>OZ022594.1:7385502-7828064 GCA_963669155.1 Arbacia lixula
CCTCCTCTTTGCCTGGCTTTGCGTTCTGATAACGTTTCGTAGTAAGGACTCTCAAGAACCGAAGTAGATTCAGCACGAACTCCATCGGGTGTACTTTGTGCTTCTCTTTAAGTACGAGGCATGAAGGGCAATTGTTTTCTCATTCAAGTCGAACGGGTGTTGGAGTAGAAGTAGATAGGGTGTGCGTGTGAGAGAGGGGTAGAGAGCGAGAGAGCGAGAGAGAAGGAGAGAGAGAGGGGTGTTCTTGAGCAAGGAGAGAGAGGGAGAGAGAGAGAGAGAGAGTGTGTGTGTGTGTGTGTGTGTGTGTGTGTTTGTGTGCGTGTGTGTGTGTGTGTGTGTGTGCGTGTGAAATAGAAGTTGTTTGTATTAGGATCCATGCTGCTAAGAAAGTTAGATAGAGAGAGAGTGGTGCTTTTGAGAGGGTGTGTGTGTTTATCAGTGAGAGAGAAGGTGTTATTGAGAAAGTGAACGCCGTAGAGAAAGAGAGAGATGTGCAATAGAGAGAGAAGGGGGAGAGAACGAGAACGAGAGAGAGAGGGATAGAGAGAGAGAGAGAGAGAGAGAGAGAGAGAGAGAGATGCGCAAAAAAAGAGAGAAGGGGAGAGAATGAGAACGAGAGAGAGAGATAGAGAGAGAGAGAGAGACAGAGAGAGACAGAGAGAGAGAATGAGAGAGAGAATGTGTGCTTGAGTTAAACCACTGTGTGGTGTCGGAATTCCCTGAAGGAGATCCCGAACTACTGTAAATGTGCTTTCGTGTCAACTTAACGCTGGACAAGCTATTGACGGACATCCTTTCTAACATTCACTATGGGCATGATTAGAAGGAACATGTGTCTACTACTTCTGGCAGAATCCCATTGTCACATACTTTTACTTATTAGAATCGTTTTTGTTTTTCCCTCATCAATCTTTAACGTGCCACTGGTCCATTATTCCACCATCAGTATGTACAAATTCGACAGAGCAGCGCGTTATCTGACACACAACGGGCTTAAAACATCAAATATTAAAGGAATAGTTCACTCTGATGATAAGTTGGTTTTAATCAGAGCAGAAACATGGAAGAAACATATCAGTGAAGGTTTGACAAAAATCCGTCAAGGGATAAGAAAGTTATGATCTTTTGAAATTTCAATTTTGTGACATCACGTGCGAGGTGCTCTCCCATATGTTGTACAGTACATAAATTGCTCTTCTTCTGTGTTTGACATTGGGATGATTATTCTTCATACAGGTATGTGTGTAAAAACATATTTCTAATAATGCTTCAAATACACAGGTAAAAGGGTGCATATCTTTTTTAGAAATGCAAATTTTCGAGAAAAAAATGTACACAACAAATGGGAAAGCACCTCGCACGTGACGTCTCATAATCAAAATTTTAAAGATCATAACTTTCTTATCCTTTGGCGGATTTTTATCAGACCTTCATTGATATGTTTCTTTCATGTGTCTGCTTTTAATGAAACAAAGTTAATTTCAAGGTGAACTATCCCTTTAAGTACAACATCAAGTTCGTTGTTTAAAAGACCTCAGCACACCATATATACGCAATAATGACAGTTAACTGAAACGGAGAGTAAGGCTGGTTTGGAGATAGAGGAATCTTGAATTTTCGGGCAACGTCGTTAACAGTAAGTTATTTGGAGATGTTTACACAAATTAGTGATAAAGACATGCAGAAAAGGTTAATACAGACATTGAATGACTAAAAGGAACTGCTCTCCTTGTGTGATATGTGTGTATAGAGTACCGAAGTGGTGTCGTCAGATGAGCATGTTGTCAAGATAATTGGCTCTAAACAAACTCGCTCCAGTGAGAGGTTTAGCGGTCCGATGTTGTTTATCGGGCTAGTGTCAGGCATTCCCAGTTACAGTCCCCGTTGTGATCACCGCTGCTTGATCTACCTGCATTGTTTAGAACCAGTTGTCTTGACAATAATGCTCAAATGACGTCACCCTTCGATATTCTATTTATTCATAAGTAATACACACAAATACTATAGAGCGACATTTAATCTGGCACACAAACACGACGACGGGTAAATTAAAATTAAACGATGAAACGTAACGGAAAGAGAATATATTATTTAACATTACCTACACGGAACAAACAAATATATAAAGTTATTACTCCTCTTGTTTCAAACGAAAATGCCGTTCTCAAAAATCGGTTTACACTACTGAATGCAAAGGTCTTTAGAATTTTCTTTTCGCAGAAATGGTTGCCTCACGTCGAAACAATCAATTTTCAGACAAACATTTAAAAAGAAAAGGGAAATGTTACGCCACTTGGAGCTGGTCATGGACATTGTTTCCATTGTATATAGACATTATCATGATTGTTTTGAATAGAATGCTATGTAGACAAGATATTTAGTTCTGAGGATGGTCCAACATAATTATTATGATTTTTCGTGAAAGTGTGTGTATGGCAACGTAGTTCTGTCTGGGTTTGCATCCACATGGGACAGGTACATTAGTTAGAAGAAAAGGCCTAATCGCAAGGGAGTTTTCTCATTCAAGCTGCTCGTCAGCTGAACTAATGTTTGAAGTAAGACATAATAGTGCTCCACCTATAATGACAATAGTAGCAGCAGTAATGATAATTACATGTTTTTCATAACACTTATGAATACATTTTCCACGCGTTTTACAAGTCTAATGTGCTTTTGGGAATAATCAATCGCGAAGAGTTAAAAACGTGTTATTTAATTCACCAATCGTATTTATTAATGAGACATAAACAGTTTAAGGAGACACAAGAAATTTTATAGCACGCTCCATTAATTCTATTTAGTCATAAGAATGCTACTTTGGTTGTAACTGTCATTATACATTTACATCTTAGAATGCTTTAAAACTATCAGAATATTAAACGTAAATTCCATGTATAAATTCATGCATGTGTAATTTTTTTCCACTTTTTATGTCAAGCGCATTATTAAACGTTTTGTGGTAATTTCTGTCAGATAACAAAATATCTTGGTAGTTTTTTGATTGTGGAATGATACAACAATTTACATTATGGAAGGTATGGCATACAAATATGACAAAGTAGATATTCTCCAGTTCTGAGCTAAGGCTAGCCTTTGTGACATGTGATGAACATAAACATTGGATTGCTTTTTACTAAAGCAAAAATTATGTGTTACAGTTTGATTTAATAATGTTTAAGAGCCTGAACGCGAAACAAAGTGCGCGCGCGTATGTGTGTGTGTGTGTGTGTGGGGGGGGGGGGGGGGACCAGCGCCCATTAGCCTAAATCTCCCCACGTTCTGTAAACTCCACTCACTCTGGAGAAAATGTGGGGCACTTGCCCATATACAATGTTTAGACGTGCACACAATCACCGTTCCACTTACTCACACCATTGGATTGTTCGCCAATTAATTAAGCAATTCTATTCACACACATCTTCTACATCACCATGGTGACGAGAGCTTGTTCAGTAAACATATATCCAATGGCGGCGAATTTCAGCCAAGTACACAGTATACGCCACACACACACACACACACACACACACACACACACTCATACTCATGGGGTCGGGACCAATGTGACGATGGGTTTAATTTGTGATATTTTCTGTAAGCTGAATAACACATCCGGGCCCTTTTGCATAAAACTTACCATTAATCATGTTAATAGCAACTCTGCCATCATTGGTAACTTCTAGGGAAACATTGAGTGTGATTTGCTGTCAAGGGGTATGCCAATGGTAGTTAGCATTGATGATAGAGTTACCATAAGTGGTAAGTTTTATGCAACAGGGCCCTGATTAGTTATGGTCTCCATACTCCTTATGATTCTTATCACGATATACATGGTATGGCTCCTGTATGTCCATAAAATGAATTAGTCCCAGACTAGATACGAATGATTACTCTCTCTCTCTCTCTCTCTCTCTCTCTCTCTCTCTCGCTCTCTCTCTCTTCCGCGCTTCCACTTTCATAATTCTCACAAGACAATTCATCAAATATTCCTTGTTTTTTATCAGGTTAAAACCGTCATGTACCTGAAAGCCTATTCGTTAAGACCTATCTTTCTTTTTAGAAACGACATTTAAGTTTAACTCTCGCATTATCACTGGCACGAAGATGCATTATACGTCAATTACTTTTCAGGGCTTAGTATTATTTCCTATATAACCTGGCATGATATAGCTTCTTCATGTCCGAAGGGTGTTCCACCCACCTACCATACAGATTCATAATGAGAAAATAAGTCTGGCTCGAAGATGTTTCAAAATCTCCTAGACAAAGTATGAATAACCATCTCTCGCCCCTATCATGCCTATTGTCAGAACTCTCACAAGACAAATAACCGACGATGTATTTATGTCTTATAATCATCATGTTTATAAAGAAAAGATTATTCGTTACAATCTATTCTTCTTTCTTACCCTAACGTAACAATGCGTCATAGTCACGCAGACTACGTAACGATTATTTTCCTAGCCTCGTCCTCATTTTCATTGTTCTCACAAGATAATTAATAGCTTTCATTCATTAGTTCACAGTTTAAAATAAGATAATGATTGTTTTTCCTGTTTCTATACATGTATTCATTATGGTGAAACGATGAATGATTAGAAATAAAGAAAATAACATGATGATTATGATGTTTATTTATTCATGGAAGCTAACATACGTATCTTTACATTTGTGATATACTATAATAAAACAATCAATCATTGACATTTCCATAACACATTCTATTTGATGACTATGTTAATGTCTGAAGAGGTTCATCTGATTGGTGTATAGTCATGAGAAAACGTTTTTTTTTTTCAAAATTACGGCAAGCTTTCGCGTGGTAGGCTGCAAGCTTCGTTATGTATGTTAATGTTTTTCAAGATTATTTTATCAGCAATATGGAAACAATACAGGAACATAACCTAGGTCACAACTTTATTACTGATAAATTCAGGTCGAATATGTCATACTTCATGTACATGATGTAAGCATACTTCTACAGCAACTCAATTGCAATATGAATATATTTCAAGAAAGTCAGAAGAGTTACATAGAGTTCAGTGGACATAGTAGTGTGGTGCATGCTAATCACCATTCATCACCATCACCATGGCAATTGTACGAAGTGAGATCGCATAGGTGTGTGTGAGTGTATGTGTGTGTGGGGGGGGGTGGGTGTGTGAATGTGACAGCACATGACTGGATTTCACCTAAAGACGCGAGGAGATTTACGCGCGATGCGTCACGGCAGCTGACAGAAATGGCGGAGTCCCAATTGTCATACTCAGAAGCATTACCATGATTACCATGATTATGGCGCCGCCTTAAAGATCTGCCAAAGCCTCACGTTCTCTCGAAGCGAAGGTTACGGGGATGAAATGTAAAGCTTCTTCGATCGTCTGTGTTAGTGACATTAAATTTCCCTGATCTACGTGTCGGAAGAAAAAAATCATTTTTCCATGTTTACGACCATCTCCTTTTTCGCAGTGGTTAATCCCCTGCGGAACACACGTAATTAATAAAATGACGAGCCCAAGCAGGCGTAGGATTTCAGAATAATGTAATTTCTGGCCCACGGTTGTTAGTTCTTCGTGATCAATTTGAAAATTCTGCAATTTGCCGTATCAAGTTTAATTGCGGGGTAAGCAAAGTTGTAATGGGCGAGGTGAAATATGTGCCTTGTTAATAGAGAGTATTAATCATGCGACTTGGGGGGGCTAGGGGGCTAGGGAAACGATCGCTTCGCGTTTTGCTCTGGGACTGTAAATCTTCCCTCTTTTGGGTCTCTCTCTCTCTCCTTTTCTCTTCCTATCCCCCCCCCCCCCTCTCTCTCTCTCTCTCTCTTTATTTTTTTCTTTCCCTCTCTCTCTCTTTCCCTCACTTTATCTCTTTTTATCGATCTCTCTTTCTCCCTCTCCCTCGCATTCTTTCTCTTTCTCTCTCTCTTTCTCTCTCTCCCCCTGTCTCCTTCTTTCTCTTTCTCTTTCTCTTTCTCTTTCCCTCTCTCTCATCTACCCCCTCTCTCTCCATATGCATTTATTGTGTCTGTTTGCATATCACCCTCTCTCTCGTTTTCTTCCTCTCTCTTTCTAGCTCTCTTTATGCCTCTATCTTTTTCCATTTTATAACGATCCATCGGCGCTTTCTCTTGCTTTTTCTTTCTCTCTATCTGCCTCTCCCTATATATCCTATCTCCGTTCCTCTCTCACCATAATGATACTCCCTATCTGATTAAGTCGAATGAATAAGTGTATGGCGATATGTTCTTTACCACCTCCCCATTTCTCACACGTGTTCAATTTCACAGCCAATAAATATCGATGAATATTTACCCCCTGCAACGCTGTCCAATATCCTTATGCACATCAATCCTGATATCACCACTCTCTCCCACCCCTTTCCCCATCACACACACAAACACACAAACACGCATATACACGCACATACACGCACACACGCAAACACATAGACACATATACACGCATGTATCCGCCTTTCATACACTCAAAGAAGCATAGACACACAAACGCATACAGACAGTAAGTATACTACGCCAAAGTGAGATAGAGAAAAAGAATGATAGAGATTAGAGTTAGATAGATAGCGATAAACACAGACATGCATAATGACTTGTAACAAAAAGCAAAGGGAGAATTTACCCCCCCCCCCCCCCAAAAAAAAAAAAAAAAAAAAGCACAGACACGAATACACACAGCGCATAAAGTGAGAGCAAAACACAACTGATTAAAGTGACTTAAATGAGTTAGAGGGATGACGATAGATAGAGGCAGACAGAGACAGACAAACTGAGGGAGAATTTAACAAAAGCCAAACACATACACACACACACACACACACACACACACACACACACACACACACATACGCACTCACACAAACGGTAATCTATTCAACTGTGCATATAATGAGAAGAAAACACAACTTATTAATGAGTTATATAGGAGCTAGATAGATGGCGATAGAAAAATGGACATACAGACAAGCAGGGGGCAGAAACAAAGGGGAACGTAGCAAACCAGTCACCCACACACACACACACACACACACACACACACACACACACACACACACACACACACATGCACACAGTATGATATTCACATATAATGAAATAAAAACAAACTAGAGCTCAGGGTTAGTTAGAATTTGATAGATAGAGACAGACAGACAGACAGACAGACAGACGTACAGACAGAGAACAGAAACGGAAGGAGATGTAGCAAACCAATCACGCACACATCCACGCACACATACGGTAGAATATACACATAAAGCGAAATTAAAACGAAAGAGAGCTCAGAGCTAGTCAGATAGATAGAGACAGACAGACGGACAGACAGGGAACACAAAACAGAGGGAGAATGTAACGAAAACCAAACACCGCCCTCCCCCGTCGTCAGTTTAAGTGGTGGCGATGAGTGCCGTATCGAACCCGTGCTCAGGAAGTCAGCGCGCATCGAATTTCACACGGATGAGAGTCATGGCCAGTCACTGGGTCCTACTTAATGGACCGAAAATGGGTTGCACCTGTAAATGCCTCCGTGTTCACACCGTCCCTAGTCCACGCCCAGAGCGATTCATCATGTTTGCTGCGTGATAAGTTCATGTCAGCCCTGCAGATTCGAAGCCAATAAAGAAATGACTGGTTGCGTCTAATTTGGGTGAATTTTGTCAATATTATGACAGGCGTGAAGTGGTGATGATGCTCATTGCGGTTGTGGAGGTGGTAGTCATATTAAGAAAAGTAGCACACGAAAAGGTAGTAATAATAGGTGTAGTATTAGTACACCCATAGCTTGAGCCGAGGGCGATTCATCATGTTTGTTGCGCATATATATTCAAGTCATCTTGCACATTCGAAGATGATAAGACATATTACTTCAATGTTTCCTCGCTTCTACTAACCTAGTAATTTTACTTGCGTGCGCTCTCGTCTAGTCCTGTAGACTTTCTCTTGCCATCTGATTTCATTTTAGTTGATTTCTTCTTTTGATAGCAGCTTGGCGGCTGATTACTTCTTGCATTTAATTGAGTAGATATATCAATGTTATGACAGAAATGGAATGGTGATAATTATGGTGGAGTTGGAAGTCATTGAAGGAATAGCAGTACATGAAATAGTGTAATGGTAATAGCTGTGGTTTTCATCAATAAAAGTATTTGCATAGCAGCAGTAGCATCAGTACTATCGGTAGAAGAAGTAGTAGGAGAAGTACTAGAAGTAGTAGTACTAGTAGTATTAGAAGTAGTAGCAGTAGTAGTAGTAATAGTAGAAGTAGGTTCCTTAAAACATCAGCTTTATGTACTGTACATGATAGTTTTATAATACTATTGCATTGTCTTATCCTCCAAACTGATAACATGAAACCTTTTTAGCGTTTGAATTTGTGGGACATGCTTTTCGGGTGAATAGAGACAATTACCGTGATTACGTTACAAATTGTCCTACACTTACTACAATCACGTCTCTAAATAGCAACGCAATCCTGGTGAGAAACTTAATTCAGTGACGTTTTTTTAGACAAAATCAGGAGAACAGATTGGGAAAAATGAGACATATAATATGGGATCTTTTTTTTCACTTTAAAATGTTACATCACTAGCCCTGTTATAATGTTATACAAATTCAATGGAGATTATGAAGATGTGATTGTGTGGGTAGTTGTTGGTTGACGAAACTAATGACAAGACATTGGGGACCAACGGACAACCCCGTGATGGTTAATTATCATGATTACCTGCTAGTAATCACATTTCAAGCACAAATTATTCATGTATAATGTGTCTGATTTTCCAAAATTCATTTCTGATTGTTTTATGTATTTGTTTAAATTCTATATCCAATTCAGGTTTCGGTGCATGTATCGATGTTGCATCGTCCTTTTGTGAAATTGATGACGTCATGCACACCCCATTCACGCTGCACTTTAAATTACCGTGTGTTTTCTTATCTTTGTAGTTTTTGATAAATCAAAATATCATCACAATATCAAAATCAATCCTTAAAGAACAATAAAAACAAAACACGCAAGGACCACCTAAACCAATGATAGTAATCACAGGGATGATGCGGCAGAAAACACGGTAACGTAAAGAGACGTGATCTCCTAAAATGTCATCTGGATGTCGAACTCAACCTTTTAATATAGATACGACAATTTGGCAGCGTGGCAGCAGCGCATCACCGTTATCTTTTCCGACCCCTTTGTTGGAGACGCGAAAGACTGGAACGTCCATCCTTGATCGGGTGGCGAAGCCCTTCAGAAAATGGAAATAAGTTGAAGATCTCAAGACGAATCGAAAGACTGTTAACGGTATAGGTCACGCGATGCATATAAACACTTGAAAATTGCATAATGACTTCCGAATCGACTGGAAACCAAGCGTGGGTGCGTAGCAATCTGAAGCGTTGAAGAGGAAAGGCGAAAATCATTTTCTGTCTCAGTTGATACGCCTCGGGGAAATGCCCTGTACTGTACTGCCATTAAAGTGGGAAGGGTACAAACCCTGCTCGTTCAGTAAACGTTTCAGTGTAGAATGCCGAGACTAGTTCGCATATGTGTCTTCATGCTTCCGATTGAGAACCGAAGTGTTTCGTCATCTATGAACATGTTATCAGGATAACTTGGCCGGTATTCATTTAAATACTCGGATTTAGTACAAACTTTACTCAGCATTTGGCTTGGCTAAGAAAAATAGCCTAAGCCATATTCAAATCACATCAAGAAATCGTAGTCAATAGTAAAATACTTAGCTATTTGGGGTATTGAATACGGATTTTGGCTAAGTATTCGATATCTACGTTCAGTATGGAATTGAATCCCGGCTGTGGTTCTTAACCATACAGTTTATGTGGGTAGATCAAACAGCTATGATTGGTTCAAAGCGGGACTCTTATTGTGAGTGTCCGATACTAACCCTCGCGCGAGACAATATATGACCATTGAGATGCTCACTAGAGTGAGGTTACTCAGAACCAGAAACCCGCATTGCGATGAATATGACCAATGATGACGACACCACTCTGGTAATTTGTACGCCATTGACGAGTAGAGGTGCTAGTCTACCTCGCAGACGTATGCATTAAACAAGTGGCTTCATAATTTACTATTGCGATCCTGCATGGGGGCTGGTAGCCTCGTGTCCATACGTTTACACGTTTTTAATGAAACCTATGACACATAATAATTTCTATTCTCTTTGTGTTACTGAGAATATTTGTTATCACAGTTATCGTAAAGTCAAGAGGTCGAATGGGATGATAAAGATGTTTATATTTGTGAAATCGTTGCATAGCCTGCTTTTTCGGAATACATATGAATAGGTTTACCTTACACAAACTTCTGTTGCTAGATGAATACTCCCCGCTACTCCTTATACGTTACGCTTTGACGTCTTTCTAACATAATTATCGCGCACGTTTGGCGCTTTGCAAATAAATATCATGAATCTTTCAAAGATCAATTTTACGCAAATACAGATAATGTGAAAAGCATACAGTATAATTTGATTTCCATTGTAAAGTTTCATATCGTTCAAGCCATTTTTCAATGACGCGGGTCAGAACAAATAGTGACGTAACCTTGTCTTAATCTTCCCGCGGTGACGTACAGATCTTCCTTGAAACGGAGTCTACCCTTGACACGCCTAAACTCGGCCTCATCTACTCCACGCGTAATTTGGCTCAATTAGCCCTTATCATGCTTTTCTAAAATTTGATCACGCAAACATTTCTTCTTTTCCCACATTGTCTGTGACAGTTTTAGCCGTTTCTCAACAATTCGTAAAGTATATGATCAAGACGCAAAACGTCCGGGATTTTTTTTCTACCGAGCGCAATTCGAATCTACATTTGTGTGTGTGTGTGTGTGTGTGTGTGTGTGTGTGTGTGTGTGTGTGTCCGCGCGCGTGTGTTTGTGTGTATGTGTGTTTATGTGTGTGTATGTGTGTATATCTGTTTATGTGTGTATATGTGTGTGTATGTGTGTGTGTTTGTGTGTGCGTGTGTGTGTGTAGAATGTTGGTGTATGGATATGAAACATAAGAACGGTAAGAAATGGAAAGTAACTAGAGCGTAGCGATATTCAAAGATCCTCCACACTGATCCACTGACAAAAACATTAAGAGTGGCAAATTGTCTCGGCCCGGATTCAAACTTAGGTCACTGGCTTAAAACGCCACTACCTTAATCTACCTTAAGTGTATCGGGAGTGACCGACACCAGCCCACTAGACACTATCGGATCAGTAAACCTCAATTGGAGTGATTTTGTTTAGAACCAGTTGTCTTGGAAACATGCTCATATGACGACACATCCTCGGTACTCTGTCGTCGATAGATTAATGCAATCAATCCTTCTTTATATCAATTCATCCCACATACGTCTTTGCTGAAGTAAGGACAAGCAATTCCTGTTGTTTTTCAATAAACTAGGTGATTTCCAGTACAGCCTGTCTCCTGTATTTAGCATGCGCATTAATCTAGAGATTCGACTCCCCCCCCCCCCCCCCCCCTCTCTCTCTCTCTCTCTCTCTCTCTCTCCACTCCTACTCTCCCACTCTCTCCCACACATCCCCTCTCTCTGTCACCTCTCTGTCTGCCTCTCTCTGTCCGCCTCTTTCTCTCTCTCTCACTCTCTCTCTCTCTCTTTCTCTCTCTCTCTCTCTCTCTCTCTCTCTCTCCCTCTTTCTCTCTCTCTCTCTCTCTCTCTCTCTCTCGCCTTCACTGATTGATTGCACAAACACAAATGTATTCAATTTCACGAGGCATCATAAATTGATTACCCGACAATTTAACTGCGGTCAGTATTAGGTCAAATTTTATTCTTCCGTCGCACAGTACCCTTATCAACCCAAACATTGGCATTGTGTAATTGTGGATTTTTCGATAGGCATTTTGTGGTATTGTTACTACGATAACAAACGCCTTGTTGTCACGCTGTTTTGTTAACACATCTTCCTCCATGTCTCTACAGTATGACACTGGTGTGTACCTCTCTCTTTCTCCCTCTCTCCTTCCTAATATCTAACCAGCTCACATCTCCCTGAAATAATACAATGCATTGATAGCCCCTCCACTCTTCCTTGATTTGCCCCACCCCCCCCCCCCACACACACACACGCGTTTCTCCCCCTCTCTATCTCTATCTCTCTTTCTCTTGCACTTTCTGTCCATTTCTATCTTTCCCATTCCGTATATTATACGCACTTCACATCTGTTATGATTACAAACAACCCCTTACCACCACCCCCTTCACACACACACACACACACACACACACACACACACACATCTACCATGTCTTTGTCTCGCACGCAAGAAATACACACTGCCCTAGTTGTACACATGCGCAAGCTGCAGAAGAGAGGACGAATCAAAATAACAGCCACGTTGCATTCAAAATATTTATCCTTGAGGTCTGGTATTATATAACGCTGCTTCTCCGTGAGAAAATGGGTAGTTAATTGCACAAACTTTGATCTGCTGTACCTTCATAATGCATTAAGCTTGCCGCGAGTAGAAATCTACATCAACGTGAGTTTCTTCTCCTAGAGTTTGGTATCCCGAGTCTACTTTCATCTGTAATGATTGTTTCTCCAAGTAAGTGCACGAAATATTTATTTTCATTCTGGAGCAAGGATTTCTCAACCTGCAGTCAACTTTTCCAATGTTTCAGTCTTTAAGATTGCGTATTTTTATACGCAAATCTTTCTAGAGGTTCCTGAAGTCAGTCTACCAAATATTCCAATTCTATTCGGAGCGCGGATTTCATATCCCAAAATCGACGTGTTTGACTTTGCTTGTGAAAAGATTGCGCCTTCTTGACAATGGGTTACGTATTCTAGTGCGTTCCTCTCTGGATTTTTGCTGTGTCTGGCGTGTCTGGTGGGCTTTAGATTGTACACTGAAGAGTTGTGGTCGTCCGCATAAAGGTTAGCGTACGTGTAGTAAGCAAATAATCAACGTTGGTGTGGGTGATGGGACGAACTATCACTTCCGAGGCAATCTGGGTGTAGCTATCTTTCCGAAGCGCAGCGGAGGAAAGATAGCGTATACATTTAGATCGCCAAGGAAGTGATAGTTCGTCTCATTGCCTGAAACCAGAAGTTGATTATTTGTTTTATATTCCACATCTGGAAACCAACTATCTATACAAAAAATGACAATTTGACGTACAAAAGTAATATTTACTTCTCTACCTAATCCCGAGCCGCTGCCATGGGGAACACCCGTTAGGACGCGCGTTATGACGCGTTATGCTGCTAGTCAATTGATAGTCCGAGTGTAACGCACTTTTATTTCGCGCGTACTGAAAATATTGATCACGCGCTTTAGGACTGTAAGGACTGTAAGGAATGAAGAGATCGGCGAAACCAAAAAGTACTATCACCTAGAGTGTAACGAGCTTTCCTTCTCAGGTGATCAGATGGGCAAAACTACGCTCTATCACGTGATGACCTCTTGACCAATCATGTAGCAACATTCTTAATATGTGGAATATAATCAGTTTTATCTTGTACATGTATATTGCGAGTGAGTAATCTTTACTTTTTTAGTTTGCTTTATTTCCATATACATGTACAATTATTTTTTTGTAGGATACTCTATATGGAGTAAGCCGCGAGGGGTCGGTCTTAAGGTATTTGTGTCCACTCCACCGGATTTTCACTCTGCTCTTAGTCGAGACTTGAAGTGGCGTCTTTAACGCCTTCAGAACCGTGCCTCTTCGATACACGGAACCCCCAATTTAACGTCCTATCCGAGGGACGGAGTGTTTTCTAACAGAGGGGCAGGTGCACAAAAAAACGCTGGCGCTTTTTCAAGGAATTTTTTGGGACTCGAACCCACGGTCTTTCCATTGAGAGACAAACTCACTACCATACATACATACAAACATCGCACATGACATTGTTTTCCATGTCATTTAACCGCAAAAGTAGGTCGTATAATTATGTTAAATGCAAAATATTGTGAATACTGTTCAGGGGCCAATATGACAGCAATTGAGCAAATACGTAACAATTGCTGTCATATTCGCCCCTGAACAGTATTCGCAATATGACAGCAATTGTGCAAATACGTAACAATTCCATGTGATTTTTTAATGTACTAAATGTCCCTTAATCTTTGTTTGTTACAAATGCCATTTTTACAACTAATAGGTACACATTCCATGGAGCAGCTGTTTATCTGCTCAACAAAGGGTGAAAAGAAAGCAAAGCTTGTGATAATTCAGGACCCTATAGGTTACAAGATACAAGCAATAATAGTGGATGGACAGAAATATAAAGTTGGATGTTGATTTACTACATGTTTATTTCTACGCGATGGAATTGTTACAATTGGTACAGTATTGTTGCAAGAGAAGCGATTTGAGTTCGATGGAATTTAAATGCAAATGTGCTCGCAGCGTGCTTAATCGCGATATTAGTGGAATTGCTGACGTCAAAAAGGCGTGTTTGTGAACGGTTATGTCATTCCCGTGCCTGCAAAGCGATGTCAGTTGACTTTAATGTATATACACGACCTTGTGTAAAACAATTACGATCCCATGATCATAATAGGAAGCAAGAACTAACTGAAAGATAGCAAGACATGGATACAGGATTTTTGTATTTTGACGACCGCCAACGTCGGCTTATTCAATCATGAATGGGATTTTTGAAATTGTATACATTATCATCATGAACCCTACTAAACAAGGGCGTTGGCTTGATGCACCGCAGATGGACTAATGATAACCTTGCTGAGAAGCTTCCCTTATATACATATATATATATAAACAACAACAAAAAAACGATCCATGGTAGTTGCTTTTTTTCTCGATGCAAACGTGTGTCTTTATGGTATCGTTATATTATGTATTAATATTTTCATCATCATCATCAAATTGGCCACATTGTCTGGCTTTTGGAAGGTCTGCAAGCGAAACAAACAGGCTGGCACGTATCATCACACGCAAGCATTTCACAGTGTTTTTTTTTTCTTCACGCCGTTTGTCCAACAGAAACTGGTACTGGCCATTATTTTGTGTGCCAGATACGCTACTTCTCTGTTGGATTTATTTGCATCACTCGTGCACATACGCAGCTATGGTGCATGAATAGTTAATTAGGCAAGATGTCAGAATTAGTAATGATCATGATGACGATCCTTATAGAGTACCGAAGTGGTGTCGTCATATGAGCATGTTGTCAAGACAATTAAACAAACTCGTTCCAGTAAGAGGTTTAGCGGTCCGATATTATCTATCGGGCTAGTGTCGGGCATTACCAATTACAGTCCCCGCTGTTAATATCACCGCTGCTTGCTCTACCCAAACTCTTTAGAACCAGTTGTCTTGACAATAATGTTCAAATGACGTCACAATTCGGTACTCTATTCATTCATAAGTGTCATATAGTTGGCGGATTCTCGTTAAACATTCACCGACCTTCATGTGTGAATTTTCTCTTTTCATGCGTTTCCAGATTCGTATAACGTTTGTATTCATTTGTAAAGGCCACGGCACACGACACGATCCGATCAGTCGTACAATACCTTGTGACTGGCTGAGTCGCAGGACCCTGTCATTGGACTCGTGCAGGAATGTGACGTCACATTTACAGTAATATGCACTTAAGACGGGATTATCATGCGTAAATCGTGTTGTCTGAGGCTGGCCTTAAAATACTCCCAAGATAATACTCTGTTCTGTATATAGGCGCCGAAGAGGTAAATATGCGTGTATGGTTATGATATTTCTTGGACACCGAAGCGAGGGATGGCAAAGAATGGCGACTTCGTACTTATATTGAAATTTGAATCCGCGGAGTAAGTTACATAGAAGCATATTGGTCTTGAGATGTAGCACTTGGGTGGAAGTCATGCGCAAATTACTGGTGCTGAAATGGAAGACATTGAGAGAGTGACCTTTCATTTCCAAATGTCAGTTTGTTGCGTTTCCCTGCCTTTCCGTTAGATTTGTCAAAGGGTAAGATTGCAGAGGGCGAGGGAAATAACAGAGAAACAGAAAATGGAAGAGGAATAGGAAACCGGGGGGGGGGGGGGGGGGGAGGGGGGGAGACTGAGAGAGACAGACATGTGGAGAGCTGGTGTGAGAAGGATCAAGTGGTAGGCTTTAAAAGCGTCTTAATAACCATGGTACTTATAAAACTCCTTTCTTTTATAATCATTTACCTGCGAGTGAGTGTTTAATCATGGGATACTATTCTCGTTGCATTATCATTATCTTTCCACTCGTGTTGACTCTTTCATTCATGGAAGCAATTGCCTGTGATAATGAGAAAAAGAGGTGTACGGTGAGTGATTCTCTTTGGGCTCGTTTCACAATGTCTTTCCGCTTTTCCCACGATGGCTCTCTCTCTCTCTCTCCCTCTCTCTCTCTAACATGAGCGAGCATTCATTGCGCATGCGCAAACGTCGCACTTATTAATGTACTCTCCGACAATAACCCAACGCCACGCGCTTAAACGGTTGATTTCTCCTAAATATTTTATGTAAACCGCGTGTGTAAACATATTACTAATCCCCGGTGTTGACAACCACGTGTTTACAGTTGTTACTATGCAGTTCTCCCTTTAAGAGGCTCCCTCGTCTCGCTTTTTAGGCTGTCACTTATATCACAAATGTCGTTTGTTTAAACCTTCTTTTTAAGGAAAATGTGTGTACTTCATTAAAGAATGACCGCCGTTCCATTAGTAGAGTGGTACATAGATTCGCAATTCATGCAACAGAGCACGTTTTGCTTTGTGTTTGATGTCATGGCAAATAATCAACTGAATGGCGATTTTTTTCTCTTTTTTTTCTCAGAAATTTGTGTAAATCATATGAAATTACACTAGGCGCCCTCTATTTAGACACCGACGTCAATGAAATACATCAAACCAGTGTCCTGTGAAAGTATATTTATTCTTAGTATTTAATTTCAGGTGCATAATTCTTTAGCAAAATGGGTCTTTTTGTTTGCTTCTTCAATTAATTCAGCCATGGGCTATAATTACTATCGTTCTTTTGAGAGAAGAACTACGCAATGCCACGTCGGAAATAAAATACTCTCCTGCTTAATGTTTACTAGCTTCTTTCACTATGTTTGTAGTTTGATGTATGACAAGCAGCATGACGTATTATGATATCAACCTATTATTTACAGTGTTAATATGGTTAATAATCATGAGCAATACCTAAAAAAATATATTTTGCTGTCTTGATCTTTGGATTTAAGCGATGAAAGATGATGTATCTTTTTCTGCATGCACAATATTTGAAGCTTTGTTGATACCATGATATATTGAGAAAAAAAAAAACATTGTCTAAAAATATCCCCTGTTGAAACTAACAAATTGTTTGTTATTGGATTAATATGGGATTTAACAGTTTGATATCTTCACGAGCAGATTCAGGAAGGATCCATTTCCTGCAAACCCGAAAATGTTGAACCTAACTAATTATTTTGTATTGGATTTGTATGGGATTTTACGTTGAATATTTTGACGAGTAGTTTAAGAGATAGTTTATGTCCCGTTAGACCTGTTAAGACCTGTTAGACCTGTTAGACCTGTTAAGATATAGTTTATGTCCCTCAGACACGACGATTTTGAACCTAACCAATTAATTTCTTCAGGATTTGTGTGGGATTTTACAGTTTTTATATTTCATCGGGTAGAAGAGAAAGTCTAGTTCACTCAGACCTGATAATAAGAATATAATAATTTCATTGACTGGAGTAGAGTAATGATACTCGGAGAGATAGTTCTTATCACATTTGTGATACGATATACACCCCATCTCAAAGGAATTGGCATAGGGAAAGGGAAAGGGGAGAAAGGGAAGGAGCCACAGTTGTAAACTGCGGTATATTTTGTCCAGTTCACATTTGTGATACGATATACACACCAGCTCAAAGGAATTGGCATAGGGCAAGGGAAAGGGGAGAAAGGGAAGGAGCCGCAGTTGCAAACTGCGGTATATTTTGTCCAGTTCAGCATGAAACATGATCCTTTAGCCTAAAAAGCATCATGTTTCATGCTGTTTCAACTGGACAAAATAAACCGCGGTTCGAAACTGCGGCTCCTTCCTTTTCTTCCCTTTCCCTTTCCCTATGCCAATTCCTTTGAGCTATAGTGTAGTTATGAAGTCAAGTGAAAGTTTAGTTTCATGTTTTAAGAAGAAGTTGGGCCTGAGAGGCAAAACAACGATTTAGTCTTGCCTTCCATGTATCTTTCAATTTATACGTCACGTTTAAATGTCATATTTCATCAATTTGATTTCTGCTCTTCGTCTAGTTCACCCAACTTAAAACCACACGAAATGGAGTTTTTATGAGATTTTTGTGACTTGTATGTATTAATTGTGCATAATTACACACGTGGCGTGCAAAGGATTCAACATTTGTGTTTTTCTGCAAAACGAGACATACTACCTTAAAGGTAGTTCTGGATTATTTGTCTCTTTTACTGCATGTTACTGTGATTGCTAAGTTGAGACTAACAATTCGATTTAAATCTTGGTTTTTCTTGCTTTGCTTTCAGATCACCTTTAATACTTAACAGCGAGAGAGAAGAAAGAGAGTCGACAATACAGTATACACCCGTTTACCCGAGACCACGCATACAACATATCAACAGGCCACAGAAGCGAGTAACCTCGTCACCAAAATGCAGAAATCGCTGTGTCAACTCACCATGGCTTCGCTGCTAGCGCTCTGCCTCTTACTGCGGGCGGTGCACGGGGCGCCGGCCGGCGGGGCACCACATGGAGTCGCGTATCGCAACTCACCACCGCAGTCCATTGACGATATGCTGCTTCCCTTCCTGACACCGGAGGAGAGGTTAAAGGACTTACTTTACGACAACGTCTTGGCAGAAATGGGTAAGATCTTTAAAGGAATTTTATTTCACGTCAGGTTAGTCCTTTTAGTCTCCAGGACTGCTTTCCTAAGGACCCCTACTGTCATACAATGAAACTAATAAACGGTTCCATATAAATAACAGCCCAGACGATAGGATTTGCCACGATTCTTGAGTCTTAAAGTTGATATTCATTGATTTTAAATACGGTTGAATTTGATATCATTGTAAAGTTTATGACTTGATGATCATTATAACGCTAATCCCAAATTTTAAAACAAACTAGGAGCGCAGAAATATCCAAACAAAAACTACTCAAATTCCCTCTCGAAATCTGCCCAATTTACGTCCCGTAAAATAGGCCACTATGCATGACGTAACTGAATGTCCGTGATTTCATTTGACAATCGGTCATGTGCAGCTTTCGTGTACGTACCGAACAGCAAATTACGTTTCGCGAACTGAACTATTTTTTAGACTTCAACAATGGATGAGTTGGACCTCGATTTAGATTTTCAAACCGACAATTTTGAAAAAGAACTTGAAGACGAGAGTATTAGCTCTAGTAGTGGACCAGATAGTGAAATCGATGAAGGTGAAGTGGGAGATTTTGATGATGAATCAAACGCTCCACAGGCTCGAGCTGCGAGTACGAATGGTGTTGTTACGGACGCTGTAGGTATTGCTTACCGGCATGAACCAGAACCTAAACTTCAAGAAGATGTCGATCTCGATCTACAAATGGAAAACTACGGGGATGCTAGGCCAAGGGGCAACCAGGATCATGCCAGGCTTGATCCAAACAGCACCGAAAATTGGTATGTAGTTGAAATGATTTAGACTAGAGGGTATTTATTTTTTTCAAAACTTAGTGCGCGAGTTTGCAATAACCGTGGGCCCGATCCGTGCAGTAGCTCAGCGTAGCCGTAGCATGTAGCGCTATCGAGCTAGCTACCGGTCGGCCGGGACGAAACAGAAAAAAGAACAGGACTCGATTGTTCTGTCAACAATCCTGATGAAATTGTATAAGATTAAAACTACGATGCAGACATGTACATGTACATGTACTATGATACCGTTCATGTTGACAAACCAGTTTATATTTCGCGCAATAAGAGACCACAAGTATAGTACACAATGTACATACATGCAAAAGTTGTTGTCAGTCGAAGGTTGCGAGCAGAAATATCGAACGATGAGCAGAGTGTTGATGAAAGGAAAATGCGCAATACCCATACATGTGTACGTACGTGTGCGATCGCGAGCATGCATTGTAATCATGGAATGCGAATGCACCAGTAAGGCTATATCATACGATATGCAGTCGCGATATGCATGGGCTATAATGACGTACGCGCGCGTGCATAATCGTACTGCAGTATGTATGACGTTGAACGTCAACAAATCTTTCGAGAAAAATATAAATGGGTCTATAGAGTGTTTGATATCTAGATTATATTATCTCAAGTCTTCTATCAACATTATTTAAGATATCTGTAAGCCTTATTTGAAAGGTCGTTAGATGGCATAACCTCTATAAAACGTACAAGTGCAAGAAAACTAACTTTTCCGAACGACAGCTCGTATTAAATTCAGTAGACTCGACTTCGTATTTCAATGTAAAACCTCCCGATAAAGGTCAGAATATTTTCATTTTTCTTACTTTATTATTGCTGAGATTATTTTTCTTAGATTTGTGCAAGACTTACTCAAATGCTACCAACAAGAAAAATCTAAAAGACAGTGAAATATAGCCTTAAATGGTATATTTAGTTCGGACGATATACTAGAGCTATACGTATAAAAACACGTAATGTAGCGGCTGGAGATGGCTTACGTGCCCATTCACCTTACGTCACAAAAAATCGCTCTTTTCGCGGACGGCAAACGGCAGGGTTCGTAGCATTATGAGATGCGTTATAAAAACTGTTTTTATTTCTTTTGTGTTATTTTATAAGCGAAATAATGAATAAATTTGACTTCTACACACTTTCAGCTTTCCATTGATATATGGATCGCTATATTTTTGGATTTTCTATGAATATCAACTTTAAGGACCTTCGACTGGAAAAGTGACGTCACGTACGTGCATAAATCCTGTCACCAGGTCCTGTGATTCAGCCGGTCGCATAGTTGAATGACTTAATAGATCGTGTCGTCTGCGATGGCCTTAAAGCAATCATTTAATGAATTTAAACCTTAACATGTAAAGGGAAAACTTGTTTTATTCTCCCTTTAAAACAAAGCTTAGTCTACATTATTATTTTGGATCAACCCCTTGCTAGATGTTAGTAGCTATAGCATTTATTACGCTTGCGTATATCAATGTTAAACTTCGCTGTCTACCTGTCAATGAGCATGATATACCTAAAAGAGGAGATAGCAAATTTGCCATATTTTACCGATAAAAGAAAACACCAAAGAGTAATCAACAAATAATAACCATGCCGCGAAGCTACAAAGAAGCATACACACCCGAGATGGTTAGGTCTACCTCATAAACAAAAAGAAGGCATTGTTTGTCCATGTTTGTTTTGTTTCTAGATCACAGTGATGACGTCATTAAGTAAGTTCATTCGTGCTCCCTTTGTAGGACAGGTGACCAAACACACCATGCGTGTGTTTATTCTAATCACAACAACAATGCCATTAAGTTCTATAAATAGCACGGACGATGATAGAGAGAAACAGGAATGATTTGTCTTTTGTTTGCTTTATTTCGGAAATTGAATAGCGTGTTAGCGTTTGTGTTAACACACACCGTGACATTTCACTACAACTTCCGTTCTTGTCTGGCGGGGAGACTGTTGATGGTGTGAACGAATGTGTGAACGACTATAAATTTAATTTCTCGGAAACATGGGACCTACAAAGTGCCGAGAGAAGATTGCAATCGATCGGCCCTCTTGTTGCGTAGCAGTCGCCACGAAGCGCTGTTAGAACATATTTCCTGAGTACCCATAAACATTTTACCGATTGGTTGCCTGTGTTTAATGAATGTTACAGTTTTCACTTGCCATGTGTGCATGTTGTCACGAGTGTGTACACAAATCCAATAGAGCGACAATGAACACAATAAACAATTGATCTGGTAAAGGATAGGTGAAAGAACGGAATTTAAATATCCAAAATTTTTCATTGATTATAAGTAATTTTTAAAGTAATTTATGTTGTTTTGATGGCTGTAACTCAACGGTTGTAATACAAGTTTTCATTTGAACATCATAAATCGCATGAATCACATAGGGTGTCTGTTTGTCTAAATTTGATGTTTATTTTGTTACATAATATTCTGTCATCCGGGTGGATTTAACCCTTTATTTGACAGACAATACGCTGTTTTATGGGATATTACTGATGGCCAAATCCTTACATGGCTTCCAAAGAGTTAATAGGCACATTATCTGACCACGGTGCATTCAGAATGGGGATGTCGATAATTGCTTTCAATTCGGGGAACCCCCAACAGAGCCCATAGTGTTATGTTTAGCAGAACTACATTAGTAACACGGCGTAAACAGTAACGGACGGAGTCGACGAAAAACTGGAAAAGGAACGCCGTTAAAGGGAATATACTGTACTGGGAAGGGAAAAAAAAGCCTTTTGGAGTAATTAGTTTCTAATTAATTTCTCCAAATGTGGATCATTTGAGGGCAAATAACATTTTGAGGATTTGTGATTTAATCACTATTTACTCCAAATATGGATTTCTCTTAAAGGCAAGTTTCTAAAATGGACAATACATGATTTTAAGACCATTGGCAAGAAGATTTCTCACGATCACATTTTGAAGGATTTTTTGTCTTCTTAGTGCAGTATATTCCCTTGAATAGCTGCGAGTCAGTAGGATGACGTCATATACATGAAGTGATTAGTATGTATGATAAGTACTAAACATTGAAACCTGGTAATAGCGGCCAACTCTACAAAAAACAATTTATTCTGTCGTTTCCCTTAAATGGTGTTACTCATTGAGGCATGACTTCGAACTAGCCTGTAAATAAAGACCGAATGCCTATATAGGACATTTATCTTATCTCATTTGCAATCCGTGTCGTCATCAAATAGCCTACCCATGCATCGTATATAGTCCGTATCCTATACATTAACACTCTATATGACGCGGCCAAACTTTGGCACCAGTCACACACACATATCGCAAAGGACATCATTTTTGCTGACACATATTGACTAAAGATAGGTAAGTTTCTCTAAACCTGCCCGCCTCCATGTACAATACCGCGTCCATTTCATTAGCGTGGCTTCTAGGCTATTGGACATTTCCAGACCAAAATATTTGATTTGATTCTGGCAACAATAGATGAAATATTCTTCATACCTTTTCCGATTCGTCTAGGAGAATGTTAAAGTGACTAGTCTTTATACAAGTACTAAACTCTATTTTTCAGTTTGGTTTTAGAAATGTCCAAGAGCCTGAAAACCAGGCTACGATTCACAATTCCTCAGTCTTCAGTATTATAAATGTTCCTTGATATTTATATGACATAATTCAGTGGTGCCCGGTTACACAGTGCCCAATTCACTGTATTAATTTGCAGCCATACTGCACGTGCCCAATGAACGGTACTGTGAAAACGGCGCGTGATAGCCTAATATCTACAGTAGATGTGGAGTCATTATATCAGAGCCAGTTTTTGCGTCGCGAACGAGTTGCGGTTATTCCTGCCCCCATAATGAGTATATAAAACTACTTGACATGACATTCCTATTGACAATTACATTACATAGATACTTAACACAAATGTCGCAATTTTATAACATTTTAAAAACTTTCACAGATGATTTATGACTAATGGTAATATGGAATCAGGTATAGCACACGTGCTAGTCAAGTTTGAATCGCATTTGATTTTAAATCTGTTGAAAAAATATAAAGAGAAATAGATTCGTACATGAATTGTATATAGATGATTACATTTTAATGAAAATGATTTTAGCATGAAATTCAAAAGTAGTTCGTATTACAATTTGATTAATGGTTTAAATACAAAAAATGTGTTGTATTTTTTTCGATTTACATGAAAGAATCCAGGTGGATACTTCAATATTAAATATAATGTAACTACGTAATTTTTATAATTAAATGATAACTTAAAGTAAATGTGCAAGTTCATTCATCGCAATGGAACATAATTATGCGGAATAATCTGTCAGGTTAGATCGTTTTTTTTCTACTTAGACTCCCCTCATGGTGTCTTGGAGGCCGCAGACCAGGAAAAGCTCTATAATGGACAGCAAGGCATCAAACTCTGTTAACCACTATATATGTAAATACCTTTGCATCAGTATTGATGCTCATGAGACCACTGTGGTGCGGCTTATCTTGGCATTGGGCGATATATATGCCTTGTCCCCGCGGTTTATTGACTATTCTACCGCAACGTATTGCAAGAAAGAAACAAATCAGGTAGTTTTACTCAGACCATCAATCTAATGCAATTCTGAATTCCTGTAACCTGAAGCAGTTGGGAATTTTATTCCGATGTAGTAGGCTTGGTACTAGGCCGTTTAGAATGTGTGCCGTATCGAGCAAGATAAATCTACAATCACTACGTAAATAACACATGCACTATTAACTTGTCAACACACAATACTTTATATTGACCATGATGACCAATACATTTGATTTTTAGTTGGCAATGTTTCATATTTTGTGGCGGGTCCTTTAAAAATATACTGCCTGTAGGACCTTATACGGACAATTATATTTCAAACATAAATATCTAAATTAAGCAATGAAGTAAGTGCTTCATGAGGAGATGCGTATCGTCAACTTTGGGATAAGACATCATTACAAGGTCCAGTGGAAGATATTACCCGTAGCTTCAATTATCATTCTACGTTTAGGACATAAACCGAACTTGGCAAAGTAACACATTTGTCATGCCTTATTTAATTTGCTATATCACTGTCAAGTTTCAGCTGTTACAAACTGTGTCTTCACGCTGAAGTTCATGCAATGTTTTCAGAGATTTTGAGGTTCGCCTCCGAAAGGGATACACTACTGCATTGACCAAATAAGAACAAAGATACATTCAGTAGCTTAGGTTCATATAGAAGCAGGACGCGCCAGATGGCTAGTATCTATTTCGAACATGTCGAATGCCATGCTTTGTGCAGGGATACGCCAAAAGAGAGACTTGACTTGGATAACATAACTCCAACGGAAAACACTGAGTGACAAAATGAGGAGAGAGGATGATGAGAAAGAGTGTCATCTTTCAAAGAGCATCGTCAAGAAAGTATTATCTTTCCGTCAGAAACGGAGGAAGGAAATGCCGCCAAGCGATATATGCTCAGTAGTTCTACTGTCAAGAACAACCTGCTGCATGCGTTTTTTTTTTCGCTGCGGAACGTGGGCAGTGTGATGTTAGCACCAACCGTGTGAGCAGCGAACAGCTGAATATGCGACTCTCACGGTCACAAAATTGCCGTTTTAGAAATCTACCACCGTCATATCGATTGGCGTTACTAGCTCTGCTTTGGGATTTCACGTCGATATTATGGAAAAGTAATTTAGGACGAAATAGTCGCATTCCTGCAACCGCTCAGATATGTCACATTTCAGACCCATTGTGTAGGCCTATCATGGGCCTACATACTGTAATTTTCTCTAAATACCCTTGCTTTCACGTTGTTTGGTGCTTCTGAATCGAAATATTAAATAGATGGTCTGACTCCCCCCCTCCCCTCCCCCACCCCCCTCCCCCACCACTAAGCTCTGGTTGTAGGATTACCAATAAACGAGCTCGGTTCATATTATTTACCTTAAAGCTTTATTGTAATAATCATGTAGCAGGTGCCCCACCTAGAATCCTTCAATTCAATTCGATTCAATTCTTTATTCATCATATATATATAAAACAAAATAAACTATTTCCATGAAACATGAATTTAAGGTATCACCCGGAAGCCAATGGCTTGTAAAGTTTGCAGAGTGAAGTTTAGTTTATAACACAAATGAATGGAAGCAAAAATCAACATCAAAATTACATAGAATGGTTGATGTTAGATCTTAAGGAGATTTTACGTTTGTCGTGCATCCATTATTGCCAACGGCGGATGTAGATTATAAATTAGGAGGCCATTGGCAGTAGGATATTTAACGGCTGTCGCACACTTCCTGTGATGTTCCGGAGTGGTGATTGTATCTGGTTGTGATTGTGAGGCAGAGCGGGGGGAAATGATTTGGGTCGATCCCCGTCTTCGTTTCGTTTCGTTTCGTTCGTTTGTTGGTCATCATAGTCATAGGGTGGTGTCGTGTTCCGGAGAGGAAAGCGGGACAGCTACGAGAAAAGATACATCACCTCTTCAAACCCTACGGAGTGAAGTGGTCTCTCTCGTTTTGCATCTTTCTCCCTCCCACCACCCCCCCCCCCCTTGCCTTATCCATCCCCTCTCTCTCCCCCTCCCCGTCTCTCTCCCACCTTTTCTCTCTCTCTCTCTCTCTTTCTTTCTCTCTCTCTCTCTCTCTCTTTCTCTTCTCGCTCTCTCTGTCTTTGCATCTTCTTTTCTCAATATTTTCCTCGGCATTTCGATATCGACAACACTCCCCCTTCCCACGCAACTTCTCGAAACGTCTCTCATCCCCCCCCCCTCCCCTCCCTTAATACATCACCTTCGTCCTTAGTTACCACATTCCCTCCCCCCCCCTTCGCTTGCCCCTCCCCTCCCCTTGCCCCGAAATACTCTCACCCTTTCTTAATAATGACCCCCCAGTCTTCCTTATCACCTTTCCTCCTACCTTCCTCTCCAAGCGCATCCGTCGCTCTCCTCCTCTTCCCATCTTCATTGCATTCTCCCCTGGTTACCCTTCCACTGTTTCCACACTTCCTTCCTTCCTTCTTTCTTTCACTCCCCGTCTCCTCCTGCTCACCCTCTTCTCCAGACTCGCCACCACGTCCATCTCAACACCTACCACCCATACACAGCTCCTCCCCACCCTACTGTCACCCCCACCCCACCCACCACCCCCATCCTCCGTGTGTCATCCGTGATTACTCGTCAAAGCTTGTATCCAGCATGTATGTTTGCTTTTCTCAATCTCCTCCATGCTCAAACCAAGCCCTCACCCAGTCCACTGAAGTGGGTGACAGCTCGCTACGACTTAACCAACGCCGTCCTTTTTGTTTGGCCGCTCTCGAGACAGAAAATTAGTCCCGCATCTCCTCGTATTTACCCGCATTAATTCGTGAGAGGGGGATAAGGAGGGTAAATTATTGAAGCCTGTCTTTCATTTCACGTTTTCTAGAGGTGAGGACAATACTCCATGCTGGTGCCGCGCTATTAATGAAGATGTGCGTGTCCGTCATGATCGCTATGACGTTCTGTTGGTTGGGGCGGAGAGGTAGCGAGGGAGGAATGGAGGGGAGGGGGGTGGGAGGAGAGAAAGGGTAAGAGGGGAGCGCAGAAGAACGAATGATATAAGGGGAAGAGAGGAAGGGGGTAAAAAGAGAGCGAATAAAGGGAGAGGAAGGTAGGGGAGAGAAGTAAAGAGTGGGAGAGACTGATGTAATCATGATAAAGGGAGACAAAGAGAGCGAGAAAGATGGAATACCTTGTAGAGGGTTCGGGAGAGTGGGAAATTTATTTGTATGTGTCTGTCTGCTTTTGTTTACTGGTGTGTGGAGAAAAAGAGAGAAGGCGGAAGGGACAAAGGCATAGCTACTTGTGTTTTTAGAAAGATCTTTATATCAAAACGCTCACCTGTATCCCTTTATTTCCTATGCTTCCCTTGACGGCAGTCTGATCCAGCTACTTTAACATGACTAAAGGCGAAATATCAAACAGAAAAGTAACGTCTGTACTAAAACAAAAACCTCACATTTATGTAGAACTCGATGAATGCAAATCGCTCCGACCTGTCACGTCTCACTACAACACAAAGTAAACTACCAGCAACATGATAGCGACTAGACAGATAAGTTTTTTGGGATTGTTAGGATTACATTCAAATCTGCACACATGAATAATCCTTAGTCAGAATTTTCGTCCGCTAGAATATTTCCGATAAAAGCCCGTGAGCTATCGGGCATTATTTTGAAGATCACGGCTTTGTTGCTATCTGACAGTCGCCCCAGACCCCTTTTGCAAAAAACATGACATATTCCAGTTGGCTAAGATGTATCTCTTTTCAAAAATGACTTCTCCATAGAGTACCGAAGAGTAACGGCATATGAGTATGTTGTCAAGACAAGTGATTCTAAACTATGAGGGTAGAATAAACAGCAATAATCATAGAGACGGAGAGAAACATTTTGTCACATTTCATTGAGTATTTTTCTTGTAATAATCTTTGGAATATTCAATGAGATTTTCAGTTTGGACAAACCAATTTAGAACACAACACTGGTCTTTGTGCATCACACATGTCAACCCACAACTTCTTTTCTGCCAGAGGAAATCATGCACTATTAATGACGCCGTGATGGTATTTGCTAGTGGATTAACAGGTGTGATACACAATGGTCATTGTTGTGCTCTGAATTAATCATCTCATACAAACAAATTTAGAGGTCAAAATTTGTCCAAAAGTGAAAATCTCGTTAAATATTCCAAATATTGTTACAAGAAAAGGAATCGATTTCACAAAACCTGTCTCTAAAGAATTTGACATCCCTTGAATTGTTGATGTGTCAATTTCAGCTTGATTTGAGTTCAAACTAATTTGTAATTATTTTTCAAGTGTCAAAAGTTTGCTTTAACATCTAGTAGTTGTGTTTTTATGTTGTTCCTTGTTTTCATATGCATTCCTTAAGGATATGCAGGTGCAAAGCCGGTACCCGAATACCGCAATGTGCCAAGCGTGACCTTAAAACAACATCAAACTAAAAGACATATTAATATCAACAGAATTCGGTCCCTTAGGGTAACATTCGTCCAACACGGCTGGTGACAGTGAAATATAAAGAAAGAAACGTCGATCGCGCAAACTCAACCTGGCGGTCAACCAACATGTATTCATACGCAACTTCCGTCATTTTGTCATCATTGGCTTCTAGCAAAGGAGAATGTAGGTTCCAAATGACATCATATTGTGTAAGTCTAATAAAATCAATAGCCCAAAATAACGACAGCATTGTTTTCATCGATGCATAAAAAAAGAACCATCATAGTTATATCCATAACCTGCTTCCGCTATGTTGACGTTCTTTACTAACAAAGCCAAATGTAGGTCCCAAATAAAATCATATTTGTGTAACTCTAATAAAGTCTACAGCCCAAAATAACGACAGCATTGTTTTCATCCGATGCATAAAAACCTCCAACATAATTATATCTATATCCCTCCTACGTTATTTTTATATTCGTTACTAGCAAACGGAAATGTAGATCCTAAATGAAATCATATTTTGTAACTCTAATAATATCCTTATCACAAAGTAACGACGACATTGCGCTTATCGATACATCAAGTCCGAGCCGCAAGAGAATTATTTTAGAGGAAGATCCGAGAGATAAGATCACCGACCCCGATTTCAAGACGCTTCGTGTTTACTTAAGCAATGTTCGCCTTTCTCGCTATTCCCCGGGAGGTGCAATTACCGCTGTATGTAAGGAGAGGAGAAGTATAGCGAGATGAGAGGGGAAGAATTAATTAATTGCTCAAAGGTGGAGCTGGCCTGTCACAAGGGGAGGTGTTGCTCTCATTATCACTGGCGTGTCTTTTGTTCCATGGCGTGTGGATTGGCCAGAACGACGCAGCACCATTGTGGTTGAATACAGGCAGGATGTCTACTACATTTCCCCTTCAAATTGTTCTGATATCCTTTTGTCACGTTGAGTTGTATTGAATCGAATTGAATTGAATGGAATTGAATATAATTCATAATTCATTTCCACATTCTTAACACAACACAACACAACGACTTATTTTCGTTCCCTCAACGTAGTTCAAATCCCCTCGGTATGAACATAACAAGCTTGATTACATATATGAAAATAGAAAGTAATAATCAAAAATCATTTCCGTTTTATGAAGCTATAAAAGATTACACGTTTGTGGAATTATATAAAAATGTTGCGAAAGAAAAATTACATAGTATCCACATGAACTATTGATCGTTGCTGTCGTAAATGTCACAAAGTATTTATACTTCAGGGTTTTGCACTGCTGCTTCGGGAACAAATAAGTCCCTCACCCTTTGGCTCGTGACTTATTTTCGTTTCCTCAGCGTAGTTCAAATCCCCTCGGTATGAACATTCTGTGATGTTTCCTCCAGCGGCAGCCAACATCTGTATAAAGTTTGTACATTTCATCTAGTAAAAGAACATTTTTCACTTCCATTTTGTATACCATTTTTTGGTGTTCATGTATTAAATACCAGAAGTTTTATCTGTTGAAATAATATATATAATATTTTTTCAAGAAAAAGTAAAAAAAAAATGGTTTTGTTCTAAAATGGACTGAATTCACGTTAGTTCTGTCCCGGTATGGATTAAATTCTTCTTTTTAAAATCACGCCTAGGCTTTTTTAGAGTACATGTATGTGTGTTGTTGTTGTGGGTTTTTTTCACTTGTACGTTCTTGCAACACTTCGACAGTACAGAACTACAAAATTATCATCGGATATCACAACACATAATCTCAATTATTTGTGATTTACTGTATAGCACAATCAATGTAAATCATCGGCAATCATGGCAATAGATATCAATAAAGTGAGTAATGTAATCAAAATTAACGTTTACGGCGGATTCATGCTAGAGACCGAAATCTATGAAATGAATTGTAACATATTAAGAATAGCCATTCCATATGTCATTCTCATTTTTTTTTTCTTTCATTTACATTTCTAAAAAGAAAAATATTCAAACCTACGAGCTAAAAAACAAAAGCATAGTGGATGCACGGGAAGTCCGAAATTTACCTAGTATGGAAAACTACTTAAAGTAACAAGTTTTAATAAAACAGAGCATACAAAACTCTCGTGAACACGTGCGCAAGAAAAAAAAACACTAAAAGAAGAGGTTTACATTAATTTATTGACAAGAAGAGCTTAATATTTGCTCTTAAATATTGTTCGACACGGGCTCTTTTTGGTCTCGTTTGTGTACCCTTTGTTGTGTTAGACGAAACAGCATATACGGGGTTTGTGTATATTACCTGTGAATAAATACACTTGTAGCAAATAAAGAGTTCGTATCATTGGGAACGATGTGCTCAGGGTTGTTATGAACGTATGCAATTGATATTGCTGATTCTAGAATTGTGGGGTGAAAGATGATGTGCGAGTAGGGTTGTGAGTGGTCGGTGTTTGGTGAGAGAATGGGACATCTCTAGGGCAATCGGGTTACTCATCTTTTTCGTCTCTTCATTAACTCTTTCCGTGAGAGATAAAATGCTGCTCTATACGGAATTTGTGTGCGTTCTTGGCGCCAAAATGCACACGTGGTACATTCAGCCTTTGTGCGCCACGCGGTGTATGGTATTTGTCTGCATTACTTGTAAATACACTTTTGGCACAAACGGAGTAAATAGTTAAAGGACAAGTGTATTTTTTTTTAATTTGATGAAAAATGGATCTATCCCCTTTTGCAAATGAGCTCTTCATTTGCAAAAGAGGTTAGCTCCACTTAAGACCATTCTGAGAAAATCTACATTTTTTATTCTCCCGTATTGCAATATTCTTATGCGACACTTAATTGTCATGATATTCATGTATTACCCTACCATATGAACATAAAATTGGGTATAAAATCTATCTTCATATTTTTAAAATATTGTATTCCAAAAAATTCCTTTGTGGATCTAGCCCCTCTTGCAAACAAACTTAAATGGATCTGACCCTCTTGAAAAAGAAGTGATTTTTCTTTGCCATTTTTGTTCACTTTTTAATGTGAATTTCAACTTTTATTTGGTATCATCTTTATATAGAGCTACTTCAAATCTATTCATTGAGACAAAAAAAAATCAAATTTGATGACAAATGGATCTAACCCCTTTTGCAAATTAGCTCTTCATTATGCTTAGTTTAGTTAAATACATGTATCATATAGTAACATTGTTCGGAGGAAAAAAATAGTTTCATCTTTTCGTCTTTATCATGTTTATAAATAGGTTTTCTTGCTATTAGGTGGTCGTCGATAAAGCACGTTTCATTGTATATTTACGTAATATATTTCCCTTTCTCTGGACTCCTCTTAACCATTATTCACAACGGCGGGGTTAATTAGACCGCGTACTAAATGTAGACTAAATTTATGGGGCAAAATATTAAATCATCTAATGCGTCACAAATCATTCATGTTAGAATTTCATCTTAGAATCACAACAATGGGTGATTTCAATTATTGTTTGTAATCATCACGTGGTCAATTGACGATATTAGAGAATATGGTAGTATAATATGGAAACGAACGGCACAAGATAGATCAAAATGGAAAAATGATGAGGAGGCCTTCCTTCAGCAGTGGAGAGAAATAGGCTAGATACAGATACAGATGTAGTCAAACGCAGAAAAACATAGTGATTCCAAGGACAAAATCAATTACATGGAATCAATAGTAATGCTTCATGTTGTTTTCTTTGGCGTCCCATTATGTTACTTCAGGTTAAGTGCATTGTTTGCGTTAAACCTCTGTTCAGAATACACGTTCCTGTCCCATTCTGTACGCCTTTTTCTTACGCTGTTTCACGACTCAATTGGGATTCGCAACCATCACATATGTATGAAATGGACGCTCCTTCTGACATTCGGAAAATTGCAACACTTCTTGAAATGTTGCAGCGCGATTGAATACATGGGTATATGAGTGTTCTGGACATGACCTCTCTGCCTTTTGTGAACACTGTCGAGGCCCTAAGGAGGCTCGTGTTTCAGATTCGTACGTCGCAACATGGGTTGAATTTCGAGAAGATAATCGCCGCGGTCTCCTCCTATCTTCGACTCTGTCTCTCCCATTCTCTGTTTCGCTCTCTTTCTCTATGTGTCTCTTTCTCTGCCTGTCTCTGTCTCTCTTGTATAAGTCTGTCTGTCTGTCTATTTGTGTTTCTCGTTCTCCGTGTTTCTCTTTCTCAGACTCTATCCTTTTCTGTGTCTCTCTATATAAGTCTCTTTCTTTATATTTCTTCCCGTCTCTCCCTATCTTTCCCTCTGACTCCCCTTTTCTGTCTGTATCTCTCTCTCTCTCTCTCTCCCTCTCTTTCCCTCTTTCCTTCTATATCTATTTTTTCCGTCACACTTGTTCTCTGTCTCTTCTATTTAAAAATGTAAAATGTGCTTCATTACATAAGGACGCTGATAGAAAATCAAAGCGTATTTCTTTCTAAGGGTGCATGCGAATAGGAGTTGGGAGGAGGGTCTGTGAGCCAGGACATTACTTACCCTTCGTATCCATGGTGACACTCTTGTTTACACCCAAGCCAGGCCAATGAATCTGTGTCACACGTTTCATCATGTTGATATATGATATGTTTTCAATGTTATGTCGTATGGTATGTTGCATTCCATTTTATTAGATTTACAGCGATCGAAAAGAGGTTCAAGACGGCGAAGGTTACCGCATACTATCTGAAACGACGAGAATGCGAAAGACGCCTTTTCAACGGTGCGATCTTCGGTCTTCCTCTAAAATCTATACCTTGTAATCGTCGGTAATTAAGTTACAGTACATCTAGTTCGTTCAACGCACTGTTATTTTGTTAGCACCATATTGTGAAACGCCTTCGTATTTAATAGAGCGAACGTTTTCTGAGAAAAGCAATAGGGGGACGAGGGCATTATCGATCTCTCTCTAACTGGAGATTGAAAAACATCGATCGATATGCGAGAGGAGTCGATCACACTTCGATCGCCTTCCTGACAACATGAAATGACATGCAAGGGACTATCAATGTATTATTCAAAGTACCGGGTTTTGTCTCGTATCTATGGAAAGTTAAGGGCTGGTCTATATAACACGCATGATGCAGATGGAGTATGCGGTATGCAGCATGGTGTACACGTAGTACACGAAATGCCGTCTTCTTTTACAAAGTTCGTGAATGATATTAAAATTGCACAAGCTAAAGATATTACTTTCACATAAAGATCGTCTCGATTATTCCTGAGAGTCGGAGCGGATCGTCCGTCCAAGTACAAAGACGCATGTTGTGTGCCAAAGAAACTACCTCTCTATTGGATTTGCGTGTCTTGTGCAAAAATGTCTCAACGGCGCTTGTAGAGTTAAAGGCTTTTGCATGTGTCATTTATCTGTTCATGATGCAGTGACTCCATTTAGCGGCAGAAGGTGCGTTCACACTCAAAGCGGTTTGCCGCCTCTATTTTCCTACCGCGGCAAAACAATACAATCCATACACGTGGCAATTATCAAATGCTGAGATGATCCGACACTTCACCGGAATTAACAAACAATGTAAACAGCCCCGATATTAATATCATCATGACAAGCAGCACGGCATACGGCTCCCGTGTGAACGGACCGTTAGACTTGCAGCCTCAAACCTCGCCGTGTCAGTTGTGTCCTACAGTAAGACACGTAACCCCACACTGCTGTTTCTCGGCCCCAGGGTAGAAATCGGTACCCGCTTGGAGGTCAACGGTTATGTGAACGGAATGCGGACACCTCCGTGAGTGGAGATGGAGCACATACTGGAAAGGTTCCTTTATGTATGATAGTGATCAGGGCTATTATTTTAAACACTCCAAAAAAAGAAAATTGCTGCGCGATACATAAAACATATTACTTAAAGGGCATATACTGTACTGGGAAGGCAAAAAAGCCTTCAAAATGTAATTGTTAGCAATCTTCTTGCCAATGGTATTAAATTCATGTATTGTCTATTTTAGAAACGTGCTGAAAGTTATTTGCCCTCAAATGATCTACATTTGGAGTAATAAGTGATTAAATCACAAATCCTCAAAATGTTCGGGCAGAAAATTTTGAGGATTTAATCATTAATCATTAATTACTCCATATGTGGATCATTAAGGGCAAATAACTTTCAGCAAGCTTCTAAAATAGACAATACATGAATTTAATACCATTGCCAAGAAGATTGCTAACAATAACATTTTGAAGGCTTTTTTTCCTTCCCAGTACAGTATATGCCCTTTAAGGTCTTCACAGACGACACGATTTTGTCACGAAACTGCATTCGTATAAGGCTACAACTGGAACGTATATCTTACATAAACCTCAATGGCTGAGTCCCACGATGCAGCCAGTTGCAGAATCGTATGACTGATCGGATCGTGTCGTCTTCGGTGCGGTGGCTTTTTAGACAAACATTCATCCACAGTAAAATAGACACCTGTACATCAATAGTACGCCTAAGGGTATGCCATGAATACCACAGAAGAAACAATAAAGTTTTGATGCAGAAGTCTTCTTCTTTCGTGTGAGGTAGTAGACCATCAAGCTATTTCTTGGACCTGCGAAAGCCAGTTGACTTGTGCGTCTTTTGGGCACGACAGATCAGTCATCCCGTCAGGGGGTTGGAGGTCGGGACAGTGGTACAGGATATGATCTGCCGTCTGCTCATCTGCACCAAGAATGCTTCTCACAAACCGCTTCTGGGTAGCTTAATGATGTATTGGTAGTGCATATCGCCTTCCTGGCCTTGGGTTGGCGGTTATGCAGGTTGTGACCTTAGAGATTGTATTCGTTATCAGCGGAAAGCAGCGATTGATTCTAGAATTTGAAAAATAAAGTAAATATCCCGAAGCCATGCATCCTCACACATTCTAGTCTGGCCGTTTTTAAACTCAAATATATGTACATATATTCAATAAAGGAGTCTGGTTCCAGTAGACTATCATTCTCGGTTTCTTCACCAGCTCTCCACACAGAGATTGAGCATCGATGAAAATAATAAGTGACAAATTTTAGAATAGTAGACTGTATTTTTTCAGATTTGATCGGAAATATCCAACAAGCAACCTGCAAGCCATGGAACACACATTTGAAAATGTGAGGGAAGACGTGTTATATTGTTTTTCAACGATAGTATTATAAGAGTATAGCCCTTATGAAGTATGATAAAAAATGGTGTTTAATTTGCCAGGAGGGTGGAGGTCGTAGATGTGGATTGATGTTCGTTGCTGGATTTAGTTGATTGATTGATTTATTTATTGATTGATTGATTGATTGATTGGTTGGTTGATTGATTGACTGATTGATTGATTGATTGATTGATTGATTGACTGATTGATTGATTGATTGATTGATTGATTAGTTTGTTTGATATTTACAGGGTGCAAAGCCCACACCGCCTTTTTATGAATGCAAATGAGATCCTGATACACACAACTTTTCATCTATCTTCTTTATGCAATACTTTACGTGAATGTTAAAATACAGAGAAATATAACATAAAAATAAATATCATATCATTAACGAAACACACGCGTCCTTTTCGAAATATCTGTCAATTATACAGATATTGGCGAGTGATAATGGTTTGTCTCGCAATGTATGGTCAACGGAATCGAAACTTATAAAGATATAGCTCGAAAAGTTCATCGCACATCTGCAGCGCACACTTGATACGTACATAAGTGAATATGAATTTTAATGTATTTGTGATGTACATGTATTGCATTGTCTTTAGCTGACATATCCGTACATTTGCATATTTCCAGAATAATTTTCGTTTAAATTTCTTACAAAATGTGAACTTAATTTTCCTTTGTTTTTCTGTTCATCTTTCTACACTTCTCTCTCTCTCTCTCTCTCTCTCTCTCTCTCTCTCACTCTCTCCCTCTCCCCTCTTTCTTATAGGTATTTGTGATATATTGCATTGTCTCTGATTGCCATATCCGTACATTTGTGAATTTCCATAATCATTTTCTTTTAAATTTCTCACAAAATGTTTACTTAATTCTCCCTCTATTTTGTTTTTTCTCTTTCTACCATTCCCCCTCTCTATCTCTCTCTCTCTCTCTTCATTCTCTCTCTCTCTCTCTCTCTCTCTCTCTCTCTCTTCATTCTCTCTCTCCCTCTCTCTCTTTCTCGTTATTTCTCTCAATCTCAATCTCTCTCTCTCTCTCTTTCTCTCTCTCCCCTTCTCTCTCTCTCCCCGTCTCTCCCTCTATCCACTTGATTATCTCCCCGCAGAGCGAAGCAGACGGTCTGGACCACCGGTGGACACTTTCGAGCCCGTGTCTTTCGGCGTACTCAGACGGCTCATGAGAACCCGCCTCGCGAACCAACTGGCTGAGGACCGTCAAAACCGCGTCGATTCAAACGGAGAGCACTTTAAAACCATCGGCAGGAGATGATAAGAAGGGTCGAACTAAAAACAAAAGGAAATCCTCCCACAATCGTGCAATTTCTTTTTAATCACGTACGTGTATTAAACGCTCCTTCACATTCTATTGTCAACAATGGGAACTGTACAGATATCAAAGCCAATGTATGCAGACAATCTAATGGAATATTGTGCGTTTGTCTTTTGATTTGTTCACTTTCCGATGGCCACTTCAGTATAATGTATTATAGTCACCATGACATGTTTATATTTAGTTATGAGGCTATGGCAGAACAGAGATATTACAGCTGATACATTTTATCGTGTCTTGTCTAGAAAATATGGACGGGTAGTGAACAACATTTGCAAATGCATTATTACTTTATGCGAGGCAGAGCAAGCTCATTTAATATATTGAGCAATGTTGAAGTCTATATTATGTTGCATTGCACCAAAAGGGGGCGCATAGTTTCAGCAACTACCTTTGGTATACTATACCGATAAGATAATAACATTCGTTTTCTGTGTAATGTTTTTCCAATAAAAGTACCATTCAAAGTTTACATTATCCCCTTTTTAGTTACTGTATCTAACCTATTCCATCTCGATTAGTAGAAAGTAGTTGAAGAATAGGGATCAAGAAAAAAAATCCTTCTAGAGGTGATGTTCTGAAAGTTGTCTTTTGTTCTGTTGTTGCATCTTTCTGAGGTAATAAAGCATTTATATTATTGTACCTCGGTATTCTTGAAGGACCGGATCTGGAATGTCTGTGGCATCTTTGGAAGCGCCTATTTGTTTGGAGACAACCAATCGAAATTCACGATGCATATGGGGCCTCGGTCCGTCAGCCAATCAACACGACTCTTAAGGCTTTGAAGCGCACAAATACGCGTCTGCTAATTATGCTTTAATTCCAAGGAGGAAGGATAAAATGACAGATACAACAAAAGATAAGACAATTTTCAGAATACCGCCTCTGGTACCCATAAGGTGCGCGCACTAAGTCGGGCTCGAACCCATGATCAGTGATATGAAAGCCACAAACTCGCGTCAGTTGAACTCATGACTCCTATTAAAAAACCCGACGATAACAATTGTACATAAGGAAATGTGTAGACATTAATGGCTTATGACTTTACATTAAAAGGTACAAATTTACATGTAAAGTTAAACTGTCAAGAGATGTCCATGGTTCATGTTAACAACGAGACATCCATATCACATGGTAGTAAAGATAAGATTTGATATTATATCATAATTATTTGTTGATTATTATTATCATCATCATCGTAATAAATAGGGCAGTGTTATCGTTAAATAAGAGTTCATGAAAAAGCGTGAGTTCCTCGCAATACATAAGAATGAAGCTCATTGAGAAGGCACGGTACTTAAGTTATACGTCATCAACAGTTTTGTTCGGTACTTAAACTATTGAATACTGATTAACTGTTCAAGGGTGTCCAATGCCTAGAACTGACACTCATGTCTTAGCAGATATATTATCATTATGTACTGTATCGTGTATTTTTTGTAGTTAAATTGTCATCTTTTTCTCCTTGTTAACCCATAACGTGCCACTTTTGGCTCGTCTCACCACCTGTACACACAAATTCTATTAAGCATCATTTCGTCTGGTTCACAAAGGATTCATTAGTTCAACACGAGAGGGCGACGGAAGTGATTAAACATCCCACAGCACATTTTTAACCATTTGTGTGCCTTGTAAAATGGCACTCTATGGAATTTGTGTGTTAATAGTGAATAAATACACATGGGGCGTACATAGGCTTAAGGGTGTGTTTAATTCAGGTTTTTGATGTACGTGGTCATGAAATTAACACTTACAGTTTAAAATCATACAAACTAGAGTTTCTTGATTCACATTTATAATTCGCGTTGTCATGTTGGTCATTGCATCATTTCTTCAAGTGGGAAAGTGATAAGATGGCAATATGACATGTTATCCACATCTTGATACATTATCACTTACTTCTCTGCTTCATGTCTCTATTCGTAAGTTTATGCGTTCAGTACTCCGAATATTTCGGTTATTTTTTTATATCAAAGTTCTGTGTTAAAAAATTCAATCATAACTATAAATAGCCTCAACATCTGAGACACACATTCTCATCAGTGTCATAAATCATTGTTATCATTTTCGTTATAATCGCTACTATCATCACCACCATCATAGTCAATGTCATCCTAATATCAACAGTTGGAATTGCCAATTTGAAGATGAGGAGAGTGAAGGTTTACGAATTAAAGCAGTTAAATTTCACGATAGACCATAATGTATAGCTCAGAGTGTGGAATAGTCCCACTCGTGGCTTCTGGCGTAAAGCCATTCAGCCGCATCAAGAACTCAAATTAACTCTTAAAGCCCCACCGAGGCAATCTTGCACTGGAAATACATACGATTCTGATAGGGGCAGTATGAAGTCTGACATAGAAGGAGTTAAGGAACATGAAATGTGATTACAACCCAGATGGATTATACCTTCAGGCGGAGACAAACTTTTCAAATACTGTGGTCATATTGTTGAATAGTTAATTAGCTTTGCCTCTTGATTTTAATGAGTAGATTTGCTAATGTTATACGCACTTGACATTCCATTATAAGCTTTGTAAATAAATATATAAGTTAATAGTGCATAATCAATGTTTCGTAAATAATCAGTGTTATCGTTTGCTTGCACTGCCAGGTATTCTAGAAGACCCCGCTGTCTCCCAGAATGCAGGAATCCGCCACTTTTTTGGTTTGTAAATTATGAGTTGAATAAATAGACGATTTATGTGAAAAGGAATCGAATATGAATCTGACTGATAATGTTTATCGAACTGTTGCAATGCTCTTGCGGATGTGGAACAGCAACCCAGATATTAAATCAAGGTGGGTGGTATTGGCAAATTTTGATTTAGACAAAAATTAGTTTATCGCCAAAGTATTCATATTTAACTAAAATGCACAGACTGGAATGTGTAACAAAAGAGTTTCTCTTTGCCAAATTAGCCTTTTTTTATATTGCTTACATTTAGTGTTGAATGACAATAGTTTAAAAATCTAAGACCACTTTTGATATCTATACAAAACATGTGCAACACCACAGACCATGTGTTGATGTGTAATTTGATGTTTATGTCTATGTATGTGCAAAGTGTGTACGCATTATGTGTAGGTGCGTGTGTGATGTTGTTATGTGTGCAATACCTTGTGTAGGTGAATATATTTACATTTTACACATGTACTGGTGTAGGCCTATGTGTGACGTATGTATGTGTGTATGTGTGTTTATCATGTATAAGGAGATTTATGTGTGTGTGTGTGTGTGTGTGTGTGAAAGAGAGAGATAAAGGGAGTTACATGTGTGTGTACAATATATTATACGCGTGTGTATGTGTTATGTATCATATAATTATGCAATGTTTGTGTGTGTGTGTGTGTGTGTGTGTGTGTGTGTGCTGTACGTGTGTTATTCTTAAAACTCAAATAGTTTGAGATGCGTCGTGAGGTAATCAGTATGCATGCGTTCAATGCATACGAACATTAATGCAAAGGTACATAATTTGTACATGTTTTCCACGTGACATTGACAACGCAGGATACCCAGTAATGGATCGATTTCGATATAAGGGGGGGGGCAGACCTTGTATTAAAAAAAAATCAGAGGACAATAAGCAAAATAATGAACAGGACATTACATGTACGTGTTTCCAAAAAAATATAGGGGTGCAAAGGCCATGCGCCCCGCCTGGATCCGCCACTGAGAGTAGAAACGCGAATAAAGCTCATATTGTCAAAATAGTTTGTGAATGGGAAGAAGTGATTAGCTTTCGGGAAACGGAAGAAAAGAAATGTCAACAGATATCCAAACTTATTTCTCAAAAATATCCTTACACTGTGGCAGTCAATGTATTAACCTTCTCTCTCTCTATCTCTCTCTATCTCTCTCTATCTCTCTCTCTCTCTCTCTCTCTCTCTCTCTCTCTCTCTCTCTCTATTATATATATCACATATATCTCCATTTCTAAACGTGTTACCAGAAATGTATGTGAATTCATTACGATAGTGTGCTAGTCACTTCTCATTATTTCAAATCTGTTTTTCAAAATGCATGACATAGGCTTTTGCCTAGCTCCAAACATTTATGCTTCAAAGGATTTGCGTGTATTAACCTCTTATGTGCATTTTTGCACAAAACTAGTAATAGGCCTACACATACAGAGCACAGAGCAGCCATTTTGTCTAGCTGGCACACAGTGTGTTTAATCGCGCCGAACAACAGCGCATGAATAGTTAAAATGTTATCAATCCATGTTTTCTTCACGGTGAGTTGCACCGGAAAAAAATCGACGACATTTTTCCTACGGGAATGTTCAGATGTAAATATAGTTTTGTATACGTTTGATAAGAACGTGAGAGTGTATTTATAACTCACGGGGGAGCATTGGTCGACCCGAACAGCAGCGGCGATGACAAAAACTTGCGCTATGACAGCACGCCCTCTTGAGTTTTGGAGGACGCTTTAGGGGCCTGGCTCTGGGCCGACGGTATCCATGTCTTCGGCTCGTTGTCAAGTGGGATGCCCTCCGAAGACTGGTGATAAAGGCGAGGTGAGGAAATAAAGATGGTGGCAATTTTGAAGCCGTGGGGCCCGGCGGGATGCTGGGGCTGTAGCGGGATATGTGGCCTCGCGTTCTTCCTTCATTCTTTCACCCTCTCCTTCTTTCCATCTATCATGTCCATGTTTCCTTTAATTGTTCTTCCCTCCGCCATGTTTTCTCTTCTTTCTACCAATTCCTGGATATTTCCTTTCCTTCTCACGTTCTTCTCGCTTGCTCTCTCCTCATACTTTACGTTCCTCTTCAAATCCTTCCTTGCAACCTACATTAATTATTACAAAAAGAGACTGAGAGAGAGAGAGGGGGAGGCAAAAACAGAAAGAGAAAGATAAGAAAGAAGAATTTTGTTTAAACATTTATCAAAAATAAACTTCATCCTATACTTAATCTCTCTGAGTACCATACGTGACTCTTTTCGTAAGTAGTAGTGAATCATGGTAGTACACAATTCCCATAGGGCATTATTTTTCAGGAACACCGGGGGTTAAAAATAGTTGTAACAAAAAGATTTCTTGATCCATTGGAAAGTGTGACAGGGTTATCACTAGGGATGCTTTAAATACTCGTTTCATACTGTTGTTCAAACAGTCTTCATCCCGTTGAGGAGGAGAACACATCTTCAGAAAAGTTTGGCCGATGATTCCGGACACCGCGCGATATTGATACTTGACTTTTAAAATGACGCTTTCAAGTGGTGTGTGAAAAAAAATATATCGATCAAATTTGTGTGACTAAGTAGGAAGACAAGACGTTCGAGCTCGTTACTCATTTACAAATATATTTCCGTTTAATAAATAATATACCGTCACTTCTAACCCCTCCACCCCCCCCCCCCCCTCTCTCTCTCTCTATCTATCTCTCTCTCTTCCTCTCTCTCTCTCTCTATCTCTCTCTCTTTCTCTCTCTCTCTCTCTATCTCTCTCTCTTTCTCTCTCTCTCTCTCTTGCTCTCTCTCTTTCACCCTCGTTATTCTCTCTCTCTCTCTCTCTCTCTCTCTCTCTTTTTCTATTACCTGGTAAGCTATTTACATTCTCATGGGAATACGAGTATCCTGAGAACATTCTATGTGGAATTAAGCGTTCCCATCTTAGTAACTCTCCATACGGTAAAGAGGGGGAGTCGTTTCATAATGCACCGCGCAGCCACATTCAGATTTCTTGTGCAATCATGTCCGCTTCCGGTCTAGAGTGTTCATGACTGCAAACAATATCAAAATGCGGTTGCGCGATGCCTTCTGTGACGACTTTCAACCTATTATTTGATATGGAGATATAACGGGTTGGATATAGTCTCTTTAAAACGTGACATGTATTCATGGTATATCAAATTTACCTCAAAGTACATCATAGATTTAGTTACCGCAATCATGAATACTATTATGTTGTTAACAGCATTTTATGATTTCCTATTTCAAAGGCCTTGTGCAGACTAAAAGGAGCAAAATCATATAAAGTGTAGGTGTACAGTGTTAACAGTTTATAGTGATGATATCCACATTTTGCTTTTACATTGTAGATTCGATAAGAAAAGTATCACGTTCTGTGCATACCAATCTCAAATAAACTTGTTTTCAAATCTAAACACAAAAAAAAAAAAGTAAGTCCCTCTAAGCAAAATAGCATAACTTTTTCATTGAAGAAGTTATGAGCAACATAACTTGGCAGGATTGTACCTTTACTTATTGACTAACTTCAATGTGAAAATCACATTAATCCACTTAGTTATGCATGAGTGAGTACATATTAAAGGCAAAATTGTCACTTTTCAAAAGTCACAAGAGTAATTTTGGGATTCTGTCATATTAATTTTTAATGAATTCCATTTCTTGTGCATAATTTATGTCTTTTCATTGTTTATCATCCATCTCTCGACGCACTAACACCTATCTCGACACTCAACCCATTGTTCTGGTTGAGTTAGCACAGCGTAAAAGATATCCATCCCTCTTGAGTTTGAAACTTTTAAAAACCCTTTATTTCTGTGAAAAAAAATTCTAGATATTTTGACAAAGATGTACATGACATGTTATGTTAACATAAGAAGTAATTTTCATGTCAAAGTTGAGTGAATACACTTTAAAAATCGCTCAAGAAATGTCAAAATGTACTGTTAAAACGGCATAAACAATTACCCTTGTGGCTTTTGAAAAGTGACAATTTTCCCTTTAATTTGTGCTCACTCATGCATGACTGAGTGGATTAATGTCATTTTCACACGGAATTTAGTCAATAAGTTAAGGTACAATCCTGCCAAGTTATGTTGCTGAAAATTCCTGCGGTAAAAAGTTCTGTTATTTTGCTTAGGGGGGACTTACTTTTTTGTTGTGTTTATATCCAATGTACCTGCATGTCTATCTTGCCTCAAATTCTTTGAACATAATACATACTGTGTTTGTTTGTTCACAGTAAGTACGTAACTAGTAATAAAGATATTCTCCAAGTCACATCAATGTTTTTGAGCTAGATTGTGTTATTTTTATGTATAATATACAGATTTGATTTTAATGTATTTACAATACAAAAAATATACAATGGTTAAACACCACCTTTAAGGGAATGTACTGTAATGGAAAGACAAAAAAACAACTTCAAAAGGGTGATCATGAGCAATATTTTTACCAATGGTCTTAACTCCATGTATAGTTCATTTTAGAACTTTGCTGATAGTTATTTGCCCTCAAATGATCCAAATTTGAAATGATTAGTGATTAAATCACAAATCCTAAAAATGTTCGGGCCAAACAATTTGAGGATTTGTGATTTAATCACTAATTACTCCAAATGTGGATCATTTGAGGGCAAATAACTTTCATCAAGTATCTAAAATGGACAATACATATGAATTTAAGACAGCTGGTAAGAAGATTGCTCACGATCACCTTTTTGACGGCTTTTTGTCTTCCCAGGACAGCATATTCACTTTAAGATTCATGAGACTGAGTCGTGCCGCTTCCTAGGTAAGCATGCATCGATCTCGTGACCAGTGATCCTCTAAGCAATGATTATTGGGTGCTATTATCCGTCTTGCGCCGCAAACCAGGTCGCAGAGGACAATGTTAGTCCAACCAAAAAAGTAGGTAAATTAATTATACGCTTGCAGTCTTTTGCGTCATGAGTATATAAATACCGCGACTTCGCTGGACGAAACGTAAGGTAGACCTTTTCTTCTTTTTTTTTCTGTCCCCGGGTCACAACACTTCCGCTTCTTTCTAGGTGCGCCTGATACGATTTTAGGAGCAAGGTCTCATTCTAGCAGTTTGAAATTGAAGCAGTTTTCAAGCATGGTGGTACGGCAAACATTATTGTAGGCGATACGATTCAATTCAATTCAGTTTGAAAAATGTTGTTCAATTACAAACAATATTTTGCATACATACTCAGGTAACAAACCAACTACATAAAAGTTTGAAATAATCATCACATTTCAATAGTAACAATCAAGAGGTATTGCAATTGAAATTTAGAAATAGTTATCCAACTCTAGAATTACCATTGGCATGAAGATGTGTAGTAAACCAATGGGGTTAACATTTTTAAGGTAATTTTCTGGTAATGTAAGGGTTAACTCGCTTTTGATGTGTTTCCTTTTGTTATTGTCCTCAGTATAACTATTGTGGAATGTGTTTGTATTTGCAATTGTAAATCTGTGCTTTAATAACGCACCTTTTTATGAAATAAGTTTAAAAAAAAAAGATTGAAGTTATTATATTAAATTGTAGTACCCGTCCATAGAACAGAAAAGAACGACTTGCATCCGTGTCTATATAGACTAAACTACGATTAATATACGAACACCGGCTTAAAGTAATATTATATAAATTATATAAAGACCCCACACACGATCATTATTCTCGTTAATGTGGGCAACGCGTGTAGGCGTTGTTATAAATATTATACTCCCGCACAACGGAACAGTGAACTCAGTTCAACTTGCGCAATTCAAACAGGCCACCGCAGATGACATGAATTTGCCACGATTCTACTGTCATGTGGGCCTACGGCTGAACATGTTACGTCACATTCTTGTACAAGAACAATGACCCGGTCCTGCGATTCAGCCAGTCGCAGAGTTGCGTGGCTGGTTGGATCGCGACGTCTGTGGTGGCCTAAAGAATTATCGGACGCGTAATGATTAGGTGCTTAGAAACTCCAATATACAATTAACATGATTAATTAACGATGTCGCGCCTGGTACATTAAACCTTATTGGTGACAGCTGTGGTTTCCTCACTTTCCTGAAAGGAAATTGGGAAAATAACCCAAACATGACTTTAACCTATATTGCTTTCCGGGCTGCGAAATTAACGCCAGTTTTATGGATACTGGAAAGATGAATGTTTCATGCCACGCTGCAATCACCATGGTTACCTTAACATAATGTGTATGAGCTTCTTTTGGCGTGCGTCGACATTACGGTGTTTCTGTCACCTATGATTGCTATAATTTATATGAGCCATCATTAACGGTCCGCCGAGTTAATTCAATTAGGAATCATTTATTTAAAAGAAAATCTATATCACGCCCCAGGTTATTCGTCGTTATGGTTTCGTAAAAGCGCTCTAATACTGATGAATTAGAGAAAGTTATAAATATCTACACAGCAACCCCAGATCCTCAACTTTCAAATAAAAGATCTTAACTGCACGCAAACACCATGAACACTGTTTAGAACCATAAGCACGTAAAGATATCATTTTGACAATGATTGAATCCCACAATTCTGGAGCAAAGAAATCCAGAAAGTGAAGAAATGTGTGAATTGTATGAGTAATACAAATGTTTACATGTCCGCTTACTCACCATTTCTAGCTCACTCATTAACTCTTCACGCGGGATTGGTGCATTTTTGCACAGGTAATACACACAAACCCCCCATAGAACAACAATCAGTCTGGAACATAAAGAGTTAAGGAACAAGCTGAGTAAAGGATCATTAATGGTGTTGCACTCGACTTCCTTGGAAATTGTGAAATAACGTGATATGAAACAAAGGTGTATTTAGACAAAATGAGCATTTGCATATAACTTAATTCTTGCCGAGTTTACATCCGTTGAAATAGTGTCGGCGCTGACCACGGACATTGTTGTTATTGTGCAGTGCTTATGACATTCATTAGCACGCTAATCGTAGTATCCATACAGATCTTTGTATATGCTCTGCACGAGTTTCTCCTCCTTCCTTACTCCTTTCCGCTATAAATTGAGTGGCTTTTGTATTAGGTGGTACTGAAAATTTAAAGGCTCCTGTAGACGTAACGATCTGATCAGTCCCACGATTCTGCGACTGGCTGGATCGCAGTATCCGGTCATGGTACGTGTGCATGAAAATGGCGTCACGTTTCCATAGGACCGACTTCAGAATCGCGGCAAAATCGTTTCGTCTTCGGTGGCCTGGATACCAGGTGCAGTCAGTATGCTCTCTAAACATGCTTAAGTTCATCAACTGTTACTTGTAGTCAATTAACCGTTAATGCGGCAATGATGCGTTTCAGCACAAGAAATGCATACCCCCCCCCCCCCCCCCCCGAGAGAAGAAGTTCATTTGGTACACTGAGGGTTAAACATGTTAAACCGTTACTTTGTTTTGAAGGGAGGGTCAAATGAACGAAAGCAAATATTCATTCGCGAGACAAATATGTTGGTGACTGGAGATAAAAGGTACGTTTACATTAGAGTGATTTACCACTGCGGCTTGTGACTGGGGCTTGTCAATAAGGAAATTATATAAGCGTGTTCACACGGATTCTCGACCCAGGAGAAGTAACGCGGCGGGGAACAGCTTGCAGGACATTGTCTGCGACAACTGATTCCGTGTGAATAAGCCGTGGTGGCTTCCAAGACTGGTGGAGCACATATTATACAGATTTTTTCCGTTTGCAGTAAGTGGGAAAGACGAAGAGGAAATTGCCTGCGGAAAATTGATTCCATGTGAACGAGCCGTGATGGACTCCTGGTGGTGATCACATGTAAGAATAGAGAATGTTCCCACTTTCAGCATGTTCAGTAAGTGGTACAACGCCGACCTCTAAACGCGAGACCTGCCCTTTAAATATCCCCCTGTTCTACATAACAGGTATCCGTTGCCCGCATATCTATGTCACGACCAGATCTCAAGATCCATCTTTGTCCATTAGCTCTGAGAGAGAGCGGCTGGAGGGCAGGAGAGCTTGAGCATACGTCACAAGTTTTCTAATGATGAGGATAATGAGGAGGAGGATAGGGGTCTTGATGGCATCCCACGTACGCCCACACATTCATTTCGATGTGCGTTAAGTCTCCAGACGCCAGTGAGATATTTTAGCAATGGTAATTCACGCTTCCCCCATGGCACGGTGTGGAGTCGGGCAGAGAAGGGTTTACTAGTTCGGCTTTCCCTATGACTGAGGGGGGTGAGCGATCGTCATGACGTAAACATTCTCTCGAAATAACTTTGTTTCTATTGTGAAATAAAAATAATCAGGGACAACAATGTAATTCCCCTAGATTGTTTTTTATTCGGGGAAGAATATATCATTAGAGTCAAGTGCTTGTTTACTTTTTTTTTTAAAGAAGCTATGTAGTCAAATTCACTTTTAATGTGCCCAGAGCCACGATGCGTTGACGTTTTCACCTATTGTAACCAACTTACCATCAATGGTAACTACCATGGCAAGGGACAATGAGCTCTCATTATTGCACCTGTTACCATAATCATTGATGGTAAGTTACAATAATTGAAAACATATCTGCAACAAGGCCCCAAGGTCCTGTTGCATAGAACTTACTATTCATGGTAACTTTTCTATTAATGACAACTTCTATGGAAACCTTGAATTGGATTGGCTGTTGAGCGATGTTATCATGGTAGTTACCATCGATGAAAGAGTTACAATTAATGATAAGTTTTATGCAACGTGGCCCAGACTAGGTCTGTTTTTTTTAATGTCAGGTTAATGAATTTGTCACAATTAGATGCATACATAAGTATTTGATAAACCATACCTTAATTACAAAGCATTTAAGGTGAGTTAATCGATAAATATTGTTCCAATAAGTCATGCCTGCTCGAAATGGGATTTTATGTTAAAGTTTATGGAGAAGTATCACTTTAGCTCTTTTCCGCGTAACTCCCCGTGAAGATATAGAGTACCGAAGTGTGACGTCATTCAATCATTATTGTCAAGACAACTGGTTCTAAACAATGCGGGTAGAGCAAGTAGCGGTGATCACAGCAGGGACTGTAATTGGGAATGCCCGACGCTAGCCCGATAGACAATATCAGACTGCTAAACCTCTCACTGAAGCGAGTTTGTTTACAGCCCATTGTCTTGACAACATGCTCATAAGAAGTGCACTTCGGTACTCTTATCGAACCGGTACTATACAAAGTGAGTAAAAAAACAGTCCCATCTTTTTAAATGTGTCTTATCTGAAGTATGAACATTAAGTCATGCGTTCGTGAATACATCCTGCAGAGTGATCCTCTCAGCATTTTAAGATACCATTTTCATTTGGATCTCTTCATGCATGACTGAACAACGGACAGTCTGCGGAACACTGCAAAATCACACTTGTGCAAAATGGCTAAGAGAAGAACGGAACAAACGTTGGCAGACGTTACAACGTATGTACACACTGAAAACACACACACACACACACACACACACACACACACACACACACGATGAGAACGAACTATAACAATACCTTTGTTATTCAAACAGGGTTCAACATTGATAAATTGTGTTAACCATTTCTAGACAACAGTACAACAAAAGCACAGATAGAGCATGGGCTCAAAGAAAAAGTTGTTTCAGTTCCTTCACCAACATTCCCCCCGTAGAGATCGAGTTCATTGATCAGGTTTATAAATAGTCTAGGACCTGTGATTGACCGTAATCAAACACCACATGATAATTACATCACTACGTTTAATGGCAAACATGACCAGCTTCACAACAACATACTTCATTACGTGAGTTTGAGAGACTGCAATCAAGGCTGGGTATGATATCATATTAAAAATATTAAATATATACCATTATGTAAGGCGGCAGTGGCATAACCGCTCCCCATAGTGGACGTTGACCCAAGGCACAGCTCTAGATTGGGTTGCGAGTTATTTACACGACAGGGTGCAATATGTTTCAATGCATAATATATTTTCTGATACTCAGACTGTAATTACACTGTAATCATGCTGTAATTATACTGTAAGTATAGGTGTTTCTCAGGGCCATTACTTTTTCTTTTACATATCATATAATATCTAGCTATTTACACGACAGGATGCAATATGTTTCAATTATTTCTTATGTATCTTATTGTCTTCCAATTTCCTTATGTATTTCTTTGTTTTTCGTCAAGATTCAGATGCGTATGCGTGGGTGTGGGTGTGTGTGAATGTGGGTGTGTGTGTGTGTGGGTGTGTGTTTGTGTGTGAAAAGTATTTACATAAATTGAAAAAGCTCCTGATTTTATCAATAGGGTTATACACAGTCACATAGAGAAATAGCGAAATTTCAGTGACATGTGTTCGGTAAACGTAATCTGACACCCGCACGGTAGGTCCGATCGGCGATCGCCATAAATTTGGTATCAAAATGTGCGGGAAGGATCAGAGAAAAAAATTTCGTTTCGAAATATTGAGGCGTTAGGAAGTACCGACAAAACTTCGACGGGGGGGGGGGCATAATGGCCCCCCCCCCCCCCCCCCCCGGGAGTATTAGGGTTAAGATAGGCGAACACTGCCTGACATCGGAATTGGTATTTTTAGTGTGTGTTTTTTACCCCCAAAAGCATCCCCCCCCCCCCCTTGAAAAAAAGCTGGTGACGGCTCTGTAATATTGTTTGGGGTATGGTTGTGCTGGTTCCTTACGGTCAAAGTTTATAGACATTTTAAGTTTTCTCCCATGGTATACTGAGCCCGATTATAGACGTGCTCATGGTGTCAACTCGGATGAAGTTTTCAGTCAGCAAATCACACATTTTGTAGTTGGTTTTATCTGACCAGATATGCACCATTCGTTCAAAAAAAGAATGACCCTTTCTTGTAGGATAATGATAACTGTGACACGAGTAATTATTTGGTTGCAAAAGAGATGCAAAAGTCATTTTACGCTCTACAATTTTATCAGCTTGAGACCGAAGTGACCAATACTTATTTCATTTAAAAACCAAATTGAAAGATGATTCAATAAGTGTATAGTTAACTGCTCTTATATATCTACATTGCATGTCGGTGTTTACTCATTGTAATTCATATTGCACTCATGCTATGTTTTCTAATTTATGAAATCATCTTGTAGACAGCTGTAGAAATATCAGACCACAATATGGTTTATTTTTTTAGTATGTAATCACAGTCATGTAGTTGCTTTTAAGAATGAAAATGATTATTTCTACTGCATTTATCTTTCTGTTCCTTTGGCCTTTACGTCACCTAAGGGTAACCTATACCTTACAAGCTATGTTTTTTTTTAGGTTTCCCTCCATAATAATTTTTACAATTAATTTTGTTTGCCAATTCAAGATTAACTGTCCTAATATATATTTGTTTATACCTTGTTAATTCCTTATCTTCAATTGTATATCATTGTAGACGATTATTATGGAAAAATAAACAGAATCAAATCAAATCATAATACCATTATATAAATTCCTCTTTTTATTTTTTCGACAACGTAATTTTTTTTTCGTACAAGGTGAACTATTCCTTTAGGTAGGAACTTCTTGCTGATACTCTCCGTAAAATGAATATTGATTGATCGCGTATCTGGACACTACCCCCTAGACAACTACCCCCGGACAACTACCCCGAGGACTACTACCCCCTGGACAACTACCCCCAACAAGTACCCCCCCCCCCCCCCCAGGACAATTACCCCCTAGGACAACTACCCCCAGGATAACTACCCCCAGACAATTACCTCTAGAGCAATTAACACCTTCCCCACCCCCACCCCCCCACCCCCACCCCGGCAACTAGCCCCTACCCCAACTGGAAGATTGTTAGAAATTGAAGTAATCGCGAGGGCTTTAAGATTCCGCGGATCTGGATTGTATGTGTGTGAGGGGGGGGGGGGGGGGAGCGATTATCTCAAGTCCTAACAATCGTCCAGTTGGGAAAGGGGCTAGTTGCCGGGGGGGAGGGGGGGGTGGAGGTGGGGAAGGGTTTTAAGTGTTCTAGAGGTAATTGTTTGGGGTAGTTATCCTGGGGGTAGTTGTCCTGGGGGGAAATTGTCCTGGGGTTAGGTGTCCAGGGGATAGTAGTCCGGGGGGTAGTTGTCCGGGGGTACTCGTCCAGGGGGTAGTTGTCCTAGAATCGATTGATCGATCTGTAAAGAATAACATTACAGAAATGGGGAGGCTGGCCAGCAGAGGATTCGTGCATCCAGGGTGGGGGGGGGGGGGGGGGAGTCACCAAGCTGTTCTTTAGCTCAGAGCGACTTTACGCACGACTGGTGACCCTTTTTTGTACTAAATCAGAATTCCAATGATTTTGATTCCCATCAGCATGATCAGTTTCAGCTCAAATATGATGTTTACCAATTAATATTCTTGTTGTTAATAAGGGTTTCTGAATACAAAGTCCATGATTTCCCAAATTTGATAAAAAATTCTTGAAAATTAACTCCCACAATGTTAAAACAGAAATCTCAGTATCTCATTTAGCACAAGAAGGGGTAATCGGTCGTGCGTAAAGTCGTTCTTAGCCTAAGAGCAGAGTTTGTGAAACACCCCGTGAGGTCTACTACAGCTTGCCGCCGGCCGTACTTATAAACGTTTACTTTAAAGGGTTACTGAATGAGAAAAATAAGTTCCCACTAATCTATGTAAAATTATTCACTAAAAACGAATTTCACATGCCGCAATAAAGTCTCATTTTGACAAAAAAAAAATGAAAAAACGTAGGGCCTATGCCTCCAGTGACATATGAGAAGTCAAAATGCCATAAATGCCAACGGCGTTAATAAAATGTTTTATTCACGCAATTCAAACAATACGTTACCAATGGGAACCACAAAGCTTGTCCGAGGTTTGTCTGAGTAGCAACAACTAAAAAGTGCATTCCATCCATTGAATCTGAATGACAAGATACAGGTGAATGCAATGACGCGTTACTGCGCAGTTAGGGACAAAGTTGTGAATATATTACGAAAATGGTTTATTGTTGACTTTCGTACAATCTATAGAATTTTGATTTCTCATACGTCACTGGAGGCGTGCGTGTTTTTTTTTTTTTTTCAAATTTTACATAGATTAGTGGGAACTTATTTTTCTAATTTAGTAACCCTAGGCCCTTCGATCTATTCGAGAGCGAGAGTCGCTCTATGGCTTTTGTGTCTAAAAGTGGTGAGAAAATGCCGCACACGCGCACTTAGATTTAAGACATAAGCTTAAAGCCATATTGGATTAAAGGGTTATTAAATTAGAAAAACAAGTTCCCACTAATCTATGTAAAATCATCCACCAAAAACGAATTTCACATTCGTCTCATTTTGACGCGTGACGTTACAAAATTAAAACTTTAAAATCAGATAACTTTCTCGTCCTTTGACCGATTTTCGTCAAACATTAACTACTGTGCTTCTTTCATGTGTCTCCATGTATTGAAACCAAACAAATTTCAGGGTGACCTATCCCTTTAATCCTGCCACGTGTGGACTCACCATGCTGAGCATTCTGAGCAGACGCCAGCTTGCGGTTGACGTGCGCAAAATTTGTTCCGATTTATATTAGCGATATTAGCAAGATGGCAGCCCCCTTGAAGTTACCTCAAAAGAAGTTTTATCGCCAAAGGGCTCATTCCAATCCGATGTCAGATCACACATTTGAATAGTAAGATCACATTTTGTATTCATTTGTCTTTCATTTGTTTTTACGGGCTCATATTATGGTTTATCTTCTCGCCCAACGTGTCCGCATCACTCATTTTAGTCCCATGTGTACGAAATTATGTGGGCATGCAAGTGTTTGTCAATGTTTCCATCTTTTCACCATCTTTATTGGGTATGCCCGTTCTTGAGCCTTGAAGAAGTACTTTCCCCAAAGCGAAGACGCTGTCCTAAAGAAGTTTGTGCTATGCTAGGTGCTGCTGGTGCTCCAGGTGATGTGCAAGAAGACTGATTACTCTTTCATACATGTATTTGCACACTAGTACTAATGCTAGACTGAAAAAACAGTCTCTGTAAGACTGTAGGACGTTACTCCGCTGAGATTGCATCTGGCTCCTCTGAACGCCCTATGTCCAAAAACGTAATTTTGATTAAAGAATGCCCCGAATGAGATGGTTATTCCTGTCTATAGTATGATGTGGGTGCCTCATACCGGCCCCCTGGCCTTGTTTTCTGTTGAATATTTTCATTCCAAGATAACCAAATAAAATTCTTAAATTTCACACACAAATCAGCAAAATAATGCTCTTTAAAAAAAAACATTTTTGGATTGAAGATTAACGAGTTCTTGATGTCTTGAAGTTCATCTCAGATTCAGTTCATTCTCAGTTGTTGGATGATGTTGTTGAGGACGAAGCCTGACGTCATCTTGTCTCTATTAGTAATAGTATCATCATGGTGGACCTAACTGCTGTAGTGTAGTATCACTACCGTGACACATTTAGAGTATGGTCCCCGTTTCTGTCTCTATTAAGGCAGATACACTTAGGGCCATCATAATAAAAGCATCAGTCTATGGCAAATGCCACTCTGATATAGTATCTTGCTGAAATTCTACTCTCTTAATTGGTGGTGGGGGGGGGGGGGGGGGCAGGGTAATAGCTATATCCTGTGAAATTGTGTCCATATACAATGCTTGGCTGTCAAAATATTTCTTTTGAAACAGACTTGATGCCCTCTTACCACAAACAACTTTTAAACTGGAAATAATAAGTTAAAAGTCCATATGTTTTAAGACAACATTTTTGTATTTTCTCAACAATTTCATTAATGTTTCAGTCCTACGAAGCCCTCAACTATGGATTGGAGCCAGTACTACCCGGCTGTTGCGCTTGAGTCCAACCGGCGAGTGGAATTTCTGGATGTGGGATGTGGATATGGGGGACTGCTTGGTAAGATGCACACTGATACTTAGTGCTAAAATCTGCTCTAACAGCTTCCCATGATACCATACCCCCCCCCCCCCCCCCCTTGAAGACAGGGCTGCCTATTTACAAAACTTATGAAATTGGCATGGCTCAGCAGTATACGTTAATGATAACATATGTATGAAATTTCACAGTCGTAGCTTCACAAATATTTTCAGGAAAAGCAAAGAGACTATTGTTTGCATTTCAAACAGAGTGACCATAGTCTGTGTTCGTATGTGTACTGTTCTGTCGCAAGCAACCTCCCACATTGCACACACTGCTCTCATTACCGTGGACAATCACTGACTACTGTGCAGGCCGTGCGGTGCGGAGAAGCCTGATATGTGGTCTAGGTCTCTGGACTACAGGAACCGGAGAGGTTCCTTCCATTTTCCGTGGTTTTACAAAATTGTTAATTTTTAGCATACAAAGGGCTGCCCTGTCTTTATTCTGCCTCATTTACTACTTCACCTGCACCAAGCAGGGATAAAAATACACAGGGGCTTGGGGCGATTCCACCTACGTAATGCTAGAAAAGAGCCCTAGAAAAATGTTAAAAGAGCCCCCTAATTTCCCATAGACATAATGTAAAATTGTAGCCAAATCGGCCAATGTGCTCAAAGAGAAGCCCCCGAAAATTTTGAATTCATCTTTCCCTGGTACATGCAGCAAGTTATTTTGACTACCGGTAAAATAATGTTCTGGGCAATCCGATGATTGAGTGGACATGTATACCAGAATTTAGAGTCATATATTGTGCTAAGAGTTTTCTTATTTATCTGCATGTATATTTCATATCATGTAGACGTAGAAAAAAAAAATGAGTGCTATGATGTATGTTATGAATAGCATCTCTAAATGCTGATTACTATTATTGTCATTATTTTTGCAGTCTCTCTGTCCCCGCTCTATGAGAATACTCTGCTGCTGGGGATGGAGATCCGCATTAAGGTGTCGGACTATGTCCAGCACCGCATCGAGGCGTTGAGGCAGAACCACTCTGGTCGCTATGGCAACATCGCCTGCATCCGCTGCAATGCTATGAAGCACCTCCCAAACTTCTTTGAAAAGGGCCAGGTAAAACATAGAAAGGACTCTGCGACAAATATCAAACATGACAGTTGCTTCTTATTGGTTTAACGCAAAGAAGACTAGAAATAAAATAGATTGAATGAAAAGGGACACATGATCAGTGAAAGAGATGTGTGAAAATTTTACAAAAGCACAAGATTTTCAAGGTAGGGCCTTGGGACGTGGGTAGTTGTTCATCTTAACCCTCTTTTGTATCAGCGTCCTGCTGTAGTGTGATATTTGATGTGATGTTCTGTACTTGTTTCGGCCACGTATATAGATCATACATGATAATGAAAATACAGCAAGTAATTCTGAAAGTAAAAAAACAAAATCACTTTCGTGGACGATGGAATGATACTGCTATGAATAAAAAAGACCACCACATTAAATTGAGAGTAAAATTATTTGTCAGAAAATTTCAAATAAAATGTAGAAAGAACTATCTATTGTAGGAGAGTCAAAGAATTGTACGTACTAATCATTATACTTCCTCTGTTTTTGTTCAACCTCCCACTTCTGTTGCTACAGCTCAAAAAGTTGTTCTTCCTCTTTCCTGATCCACACTTCAAGAAAACAAAGCACAAATGGCGAATAGTCAGCCCGACATTGGTCGCAGAGTATGCTTATGTCCTTGCTGAGGGGGTAAGTCCTTGAAGTGGAAGAGCCAAAGTTGAACCCGTTGCTCACGTAAGATTTTGGGGCTACATGACCTTTGATCCATTTTCAATATCAGCCATGGAACTACAGGGTGATTCCACGGGGTTGGGGCAATTTTTGTGACATACCACAACTCCAAATCCATATCTTTTTCAAACCAGGCAAATATAGTCCAATGATCAAAACAATGTGGTCTCATCCAGTATAACATGTATTTCTCAAAGACCATGGCATGTTGCAATTTGACTTATGAACATTTCTTGTCCATGTAAAAACAATATGATTTCCATGTAACGGTGGTAGATTTTTGTATGCCTGTTGCTTCAAATCCATAAAAGATTTCCAATTTTAACGTCTATTACTGAGAAAAGAGAGTAATTTTTCATTGTCAGCTCAAAACTTAACCACATCTGAATTGATCTTCGAGGTGAAATGCAAACGTACCTCTGTTACATGGATATTGCATGAAAACTTTGCCCCAACCCCATGGAATGACCCTGCTATAACCAAGGGGGTGTGGCTTAATTGTGCCCTATAAGGAATTTGAGGTTAAATATCGCCAGCCTATCATCTATTGTCCATGCAGCAGATTGTGCAATAGTCACGCTGCTCAGCATGAGTGGAGAAGAGCCAACTTGCAATTAAGCCAGCTCAGTAAAGAACAGCTTAAAGGTAGTATGCTGTACTGGGAAGACAGAAATGCCTTTAAAAGGCTATTGTGAGCAATCTTCCTGCTAATGGTCTTAAATTCAGGACGTCCATTTTAGAAACTTGCTGAAAGTTGTTTGCCACCATAAGGATCCATATTTTGAGTAATTAGTTTTTAAATCACAAATCCTTGAAATGTTCGGCCCAAACATTTTGAGGATTTGTCATTTAATCACTAATTACTAAAAATGTGGATAGTTTTAGAGCAAATAACTTTCAGCAAGTTTCTAAAATGGACAATACATGAATTTAAGACCATTAGCAAGAAGATTGCTCACGATCGCCTTTTAAAGGCATTTTTGTCTTCCCAGTACAGCATACTACCTTTAAAGGGGAACTCGCATCCAAAAATTGAAATAAGAAATTTGTGTGTATAACTTCTATAGATGTGCAGCAATAAGCTCATAGAGTGTAAACCTTCTTTGTTTTATCACGCAAAATGTGGCATGATACCAGATGTGTGCAGTATAGCTGCAAAGTTATGAGTGTAATTAAAGATGACCCATCCCTTTTACAAACATCTGCAATCTCCACGAAAGTTTGCACATATTTAGCATGTATTTTAAGGTCAGAGGTACTATAACTCCCATAGAAATAAACTCTCTCTCAAATAATGACAAAGTCAGGGAACTTTCAGAATTAGTTCTGCAAAAGGGACGGGTTACCTTTAAGGGCTGAAAAGGTGAACTACAGTCCAAAGTAATTGCATTAGATGTAAGCAGATATATCTGAGAAGCAGAGCAGTAAAAGTTTGAGGAAAATCAGAGAACTGATTTTGAAAAAAGTTCTGAATGTTTCAATGATTCATCATCGTATAGCAAACAGGGTATCAATAAAGAAACTTTGTGTAGTGAATAGTGCATCCACACATACATCTTTTTATCCCAAAATGTTGTATAGGTGCGCAGATTGCATGCTCATGCACGTGTTGTTGTCTTTTTGCTGATCCGCTGCCTTTTGTGAGTGTGTGCAAGTTTGCGTTAATTTGTACCCAATACTACCCAGAAATGAGTGGTCTGGTCTCCTTTTGCGTGCGTGGTCACGATAAACTCCGCCCAGTTACGACATATCATTAGTAAGCATGCAAACAATGGACCGGGATATTTTGTATTATATTCCACATATTAAGAATGTTGCTATATGATTGGTCAAGAGTTGATCACGTGATGAGGCGTAGTTTTTCCTATCAGATCACCTGAGAATAAAAGTTCGTTACACTCTAGGTGATAGTACTTTTTGGTTTCGCTGATCTCTTCACTCCTCACAGTCCTAATGCGTGATTAATATTTTGAGTACGCGCGAAATAAAAGTGCGTTACACTCGGACTATCACTTGACATCTAACGCGTCCTAACGCGTGTCCTAATGCGCGTCCTAATACGCGTCCTAATACGCGTCCTAATGCGCGTCCTAATGCGCGTCCTAACGCGTGTTCCCCATGGCAGCGGCTCGGGGTTATGGGGATAAGTAAACATTACTTTTTTACGTCAAATTGTCATTTTTGGTATAGATAGTTGGTTTCAGATGTGGAATATAAAGCAAATAATCAACTTTTGGTTTCAAGCAATGAGACGAGCTATCACTTCCTCCGCGATCTGAATGTATACGCTATCTTTCCTCAGCTGCGCTTCGGAAAGATAGCTACATCCAGATCGCCTCGGAAGTGATAGTTCGTCCCATCACCCTCACCAACGCTGATTATTTGCTTACCGTGCTCGTTCTAAACGATGCCTAGACCCTCGTTTCTTTAAACGATGTTTCTCTGTACGACGTATCGATAGTAAGCGTCCACACACAGAATTTTATTGTATAGCTGTATCGAAATGTTACCCATACGATGTATTCTGTGTGCCAGGATACAGGGTTAGTTTCTTTTCGCTTCCAGGGCCTAGTCTACACCATTACTGATGTCAAGGAGATGCATGAGTGGATGGCCCGCCATTTTGAAGAACACCCTCTCTTCACAAGACTCTCCGAGAAGGAACTGGTAAGAAGTGTTTGGTGTGTCATGGAGCGATAGAGGTATAATAAATGACACAGCTCGTAGTAATACACAGCTTTTATAAAGCGCCCGATATAAAAGAGTTTCATCCCTCAGAGGTTTACAATACTATTACCCTGTCATCGGATGCTTGTACGTCTTTGTGACACCTGTCCAATCCCAAAGCGATTGTTTAGAAGCATGGCAGCCACTAAAGGGTTACTAAATTAGAAAAATAAGTTCCCACTAATCTATGTAAAATTATCCACTAAAAACGAATTTCACATTCGTTTGCCGCATTAAAGTCTCATTTTGACGAAAATGTGAAAAAATGCACGCCTCCAGTGACGTATGAGAAGTCAAAATGCCATAAAAGCCAACAGCGTAAATAAAATGTTTTATTCACTCAATTCAAACAAGATGTTACCAATGGGAACCCCAAAGGTTTGTCTGAGTAGCAACAACTAATAGATTCAAAGTGCATTCCATCCATTGAATATACAGGTGATTGCAATAACGCGTTACTACGCAGTTAGAAAGTTGTGAATACATTACGAAAATGGTCTATTGTTGACTTCCATACAATCTATGGAATTTTCACTTCTCATACGTCACTGGAGGCGTGCGTTTTTTCAAATTTTCATGAATGTGAGACTTTTTTGCGGCAAACGAATGTGAAATTCGTTTTTAGTGGATAATTTTACATAGATTAGTGGGAACTTATTTTTCTAATTTAGTAACCCTCTTAGGCCCATTCATTATGTTCCTACCAGGTACCCAATTATACACCTGGGTGGAGAGCATCAATGCAGATACAACAAATGACACAACCAATAATAGTACACAGCTTTTATACAGTGGTAATATAAAACAGTTTCAGCGCTCAGCGCTTTACAATACTATACCGTCATCAGATGCATGTGCATCTTTGTGACACCTGTCCTATCCTAAGGGATTATTCAGAATCATGGCGGCTACTAAGGCCCACTCATTGCATTCCTACTCAATTAAAGACCTGGGTGGAGAACAGCAATGTAGATTATGTGTTGTTTGCTGAAGTTCCAAGGACGGGTTTGAACGTGGTACCTCAAGATGTTCAGACACGGTTCACAACTACATTGTACTATACCTCCACACAAAGTGTTCAAGTGTGTTCAGAATGAGACGGAGAATAAGCAAACCAATTGTTTTGGGGGGTACTGTATTACCTATACATTTATAAAATGATAATGTCCAGTCAAACATGTCTGCAAAGAAAGCTGTCTATAATGACCACCTGTAGATAAAGACCACTTTCTATAACGACCACCGGTTGATAAAGACCGCTTTCTATAGTGACCACCTGTTGATAAAGACCGCTTTCTATTATGACCACCTGTCGATAAAGACCACTTTCTATAATGACCATCTGTCGATAAAGTCCACTTCCTACAAAGACCATTTGTTAATAAAGACCACTTTCTATAATGACCACCTGCTGATAAAGATTTCTTTCTATAATGACCACCTGTTGATAAAGACCACTCTTTCTACAATGACCACCTGTCGGTAAAAACCACATTCTATAATGACCACTTGTTGATAAAGACCACTTTCTATAATGACCACCTGTTGATAAAGACCACTCTTTCTAAAATGACCACCTGTCGATAAAGACCACATTCTATAATGACCACCTGTCGATAAAGACCACTTTCTATAATGACCACCTGTTGATAAAGACCACTTTCTATAATGACCACCTGTCGATAAAGACCACTTTCTATAATGACCACCTGTCGATAAAGACCACATTCTATATTGACCACCTGTCAAAGTAATTTGCTTGTGTCTCTAAAGACTGCTATCTATAACGACCTCCTGTCTATAGAAAGCAATTAAACTGCCCCATGTCTGTTGTTCCCTTTCTGTTCTAGAATGAGGATCCTATTGTCAAGAAGCTGTACGAGAGCACAGAGGAGGGTCAAAAGGTCACAAGAAACAGCGGTCCGAAATTCCCAGCGGTCTTCAGGCGAATAGCTGATCCTTTCTTCACAGATCCTGACAAGACGTAACATCTGATGTTTCATCATCATCATCAAGGTTAACTCATTATGTGCATTGTGTGTACCAATAATACATACAAAGTCAATAGAAAATATTTTCTTCTGATATCCAAAGAGTTAACTATCTTGAAGACTGTAACCTCTTATGTCTCATCATCATCATCAGTGTGAACTCACTGGATCCCATGCATCGACCAGTATTACACACCAAGCCAATAGATAACATTCTCTTCTGGGGTCCAAAGAGTTAACGATCTTGAAGACTGTAACATGTGATGTTTCATCATGCCATGGAAGACCATCACTCATCTCACACTTTTCATGGATGCGGACTAGGCCCACCCTTTAACTTACTCAGTTTGGAGACCTTTTTAGAGCAAAACTGAGCATTACTTGACTTTGAATTGTCAATTTTTTGTTGAGTTGTTTAAAGGAGATTTTTTACTGAAACAGAACTTGCATTCAAGTACAAATTATTGTATCAAAAGTAAAACATCTAAAACAATAATTGTGTCAATTTGAGGAGCAAATGTGTGGTTTCAAACTCGACAGCACATTGCTAGTTTGAAGATGTAGTAATCATATGATCCTTATTATGCTTTGAAAAATGATCAAGGAGGTAAAACATATCACTAAATTCCCCAAATCCATCTTGCTCAGAAACTAATGCTTTTTCATATGACGCGTCTTTTAAAATATTTTGATTTATAGTTCATATAAAACGTTCTAGCCCCGAGCCATGTATTTGCGCGACTTGGCCTGCATAGTATACATGTGTTGTTATCCGTTGCTCACGGTTAGAATTTAGGCTTTGTGAACCCTAGTCCAATCAGGATGTCAAAATTTGCCACGAAGTACGGCAGGTATCCATTGAAGTTTATTCATAGGCTGTTACAGGTATCTATTGTCTGTATTGGAGATTACGCAGATATCATGCTGCTCATAATCTGAGTGTAGAAAAGCTAGCTCGCATATATGCAGGCTCAGTACATGGGTTAATGTAATTGTGTACTAGCTGTTCTCCAATATTCTTATACCTTGATGCTCCCAGAAAGTTTTAACTTGATTGATTTCATACATTGCAAGAGAGGGAAATTTTACATTCCTAAAAGCAAAGACCATGCAATATTAGTTACATTTGTCCTATTCATATCATTTGGCAAATAAATTAGTTTCAAAATTGATGCATTCTTTTTTTTCTGTCCACCCAATTGTTCATGATGAAGTTAGTAAATTCACTTAACCTTTGCTGCGAGTTTCCTCATGGTCATGCTTTTGCTATTGACTTCACTGAAGTTTCTTTTTGATCCCTTTTCTTTCTTGTGGATGTCAGTCTGCTTCTTACAGAAGATGTGTAAGCATGAAGTGATGAACTTCATGGGAAGTTTTGTCTTGATCGTATGGCACTGTGGAGGAACTGACTGGGCGTAAGTGCCAGAGTCATTCGTAAAGTGCTCGTAAAGTTGTGCATAAAGTTACAAGGGACTTGGGCTGTTTCACCAACATTTGAGTTGTTCGTAAGTGCAGAAAGGTGTGCGTAACTTTGCGAGAGGTGTGGGCTGTTCGTTAAAGTCATCGGTTGCTTGTAAATCATGTGTAAGTGCTTCATAGCAACAAAATAGCGGCTCGAGCGAGGAGAGTGGTCCTGCCAAGGGAAAATCCGTTGGACGGATTAAACGACACAATGATCAGAAAAGCATATAGATTCACACGCGCAGGAGTGCAGTATATTGTTAACCTCCTACAGGATGAATTTCAGTATCCCTCTCAGCGGAACAATGCCCTTACAATCATCCTTAAAGTGTGCATAGCCCTTATCTATTTTACTGGGGGAAGTTTGTTGTACCAAATTGCAAGGGCAGATCGAGTAAGCAACGCCACGGTGTCCCGCCTTCCCAAAGAGCGCCAGACTTGGCCTCTTCACAAAGTCAACGATTTTCATCTGTTCTTCTTTCGTGTAGTTTGCATGCCTCTTCCACGGTCTCTGCTTCTGGCGTTAAACATGTTGATAATGGATTACAGTGCATGTTAAACTAGAATTTTTTTTAAAACACACAAACCAATGGCTCAACATTTCAATGAACCATGCAGCAGTATGATTGTCTGCACCTCTCCCGTCTTTGTTCAACATGTATGTTAGTGCACTACTAACATCATGGCTTTTGACATCAGTGGCACTGTACATCATCATCTTATCAAAATGTGAAGGCTAAGTTTAGCCTCGGATAGTTTTGGGGCAAGTAGAAGTTGGTGATCTTCTTGAGAACAGGCAAGGTCAACAAGAGGATAGCTGCTGAGAAAAGCTGAAGCTGAAGCTGGTGATTCTTTAGTTTCTTCTGAAAAAAGAAAATCCTGCCCGTTAACTATGGCTGCCTTGATGTTCTTAATCAAGTGTGGGACGTCCGCAAGAAAGTACAGCCAACCTTCATCATGAGGATGTAGGATTCTGTGCACTGTTCTGCACTGCTTACCACATATCACTCCAAATGACTACCACATGGCCCAATTGGCACTGCCCATGTCACTTGTGAGTGTGGGAGGAGGGTGTCCCCCATCCCACTGCGTGACGCTTTCTTAATTTTGTATGTCAAATGGTTCTATCTGAAGCATACTTTTGATCACACTTCTAGGTACTTTTTGAGTTGGCAAACTGTACAAAAAAGTAATACAGTTCTTTAGTTATTATATTACATACCTAAATGTAAATGTATAGTACATGTTCTTTCTTTTTCCAGCCGCCTTCACCTTTAATGCTTTTCCAGTTCCTCTCACCATTGATGTTTTTCCAGTTTCTTTCACCATTGATGTGTCTCCAAGCCTCTTCACCTTAGTGAAATGTTTTTTGTGTGATCTTTTCTGCTGCCTGCATCAATTCCTCCCTCAACTAGACCTTTGATACAGCAACTGATTGTTTTGTTATGCCTACAGTTAGTCTTTTCAGATGCCATCTCCTTGGCCTTGTCCTCCTGGTACTCTTCATATGCCCTTGTCATGTTCCTGCATAGTTGGACATTAACATAGTAATTTATAGCGTCTGGCCGTGAAAAATGTTTGCATGCAGAAGATGTCTCACTCTTCAGATGATAGTTAAGTCTGTCTGTATCGAGGAGAAGGTCTTAATGTACATTTTAGCCTTATCGGCACCCAGCACACCACCCATGAATTGAACTCTCTCCTGCAAGTCCATTCCATTCAATTCATTTATTTTTTTACAATTTGAATTAAAAGACAATACAATCAATACAAGAGATATCACAAAAATACAAGAAATACAGTAAAGGAGGTACATGTAATACAATTCAGTGTGGAGGGAAGAACAAAGGCCATTGACCTATCAAAGGTTCTTCCCTATCAAAGGTCCATCAAAGGTCCATGAAATCAAGAACCCAAGGCTAGTGCCATCTTGCTGAGATGAGGATACTCTCCTGTGTTTTTCTTTCACACTGGCCCAGAAAGAGTCAATTCTCTCTTCATTGCAAGGAATTTTTGCCTGTCTTTGAAATTTCCTCACATCTTGTTCATAACTCATGATTTCTTCTTTGTCAAAGATGTTGGTGACAAGCTTTGGCAACTGTAGTGGCTGTTGCATAGTTATTGTGTGACCTGTGGCATGAGGGTCAATGGCAGATGCACACTTAAGCAGTTTGTTGTTAACTGGCATCTTAAAGTTTCTGTCCACACTTCCCTCAGTTGCTTGATCAGCTCATTAGCTTGAGGAGCATGCAAATCCCAATACAGTAGCTTCAACAGTTGAAATCCTATCTGTAATCGAGACGGATGGTTGTGGCACAGTGCTCTTTTGTTTCCCTCCAGACGTGCATGCCTTAAAAAATTGATGAATTCCATACGTTTTATAATATTACAACATTACAATGTTAATTTTACCATTCTAAAAGCAATTCTTTTATGTAGCAATGTGAAAACAATTATTTTAAATGCACTACAGCAAAACATACATGCATGGCATGGAGCAATAATGTAACAGTCCATAAACGTTCACCGAGTCCAAATTTAGTTTGTTCTGCCCATGCTAGGAATTTCCTGATTTCCTTTGCGCAGACTATTTTTATTATTCTCTTTAAGATATTTAGTGTCCAAGGAATTACGTTATAATTGAGTCACTGTTTAGATGTCATAAATCCAACAGGGGTCAATTATAACACTTAAATGTTGATGTCGCTGTCGACGTCTGGATTTTTCTGTGGAGATGTCTCCATAATGATACAGTGTGCTCGATTATCGTCATTGTGCTGCTTGTACATGTATCTGCGGCCGCACTCTTCTTCCCCTTCGCTAAATGATCGTTGACGCGGGAAGCGATGTCGGAACATGGTCGACTTGGATTGGTCCGCTGGTGGAGAGGCTCCCTTGGGATGACGACTGGGTCTGCTACCAAGCCATCTTTAACTGATAGAGTCGGTACATTCCGCTCTCTTCATCAACTCAATCATCTGCAGCATGGCTCGCAGGATCATTCACAGCTACAGTTTTCACTGCTTGCTGAGGCGCTTTGCTGTGAAGTTTATTATGACACACCGTGGCGATGTGTCCTATCTTCTGACAGAAATGACGCATGTTGTCCTTGAATCGGCACATGTCTGGAGTGTGGTTATTTTTCCCACACCGAAAGCAGGGCTTTGGTTTCCTTTCTTGATGCGGCTCGATGGGAGACATTCTGTGTACTATCTCCCTTGTCGACTGCGCAGCTTGCAAGTCTCTCACATTGATGGCAGCTGTTTCAATGCTGGTAGCAATCTCGACTGCCGTCTGGAGATCAAGCTTTCTCTCGGCCAGTAGCCTTCGCTGGATACGGTCGTTGCGAACGCCGCAAACCAGATGATCAAGGAGCATGGTGTCGAGTGTTGACCCAAAGTTGCAAAACTCTGCCAGTGATCGCAGTGATGCCATGAACTCGGAAATGGATTCCTCCATCCGACATCGGCTATTAAACTTGCATCTCTGCACGATCTCACTTGGGAAAGGGTTGTGATGCTTGTTCGGTGCCTGTACCAATTCTTCAGACTTCATTTCTGCTGGCTGAATGGGAGCCACCAGATTCCGCACAAGAGATGTGTGCATCACGATTATCCAGGATAAGCAAGACCTTTCGCTCTGGAGTGCATCGTGTGTGGTGGATGGAATGGTCCATGTACTGCGAAGGTTTCTGTATTGATCCAAACTGATCTTGTAACTGCACCAATGGAGCCTACTGGCCCCACACGTATGAAGTGCTCATGGTAGTTGACTCTTGGGAATAAGCCAGTTCGTAAATACGAATTGCGCATGCGCAAGTCGCGGGAGTACAGCTTCCGGGGCATGTCAATATGACAAAAGAATCGCGTTCAGGGATGGATCCGAACGATATACCCTGCTACTGTCGCGAACTTTGTCTATTGTGTATGTCTTACAAAGAAAATATTTGTATAGAATGGAGATTAAGAGGTCAACGATTTGCATGAGGTTCGACGATTTCGAGTGATTTCTTCAGATTTAGATACCGATTGTAATATTTACTTTTACGGTAACTTTTAGCCCCTCTCTTTCGAAGCTGTGCACTGGAACACAACACATATTTTTGTATGTGGGACAACGTTAACTCGAGTAAGTCCGGTGGACGATAATCTCTTAGTGCCCTGCTAATTCTAAAAGTTATAGATATAGATCTAATTTATTACTGGTCGTATGGAAATGTTGATTACACAATATACATCAAAGCATAATCCCGTAGCCTGAGATCACACCAGCATATAAAGACCCACAAACATGACAAAACACTTCCTTTCACTTTTTAAGAAAGACTAAAATAAATCAAACTGTTGTTGAGCTGAAATTGTGCAAAGTCTTTCTTACAAGGTTAACATTATCAATTTTTGGGACTGATACTCATTCATTCATACATCTAGTCTTGAGGAAGCAATAGTCGCTCTGGTCATCGATATGATGATATTGGACTTCCTCCATCCACTCCGAAGCGAAGTAACTATATGCCTTCTGGTCTTTATAATCCGACATTAGACTGCGGCGAAGGGGAATGTTGTCGATGGAGCTGAGATATTTTCCAATATCGAATGCCATAGCTGGCGGCCACTTTGTAATCGAATTAGCTTCAGAAATCCAATTGGTGAGGCTCTTTGGGTTGGGAAGTGTTCCCGTTGGAGTCTTGAGAATGTCCTCAAAATGTGCAGCTTTCTCAATGTCCTTGTTTGCTCGAGACGTGGCCGGTATCTGGATCGCCATCTGGATGTTCGTGTTGATCCGGCACGCCATCTGGATGTTCTTGTTGATCCGGCAAGCTATCTGGATGTTCTTGTTGATTCGGCAAGCCACCTGGATGTTCTTGTTGATCCGGCACGCCAGCTGATAGATGCACTTTGCCATCTGGAAGATTGGGTTGATCAGGCACTCTAGGTTCTGAAATTTAAATGATACGTTCATTCACTGAATGCATAAAATGAAGTTTGACATAATGTTGGGTAGGTTTGTCACATAATCAAGAGGAAATTAAGCATACATTATCATTAGGAAATCAAGAATGAGCTTATACATGGAAATTGTGTATTTAATTTAGTCAAATCAGATCAATGTGTTTGAAATATTCTCGTCCCCTAAACCAATTTAACATAAAGACAGATATTGAGAAAATGCAGACATTTCAGATTGTAGAAAAAGCTAATATAACTACACAATTCTCCCTATCGTATATAGCCGATATCAAGCGATATCACCTCACGATACCGATATCTGATCGATTGCTCTTGGGACGTATACTTCCGGTAAGAGCTGGTTGTCGGCAGAAAGTGACCAAGAAATCACTTTTTTTTTATGAATTAAGCAGTGAAAATTTTGTGTAGGGTTGTGGTTAGGGTCAGGGTTAGGTTTAGAATAAGGTTTAGGGTTAGTGTTAAGGTCAGGGTTAGGTTTAGGGTTAATATTCATAAAATTAGTTGGATACCCTGGTCCCTTATTGTATACGGGGATTGCCGAATGTTCGTGGACCGGAAGTTCATATCCCAAGAATTAAAGGTAAAAAAATTAGAGCGCCACACACGTTCAGATTCGGAGAGCTATATGCGATAGGGAGAATTGTATAACTCTTTGGGGTGGGGGGCAAATTGGTACCATGATCATTAACAGGAAATATTCAAGGAACTACAGGACCTCTGGCACAATAATGATGAATTAACATACCTATCATTATATTATACCCGGCTGTTTGAAGTACTACAATAACTAATAGAATGATCGAAAATGGAAGATAATCTTGTAAAAAAAAAACAAGTAAATATCTTCTGCATACTCACCTAATTCAAAGTCTAGTCGCCGTCTGCAACCCTTCCTTCTTCCAGCCGTGATGTGCCTTGATTTTGTTTTTTTCTTATTATTACATCCCACATCTGCACAAAAAGTAAAAAAAAAAAAAAAAAAAAATTGTCATACGAGATGATTTACCACAGCTTTGCTCATTTGCTTATAATTCAAGTTTGCTGTTTAAAGGTTTAAAGCCCCACACTTCAGTTTTGGTAAAGACCCAATAATGTGAATTATAGTAGACTTTTATCATATCATTTAAATCATACAACGGTTTAGGGCCCATTAAAACAATTTACATAGCTTGAGTCTTTGTAAATAAAATGAATTTGACCGTTATTCAGATTTAGCGCCCTCTGTCAACAATGTTACTATTTTCATAATTATAGGCCTTTCGAGATATCATCTTCTAAATTTAATTCACGTAAATCAGAATATTGTATACGAAGCTGGTATCCTGAAATTTTCATCCAATTCCATACCACTAAAGTAGTTCTATACCACAAAAAGAAAAACTGGCAAAAAAACTTGGGTAACCCGAGTTTTTATCACTCTTACTGTAAAATACGCCAATATGAATGATTTTTATTTGACATCCAACACATTAGAATAGTTTCAGGATATGACCTTTCATATTACATACCGATAAAGGCAAATAGTGAAGGGTGAAATTTTCGTCCCTTACCAAAACTATACTGGGTCTTTAGGAAAGGATAAATTATTGATGCTGGCTCTTTCACAGCCTTTTATTTACTTCCACACAGACCTTTAAAGACAGCCAGTCCCTTTTTCATATCATCACGAAACCATCGAAACATTGGCAAACAGATAGAGAAGTGTTAGCAAGCTGTATATTCATAATTTGAAACTGATACGTAGTGTAAAATTCAAATAATGCACGTAAACAACGTCTGATTACTAGTCTTTACCTCAGGCCCTTAGCAGTTTGTGTTGAAATACCTGCTTTATTTATTAATCTGTTTATCAAATTATAAAACGCATTATGAAAAAAAAATGTTCTATAGAAGGAATCATCTCCAAAGTTTGGTAATTACTCATAAAATTAGGATTTCACACATGCATAATAACCACATAGATACTGTAACAAAGACTAATACTTTTTTCGTGGTACGAAAAAAGTCGGTTTGAAATTTAACGGCTGAAATTTTTACATATACAGAAAGCTTCAACATGCTGTATTCTTAGAAATGGTCTTGAATCACACTTTCTTCAATTTACGATCGTGATAGACGATTTCAAATTTTAAGCTTGCAAAAGGGACCTACAATCTTTAAAGAATACTATGCACTGCTCACTTGAGAGGATCATAACCTTATAAGGTCATAGTAGAATAAACTGAATTTTATGGGTATTCAGGTGGGGTCAATTTTTGTGACATCACAGAGCTAAAAAAACGTGTCTCATCTAAACTTCTTCCAAGGATTACTTAAGCAAAGAATAATGTCCCATAAAATATTACCAATTTAACATCATCTGATCATCGTGAGTTGCAACTTCAGACCTCACAATCTATTTGTCATGTCCATGTTCTAACATTAGTCTTAAAAAATAAGTTGATTGCTACTACTAATCCACTGAAGATGTCAAGATCTCACATGAATAATGTTACTGTTAGGAGACCTTCCTCACATTGACACATCACTTGAGCCACATCTGAATTGACCTTCAATAGAAAGTTAATACATATATACTACATGGACAACTTATCTCATATTTTTTCCGAACCCGATGGACTTACCATTATGAAGGTTGTGTTTTAAGAAAAGGAAACAAATAAAGTGAAAAAAGAAGGCCAAAAGGGGGGAAAATCAGCAGAAAAGAGAAGAAAAATGAAACAGGACTCATGAGGCAGAAGAGGAAAATAATCAAATTTTGTATAACAGTAGCCTGAGCCTAATGTGATACGTGTCCACACAGAATCTAGCCAGGTCTAAACAAGAATGAGATCATTAGCCTAGTCTATCTAGAACTAGGTCTAGTCTCACATGCACAGTCGCATTCAGCACTATGCATGCGCTGTTGAACCCGAGCCCGATCAGGCGAGCGCGAGCTAGGTAGCTATAGCTAGCCCTAGGCCTAGGCCCTGCTAACATTACAACTCGTGCTGCAGCTCAACCATGCATTGAGATACAACGTGCAAGTAAAACAAATAGACTTGTTACTCACCTTGATGTCCTCTATTGGTCTTTAAAGTGACATGAGGAAAAGGATGTGTTTTGCAGATACACAATTTGGCCATAATTATGGTCTTTGACTTTCGTGTCGCACAATTTGTGGAAAAAGATGTATGTCGCAGATACACTTTTTTGCCATTAACTAGTCTCTGACTTTCGTGGCACACAATTTGTGCTGAAAGATGTATGTAGCAGATACACTTTTTTGTCGTAAACTATTCAATGAAGTTTGTAACTCACCATTATTGTAAAATAGTGTATGTTGCAGATACATCGTTTTGCCATTTATCACGTAGCTGTGTGCGCTCACTCGATTCAGGGCAGAACAGCGTAATCAAAGATACATCTTTTTACCGTAAATCATTGCGCTCTTCTGCGGCATTTCGATTCAGGGCAAAACAGTGTAACTAACAGATACATCTTTTTACCGTAAATGACAGAAAGACACATGAAACGAAAAAGAAGATATCGACCTCCGACGATCATACGGCCGACAAAACTGACGATGAGCATCAGTAATGGTAAAATCACGGTAAACAAGTATCCCATCTTCCACAAACCAGATAGCCCTGTTACACCCACATAATCATTGCGCAATGTCTGTGGCTTGAGGCACGCGACCAAACTCCTTTGTCCGCGCAAAGTGTGGCCTTGGGATTACGTAATCTAAGGACGGTCTTGGCTGAAGATTAACTTGTGAAGGCCTTGCTCAATTTCTGACCAGTGCTGTGTGGGCATTTTGTCACCCCTCTTATTACACAAATAACAATAATTCTCAGTGTACCTATATGAGCAATATAAGCCCTTTAAATTCCTAACAATATCATATATTCCATAAAATCAATATGAGATGTTCACAGTTAAAAAACACTTGAAGGTGAAGAATGTCGTGATTTTTTTCCATCTAATTTTCTGCATTTTCCTGTCTTTATAATTTGGATCTATTTCATCTCATATACTTTTGTTAGGATGAACTTTACACATAACACATTTAGCCAAAAGTACATTAAAGTATTTTACCAGCTGCTGTTCTTTGCTGGTGATATTTTTTTGCCTTACTGGCTCAGCTGTTCCAAGTCGGCCGCATATCTTTCCACGTTCCTCCTTCTGGGTGGCCCTGTGCCTCCATCTCCTCCAACAATTGCTGCCTGAAATACAGTTAATAATAAAATTACTAAGTTAAACTCAATTCCAAGAAAACATAAAACCTACTGCTAGTAAAAAATATATTTGGCAAGGATAACTGGAATTAAATATCACGTAATTTCATGAACCAATTTCACATCCGTTTTCACTGCAAGTAATGTAAACATGCTATTTTGCAAATGATCTTCATGTATGAGTTGACAAGGGATGCATTCAAAATGCACTGTACAATGTCAATCATTTTTCAAATACTGAAATGTCTTCATTCGGTATATCTTGGAATTTTTTGTCCAAAGAATGGCAATATAGGATGGACTGAGTTTTACAACCACGCATTATGAGGAAATCATCATTGTGAAAAGATAAAAATTTCATTTGCTTTATCATCAATATTTATCTAACATAAATATCCTTACACAATCAGAAAAACTTGCAGAAAAAATCAAACATACCCGTTGATTGCAAGGTACTGCTTTGCCAAACAGGGCCTCCCAATTCCTTGGACAAATGTGCTCATCTGAGACACCTGCTCCTCAGTGAGGTTCCCGTTTCTCCGCAATTCTGGATTCATGTGCAAAAAGAAAAATTGAAACAATATCTCTTGAACATTTCGACGTTGTCGTAAAAGTCCAAGGGCTGCGTTCTATCCCGAAATACTCTCTCTCCGTCGAGCCCTTCGGGCGTGCATCATCATGATGTAAGCCATTTTGCACGATCATCTTGACACTGAAAAACTTTATACAGTGTCAAGCTTGACGCTCCCCCATGACCAGCGTCAAATATTTAACCATGTTTGACCCTCCAGTAAAAAGTTGATGCCGCTACTAGAGCGTCAACTGTTTTAGAAATGCACTGGAGCGTCGAATATTAGACATTCTCATACATGAGAATCAGTTGTGACATCAACTGTAGGCTTTTCTCCACTCTTCAGAGCTAACATATATTCAACTGCTATGTGGCAGGGCACTTCATCCTCATGGGCTGACTGATCATCTGCATCTACAGCTTTCACATGGTGTTTGGGTTTGCCGCTGCTGCGACACACTGCCGCAAAATGATTCAGTGAAATGAAACAGTAATATTAAACAAATATAAAACTCAAACACACAAAAAAATGAGCAAAAATTGTACGGTGTAAATATCAAATATCGTTCCATGATCACAAAAGACAAGCTTATTTTATTCTGAAATACATTTACATTTACAAGCCTGATTGTTGGAACCACCGAGTCTTTGAGCTGGCTCTTCTTGACTTTCATTCCTTAATGAAGAATATAAACCAGCATCCTCACAATCTTCTTCGGTAAAGTGGTCGCTGCAGATCGTGCTCGCATCACTAGTGGGGCCACGCCAGTTTGCCCGCATGAGTTTTTACCTTGGAAATCACAATTTCCGTAGGTTCCCATCCTTTGGAAAACGATGCAAGCTCACATCATCCATGGATGTGTTGCTGCAACCAGCAACTACACACTGATGCGGCGTTATTATTATTTCGGATTCCAAAATCAATTGTAAAGAATTGAGCGCATGAGAGAACAATCACAAAAGGCAACAAGCAATGAAAGTGTTGTGATGCGGAGGTAGCGCGCCCTGGGTTCGGGAGCAGCCGGGCCGGGTGACGGGCCAGGCGTTGACGTAAGATGCGGAACGCGCTGATTCTGTCTGATAATGACCCATTCTAACGTAAAATGAACACTTTTTTTTTTAATTTAGTAACCCTTTAAATTTAATTCGGCTGAAAAGGTGATTTTACATGAATTATTTTTAAAAGATACCATAAACGAAATATTTGGATACATGCTTACCAATCGCATTGGGTTTAACCACAAGAGCTGTCTTTTTTCACTGCCGAGTAGGTTGAACTTTGCTGGTCTTGATCAGTTCAGTGGTCTTGATGAATGGTCTTAAAAGACAGCATACAACACTGTGTATTCTGAATATAAAAATGAAGCCATTGTATTATTTAAGTAAAGAAATCAAAGTTGAATTTATTATTTACAGTGTACAGGAGTTGTGTTTTGCTCAAACATCATACTAGTAAGTGGTATAAATAGAAACAACATCTTTATGTAGATACCATTATCTTTATGGTGGATGCAGTTGCCATCAAACATGAATTCAGATACAAGTAACATTGGGCAACATGATGCAGTAACATAGAATTGAACACTCATACCTTTTTCAACTCCACACGAAAAATCCCATTAAAATAGTACTGTTCCACAAGTGTGGCTCGATGAGATTTGTTATTCTGAAAACAGAAATGTTCTATACATCAACACCTAAAGGCTCATTATGTCATAAATGAAATAAGGTTTGTTTAATTCAAAGTGCATAATATTTTGATCCTTCGTAAAGTCAAACCATCTGAGAAATTGAGCCAGCGAAGAAACAAATCTTAATAATTTAAATAATAGAGACTTGTAACCGTTCCACCTCATGGTGCAGAGTCGTTATCCTTTCCATTTCCAATGTTCACATAGCCTTTAAACCTGCTATTCATAAACTCCACATGCTTCCTGATGGCCATTTCATCCAACATGACGGCACAGATTGTATCTTTCCACCTCTTCTGTTTTTCTTCTTTTATGTCCACCTCTCCTTGCTTCTTTGCGTGCTGGAGCTCTTGGAAATGGCCTTACATGTTCAGGGGTAAATTGTTTTGGTGGAGATTTACCCGCCACTTGTTTGCCTGAAGTCATAGGCGTACTTGGCACTCCTTGAGTTGGGTCACTGGTATCCGATGCAGCTGAAGTACTTGCAACCACTTGAGCTGAGTCCCTTGTATCTGATGTCTCTGCAACGGCTTGAGGTGGGTCACTGGTAGCTGATGCAGTTGATGCACTTGCAACTGCTTGAGCTGGGTCACTGGTAGCTGATGCAGTTGATGCACTTGCAACTGCTTGAGCTGGGTCACTTGTATCTGATGTCTCTGCAACGGCTTGAGGTGGGTCACTGGTAGCTGATGTACCTACAACTGCTTGAGCCGGGTCACTGTTGGCTGATGCAGTTGATGTACTTGCAACTGCTTGAGCTGGGTCACTTGTATCTGATGCAGTTGATGTACTTCTCGCGATTGTCCTTGACTCGAGCTTCAATAGCAGCAAAGCTTGGCTGAGTGAAACAAGGTTCCGCATCAATTGACGAGTACCATTCTCTGATCTGGCGGAGATTTGGAAGAGCGAGGGCAACATTTTGTCTTACATAATCATAAGCTTTTGCTGAGTAGAACTGAAGAGTCATAGCAAATCCGTTCATCTCCTCAGGATATCCTGAAACATCCTTCTTCCTCAAAATTTGCTGTATTATTTCTTTTGGAACTCCAGTGAGTGTTGATTCAAGCATATCTGCACAACTTGAAGATATGAGATTTTCACTCTTCAGCTGGTTGACAACTCCCATCAAACTTTTAACTTTCTGCTTCGATTGTCTTGATTTTTGTTGATGGGCCCTCACTGTGTGCACTCATCTTGCCCCTGCTTGGCCAATGCAAATTCTAGCTGAGCGGATTCTGGCAGCACACAAAACGTTGCTCCAACCTTTCCATGATTTCGAGATAACCCAAGTCCGGCTCTTGTTCTAGAATTAGGCTCAGGTAATCCCCTGCCTTCCCAGTCTGGGGGTCTGCTGCCAGCTGGCCTTCCATGCGGTGAGGGGGTTGTAGTTGCCTTCCCGCAAGTTGAAAGGTCTGCGTGAACGAAGGCGTTGGTGGCTTGGTTGGGTGTCCTCAATGGTATGGTGTAGGGGGTGTGACGTGTACTCTTGAAGTGCCTTGTATACTAGTTGGTGATTTCTCAACTCCTTCGATGTGCACAGGGCCTCATGTAGTCTGATGAGCTCTTTGTTTGGCCCGACTTTGCATAGGCGAAAGGTTATACTTGTAACCTGCGGAAATTCCTCCCGGATTCGCGAAAAGAATTCCTCCCTCGAGGCATCTAGCCGGAAGGAAATCTTCCTTGTCTTTAAACCATCTAAACATGTAACAGAAAGAAATTTGTGTTAAAAATACATGTACAGTGCATACATATAAAAACAAATTATACCCTACTTTAGCAAGGTCCCATGTAGAGGTTATAACTGGTGTGCCTTTAAATTACATACCAATTAACCCTTTCACGAATTTTACCCAAAATGTCAGCAGTCTATACCCACCCAACTAATGGTCTATCTTTTCAATGGTATGGTGTAGGGGGTGTGACGTGTACTCTTGAAGTGCCTTGTTTATTCCATGTAGTTGGTGATTTCTCAACTCCTTCGTTGTGCACAGGGCCTCATGTAGTCTGATGAGCTCTTTGTTTGGTCCGACTTTGCATAGGCGAAAGGTTATACTTGTAATCTGCGGAAATTCCTCCCGGATTCGCGAAAAGAATTCCTCCGGGATTCACGAAAAGAATTCCTCCCTTGAGGCATCTAGCCGGAAGGAAATCTTCCTTGTCTTTAAACCATCTAAACATGTTACAGAAAGAAATTTGTGTTAAAAATACATGTACAGTGCATACATATAAAAACAAATTATACCCTACTTTAGCAAGGACCCATGTAGAGGTTATAACTGGTGTGCCTTTAAATTACATACCAATTAACCCTTTCGGGAGTTTTACCCAAAATGTCACCAGTCTATACCCACCCAACTAATGGTCCATCTTTTCAATGGTATGGTGTAGGGGGTGTGACGTGTACTCTTGAAGTGCCTTGTTTACTACATGTAGTTGGTGATTTCTCAACTCCTTCGGTGTGCACAGGGCCTCATGTAGTCTTATCAGCTCTTTGTTCGGTCCAACTTTGCATAGGCGAAAGGTTATACTTGTAACCTGTGGAAATTCCTCCCAGATTCGCGAAAAGAATTCCTCCCTTGAGGCATCTAGCTGGAAGGAAATCTTCCTTGTCTTTAAACCATCTAAACATTTTACAGAAAGAAATTTGGCACAAGTGTCAAAAATACATGTACAGTGCATACATATAAAAAATTGTACCATACTTTAGCAAGGACCCATGTAGAGGTTATAACTGGTGTGCCTTTAAATTACATACCAATTAACCCTTTCGGGAATTTTACCCCAAATGTCACCAGTCTATACCCACCCAACTAATGGTCCATCTTTTCAATGGTATGGTGTAGGGGGTGTGACGTGTACTCTTGAAGTGCCTTGTATACTAGTTGGTGATTTCTCAACTCCTTCGGTGTGCACAGGGCCTCATGTAGTCTGATGAGCTCTTTGCTTGGCCCGACTTTGCATAGGCGAAAGGTTATACTTGTAACCTGCGGAAATTCCTCCCGGATTCGTGAAAGGAATTCCTCCCTCAAGGCATCTAGCCGGAAGGAAATCTTCCTTGTCTTTAAACCATCTAAACATGCAACAGAAAGAAATTTGGCACAAGTGTCAAAAATACATGTACAGTGCATACATATAAAAACAAATTATACCCTACTTTAGCAAGGACCCATGTAGAGGTTATAACTGGTGTGCCTTTAAATTACATACCAATTAACCCTTTCACAAATTTTACCCAAAATGTCACCAGTCTATACCCACCCAACTAATGGTCCATTTTTGTCAATGGTATGGTGTAGGGGGTGTGGTGTGTGCTCTTGAAGTGCCTTGTTTACTAGTTGGTGATTTCTCAACTCCTTTGGTGTGCACAGGGCCTCATGTAGTCTGATGAGCTCTTTGTTTGGTCCGACTTTGCATAGCCGAAAGGTTATACTTGTAACCTGCGGAAATTCCTCCCGGATTCGCGAAAGGAATTCCTCCCTCAAGGCATCTAGCCGGAAGGAAATCTTCCTTGTCTTTAAACCATCTAAAGGCCCGGTCCCAGTGACATTTAGGATGGATTGCGCATAAATTGCGGATAAAATTTGATTACAGACACTCAACATCCGCAATATTCGTTAAGTATGCTGTTTTAAGACGGTTATTTTCCGCACATGTCCGTAATCATCCGCAAAGGCACATTTTTCCGTTCCCAGGAGTTTTGGGCTGCCCAAAACTCCTGGGAGCGGAAATCATCCGGTTTATATGCGCAATGCATACGCAATGCATACTCAATGTATGCGCTGAATTTTCGCAGTTATCCTGTGATATCCGCAACGGACATGGGATTGCGGATAAGTAGCGGACTGGGATAGAATGCGAAACGAATGCATAGCGTGCCTAATACGACTTTATACCAAGCTATAATAACTTATAAAGAATGCTTACAGACTGGTCACGAATAGTGCGTTTGTATTACGACTGTTTCGCGAACAATTTGCGAGTAGACAGCAAACATTCATCGTTAACCCAGATTACTATATAAATGTAACAGAAAATGAAATTTGACCGTCATTTTAAGAACAGTTGTGCAGAACATAGGATGTTGCCATGGATCATCACGGACATTTAATAGTTGCAGCCATCCAACAACATAAAAATCCCGGATGTCATTGCCATATTGCCCCTGCCACTTTAATTGTATTTTTGTTAATAAAAGTAAAACCCAACATCCCCCCCCCCCCCGTGTCGCCAGATAGAATATACCATGGACGTACCTAATTCCAGATAGTGCAGAGCTATAATAATCATAGCTTATCACCTCAACGAGATTTTCCAAGAGGTTAGAATTATTTTCAGGTATTTGTCGACAGACGGACACACACACACACACACACACACACGCGCGCGCGCACACACACACACATACATACAAGCATGCACACACGGACAGTTATGGAACATGCCCATACACTTTAATACAGATACATACTCCTTTCATATTATCCATACATCATTGTTTCATGTGGAAGAGGTAAATTGAGTCAAAGGCTCGATTTATGTTTATATCCCCTCTTAAGCCCCATCAATATCCTCATATTCTTTTGAGAATTGCTATTCGATGTGAAGCTACATTTTGAATTTAATTTTATAAAAAAAAAAAAATTGTAGTGTAGTATTTTATAACGTTTTATGTGTTAACAAGTAATTAAAAGTGGAAAATAATTTTTCATGATCGGAAAACACATAAAGTGATAAAACAAAAATAAGTATTAAATCTCGATATCTTCTTTTATTTTGTTCACGATCAACATTTTGAAAAAGCATAAACATGTATGAAAGTATAACATTGTATGTAAAACATCAAATAAACAAGTGTATTTTAAGTAAGGCAAATAAATAACATAAAACATCTAAACAAACATTTATTGTAAAAGAAAAGGTAATATGGTTCTATATCTGAACTAGCCCATTCATTCATGTGGTCTTAAAAAACATTCAAGAACTTTCCATGGAATGAAAACAAAAAGTTTTAAAAAAAATATTCTTTTCTGTTCATCTTCGCTGAAGAGTGGAGTGCTCTTCTTTTATATGATCTCGATTGAAATGTATCACATTCGCAATGCGACCGTTGTTTCCGCACCACGTGGGCATTGCATTCTCTATGCATACCTAATACTTCCGCAATAATCGTTTAGCATCCTATTTTTGTCCGCAATACATGTGTTATACTTCCGCATTACTTTCGTTACATTTTCGCAATGTCTGCAATACATTCCACAATTTTACAAGCAATATCCCTCTTAAAATATCATTCGCAAGGTAATTCGTTTTTATTCGTGATATTTCCGCTTTTAATCGTAATTTGTTCGCTGTACATCTTTTATGTATCCGCAATTTTAAAGCGGATTTTTATTAGTTTTGTCAAATTTAATGCGGATGATAACGAATGACCGAAATTTGTATTCGCAATTCATGCGTAATTCAACTTCCCCCCAGTGGGACCGGGCCTTAAACATGTTACAGAAAGAAATTTGGCACAAGTGTCAAAAATACATGTACAGTGCATACATATAAAAACAAATTATACCCTAAGTCTGCGTATAACCTAGGTCTGCGTGAACGAAGGCGCTGGTGGCTTGGTTGGGAGTCCTCAATGGTATGGTGTAGGGGGTGTGTGTGCTCTTGAAGTGCCTTGTTTACTAGTTGCTGTGTGTAGTGTTCTCTGCGGTTAGCGGGGGCAGCAATGCCAGAGAGCACTGGCATGAGATCAGTTGGCGTTGGTCTGAGGCATCTAATGATGATCCTCATGGATTCGTTCAGTGTGGTGTCGAGTTTTGGTGTGTGTGAGCTACGACACCAGGCAGGGGCGGCGAACTCTGCTGCGCTGTACACTAGGGCGAGAGCTCCAGTGCGGAGAGTGGAGGTTTTAGCACCCCAGGTGGTGCCCGCAAAGCGGCGAAGCAGATTGTTTCTAGCTGACACTTTAGCTCGGAGTGAGTCGAGGTGCGGTTTGAAGGTCAGCTGTCTGTCTAGCTTCACTCCGAGGTATGTTGGGGTTGGAGTATAGGGCAGTGGATTCCCGTCGACGTTTACGCTGACGATTCGCTTCTGTGGTGTTGAGATGGAAGGCAGTGGCGGTTGTTTTTTAATATGCATGAATCCTCATACATGACAAGACTGTATGCTTCAAAGAAGGCTAGTAAAATCTAAGTGCATGAGAAGTGTATGCAATCACAAGTTTCAGCGTAATAAACACAAGCCTGCTGTAATGCATGAATATTTGGATCTTGTACAAACAAGCATCATATTAATGTTCTGAATGCTGCCCTCATTGCCATGCTTTCACTTCTTAGTTGGCCACTTACTGAAGTCTTCACATTTCTCCCCCTACAAATGTTATGTTTTCTGGCAAAAAGATACAATCGTACTCCAAACAACCATGAAAGTAAACGCTTCTTGATATTATGACAATTGGGCAAGGCACTAGTCTTATGAAAGCAGACGTCAACACTTTACGCTGGGGTAACAACATGGCGCACAGTGATCACGGGACCAGCTATTGACCAATCATAGCCCATTAGCCGAAAACAGAGTTGACCAGACTTTTTCTACAGGCCTACAGCACTTGTTAAGTGCAGAGCCATCCATACACAGATTTGGCCAACTCAATTTCAATATGTAGCAACATGGTGCATATTCTTTTATTATCTGCTTGCTCAACAAAGAAACACACCCAATGTTTCTATTGGAATTTATATGACAACGAGATAGATCCCTGTCATTTGATTGCTTGTTTGATATCGATCATTCAGTCCATTTACAAAGACGTCATCAACTGTGCAATTTGGATCCATGCGATATTGTCTGTTGCACGCTCGCCGAGACCACCAGTACTCGCGTGTATTGGGTATGCGAACCGCGACCGCTTAACAGCTGTACTTGTGCATATGCATATCGAGCTATCAAATAATGAATGTTTTTTCATTCATGCAATGGACAGAATATTTCATTCTGTGGAAGGTGAAATGAATGATCTATTGCACTCATAAACATTCATTATTTGTATACCAGTTGCTTAACTCTGTGTATACATGGCTCTGCATGGTTCAGTGCATATTTTGTTTTGTCTTCTTAACCCGTTCTTTATTGAGCAACATGCAGCTAGCTTTTTTTTCAACTCAAAAATTAAGCAGCATGTATGACTCCCACACAATCTGCTGTTCTGATGACAGACTACAGGCTATGAATTCACTTCAAATACCTTATAAAACACAATTAAGCCATACCCCTTTAGATACTGCAGTTTCATAGCAAATTTTCACACCTGTACCAGAGAGGTGTAAGGAATGGAGTCAGCACGAAGTGTAATTTATTCCTACAGCGGTCGCGTGCATTGAGATCACAATGGAATATTTGACGCGTTTGGCTCTTTGATCGAGGGAGATCCGCCGCCAAACAAGCATGACAAAATGTAGGATGCATTTTGAGGAATATATATTCTGTATGCGCAGAAGATTTCAGAACCACTTCATGAGCTGAAGTGCATGTGCAGTAGTATTACATCTTATAAAGATACGATTCTGTGAATTTCAGATTATATTGTTGCTTCGTTTTTGTGATAAAAGGAGAATACTGTAGAAAACATGCCAGAGAAATGCCTCCATATCGCACATTTCCGAATCATATTTCCTTAAAAATATCTTGTAAATCGTTTATTGAGTGTTTAATCTTTCATGGAAACAATCTCAATTTCGTGTGCGGAGGTGTCCGGAAAAGTTACGGACCAAATTCTTTCTACAATTTTTTTCAAAATTTCCCTTCGCTCACCCCAAAACTAATTCACAGTGTGTGTAAATAGATCAGCTACGAGCTCCCAGCGAAGGCTGAACGGTTGACATGCTTCTCAAAACAGATTGTCTTTTATTATTCAGAGGAAGGCACTACCTAATCAGAAATACAGCTAATTGTTTAAAACACCTGAATGTCTTGAATTGTTATGAGGCGGCGGACCTCATAGATCAAAGGAAGTCTATCCGTGCGCAGTCCATCCATGATGGGTCCATGCCTGTACTGGACCAGGGTTCACAAAGCTAGAAAATCTAACCTTGTTCAACATTTCAAAGTGTTTTATAGTTCATCTGCACTTACATGCTAACCAAATTTGAATACATTTGTGTTTTTTCTGTTAGGGCTAGGTATGGGGTACTCAACTTTATAGGCACAGACTTATGAAAATCATTTGATTATTAATCACATTTTCAAAAACTAACAAAAAATGCTTCCTCTTCTTTTTTTTTCTGGGCCAGCTTTTCATCCTGAGACAGCTAGAATGCTTCCCAATGAAGTCTATGTGTATTCAGTCGATTGGAGTGCCGGTAGCTTGTTAGAGTCTGACCGTGCCTGTCAGAATGACTTCTCCTTTTTGCCAGAAGTGGCATATGATATCGCGGGGCCTTGTGCCAGTGGTATCTCTGAGCCAAGAGAGAAAAGTCAGTTTCTGTCGTCCTCTTGACCTACCGGTACGTCCCTGAACAGCACCATTGAGGGCGACTTTCTCAAGAGCATTCTTTAGAAGTGTGTGGCCTAGTCAACTTATCTGTCTTGTGGCAATTGTTTGTTTAAAGGGAGTATACTGCACTGGGAAGACAAAAATGCCTTCAAAAGTATAATTGTGAGCAATCTTCTTGCCAATGGTCTAAATTCATGTACCGTCCATTTTAGAAACTTGCTGAAAGTTATTTGCCCTCAAATGATCCGCATTTCTTTTTTAATTAGTGATTAAATCACCAATGCTCAACATGTTCGGCCCGAACATTTTGAGGATTCTAATAATCATCATTAATTACTCCAAATGTGGATCAAGTGAAGGCAAAAATCATTCAGCAAGTTTCTAAAATGGACAATACATGAATTTAAGACCATTGGCAAGAAGATTGCTCACGATTAATTTTTGAAGGCATTTTTGTCTTCCCAGTACAGTATATTCCCTTTAACTTGTTTGTGAGAATGCATCAATTGCGCACAAGTAGGTAAAGCCATTTGGAAGTGATAGACATTTAAAATCTACACCTGGTCGATTGCAAGAGAGAGGAGTTGGTTGAAATGAGAATCTCTTGCAGATAACTCTGTGTGTCACAAGTGCCTTTTTTCACAGGTAACACAAATCTCATAGAGCAGCTACAAAAGATTAATTGTGTATGTCCATATTAATGATAGTAGCATGTGTTATTTTTTTTTGTTGATCCTGAATGTTTGTCTTCAAGAAAATGTAATAATATTGTGATACATGTATTGCATTTATGTTCGTGAAGAAATATAAAATAAAGAAAGGAATATGTACTGTGTAATGAGAATGATGTTTATGGTGTTCTTTCAAAATGATGATGTACGAGGGGGTGAAAAACAATAATGTGCAGAATATGCGAGAGAGAGTGTGGGGATGTTGATGGAATGGGGGTGCTGCAATCATGAAACCTTGATATAAGTTGATATTAATAAAAGCACAAAAATCCGTGAAACGGGTTGGTAGTGTAAGAAAGTTAAAGCTTAAAAGTCTGAATCTAATGTAAACAGGCCCAAGCGAGGTTCAGAGTTTTATTTTGGTGAAGCAGCGCTATGAAAAGAATATGTATTTCTAGATCAAAGAACATCAAAAAGGCAATTTAAGGAGAAAAAAAAAGTAATACACAACATATGGAAGAGCACCTCGCACATGACGTCACAAAATCAAAACTTTAAAATCAACTTTATTTTCCTTTCACAGATTTTTGTCAAACCTTCACTAACATGTTTTTTCGTGAGTCTTCTTTTATTGAAACCAAAATAACTCCAGGCTGAAGTATCCCTTTAAACTTGTTGCAAATCTGATTTATCTGCTTTCATTCAATTCAACTTTTGTTCATCGGGGCTGCAATTTCCTTGATGGTTGATAGAGAGGGAAGGGGAAAAATGACGGGATTGAAGAGGTCATAGACAACAACAGGTTGAGAATGAATGGTGGTACGTGTCGATATAGACTGAGAGGAGGGGGGGGGGGCGGAGGGAGGGGTGCAATCGGGGAGAGACAGAAATAACTTCTCGTTAAACAGAGAGAGATTGAGAAAGAAAGAGCGGGAAGAGAAAGAGTGGGAGGGGAGAAAGGAGAGAGAGGGGAGGAAAGGGAGGGGAGAGAGAGCAGAAAAGAGATAGAGGGAAGGGAGCAGGACATTTTTGAGAAGTTGTCATATTGCAATGCTCTGCCAACCGCAATGTGCTGAATTAAAAGAGGAGCAGAAGAGAGGGGGGGGGGGGGGGGGGGGGAGGGAGAAGTACATTTTTTGAGAAGTTATTGTCATAATTATTGCAGTGCTCTCCCGGAGTGCTCTGCCAACCATTTTTATGTGCTGCATTCATTCCGTGTTATTCTCTCTTTGATGCAATTCCATGTTAGTAACAAAAGGACCGCACTGTTCGCTAGGACGATAAACTCTCAGATACTTCACCTTTGTGAGATACATGTACAGTGTAATATATTTATTGCTCTCTTCGACTCGAGGATTGGGGGGGGGGGGTGCAGGGTGGAGGGTGCAAGGAAGGGACAGGGGGAATCAAACATGTTTTTGTTGAGAAGTCATTGCCATATTACAATGGTCTGCCAATCGCTATGTTCTGAATTAGAAGGGGCAATCTCGTGAAGGTATGCGCGTTCATTCAGTGTTTCTTTCTCTTTGATACCATTCCATTTCAGTGACAAAATAGACCGAAGAGTTCACTAGGAAGATCAGCTCTCTGATACTTGACATGTGAGAAGTATACAAAAACATGTATTGCTCTCTACAACTCGGAGCTAAAATAAATGTATCCCATGCGATTCTATTCACAAACAACGCACACAATTCCCATGAACCAGCAGTTACCTAGCGCACAAAGGGTTTAAAGGAAATATAGTGTACTGGGGAGACAAAAATGCCTTCAAAAGTTAATCGTGAGCAATCTTCTTGCCAATGGTCTTAAATTCATGTATTGTCCATTTTAGAAACTTGCTGAATTTTTTTGCCTTCACTTGATCCACATTTGGAGTAATTAACGATTATTAGTAGAATCCTCAAAATGTTCGGGCCGAACATGTTGAGGATTGGTGATTTAATCACTAATTACTCAAAATGTGGATCATTTGAGGGTAAATAACTTTCAGCAAGTTTCTAAAATGGACAGTACATGAATTTAGACCATTGGCAAGGAGATTGCTCACGATTAACTTTTGAAGGCATTTTTGTCTTCCCAGTACAGTATATTCCCTTTAAGGCCAAAATTTAACTTATGGGGCAAAAGTTGACTTGACAAAAAAAAAACGGGTTTCATGTGCATTTTTTTTTTACAAGTAATACACACAATTTACATAGGGCAGCAGCTTGTCTGGCTCGCAAAGGGTTACCAACAGAGCCGCAAAGTCTCCCTGATTTCGCAGGAGTCTCCCTGAAAGTAGACCAATACAGTGGATTCGATCATATCACCCAATCCCCCTGATTATTGATAGGTTATTGTTAGTAGATCGTATGCATTTGATAGACATCTCCCTGATTTCTGATGAAATTCCCCCAAATCTTCCTGACTGTTGAATTTTAATGTTGGTAGCTGTGTACCAAACATATAATCAAGATCCCCAACACCTTCGTGGGAAATTTATGTGCGTTTTTCAGAGCCACATTATATGCATGCTGAACAGTAAGCCTGTTTGGGAATACACTGTACAGGATTTTAAAAGTTTAGTTACATTTAAAGGGAAAGTCAATCATCATATTGAATTGGTTTTAATTATAGCAAAATATATAAAGCAACATATTGTTGGATGTTTGATCGCTAGATTCTGCAGCCTGTTTAACAATGGCATGCATCTTTTAATACCTGTTTGAGATACCCCCTCCAAACTGTATACCAAAATAAAGGTTATACAGTTTTGATACAAGTCATGTTAATTTCATGTACATGTAAATTGGAAGTCAGATTAAGAACAATAATTGAGGGTGTGTGTTTGTGTGTGTGTGTGTGTGTGTGTGTGTGTGTGTGTGTGTGTGTGTGTGTGTGTGTGTGTGTGTGTGTGTGTGTGTGTGTGTGTGTTTGGGGGGGGGGGCATTTTCAAAATGCAGACAAATATTAGCTCTAATTTTCAGGTTCATATTTTCATGAAATGTAGGGGTACTGTAGTATAGATGAGTAAGAACTAAGTGAGGATAGTAGGAGAGCTGGACTTCAAATTAATATTAAAAAAGACAAAGGTAATGATGGGCAGAAGATTCAAAGATAACATTATCACAGTTCGGGGGAAGACCATAGAAAAGGTGGACAACTACATATACTTGGGCAAAAAGATCTCCATGGAAAATTAAACAACAGGGGAAGTGAATGTAAAAGGATCCAGTTGGCTTGGGCAAAGTTTGGCAAGCACAACTTTATCTTTCGTGATGAGAAGCTCCCTCTTTCTCTCAAGAAACAGACTTTCAACCAGTGCATCATACCTGTGCTCTCTTATGGAGCAGAAACATGGACCACAACTAAGAGGCTGGAGAGAAAACTTGGGAGTAACCGAAAGGGCTATGGAAAGAATTATGATTGGACAAAGAGGGACAAAATTAGTAACCAGGACTTGAGAAGAAAAACCAAAGTACCGGACAATGTACAGGAAATTAAATCGAAGAAGTGTAGGTGGGCTCGTCATCTGGCCAGAAGGAAAGACAACCGGTGAACACACAAATTAACTGTCTGGACCCCCAGAGCTAACACCAGAGGAAGAGATGGGTAAAGTACGAGGTGGTTGGATGATATCAGGGAATATGGTAGCGTGACATGGAAACGAAGGACATAAGAAAGATTGAAATGGAAAACTGATGAGGAGCCCTTCCTTGAACAGTTAGGCTAGATCGATAGATAGATAGATAGATAGATAGATAGATAGATAGATAGATAGATAGATAGATAGATAGATAGATAGATAGATACCGGTAGATAGATAGATAGATAGATAGATAGATAGATAGATAGATAGATGGATAGATTTGAAAGAAAGAAAGAAAGAAAGATTGATCGATAGATAGATAGATAGATAGATAGATGGATAGATAGATTTGAAAGAAAGAAAGAAAGATAGAGAGAGAGAGAGAGAGAGAGAGAGAGAGAGAGAGCAAATTTGGATGGGTAAGGGTGGGTGGGATAGATGTGGTAAGTACCTAATATCATTTTAAATGCGGCTTTTCTTCATATCGTAATGTTTTAACAAGCGTATATGGCTATTCTACTGAAGATCAAGATTTGAAAGCAACATATTGACGTAACTCTACCTCATGCATAACTACCCAATAAGTCTATCATTGATACGTTCGTTACCGTTTTGGTGCTCAAAACCATGATTTGAGAAAATAGCGCGTGAAATCAAATCATCACATACAAAAGTACAGCGACAAAACCGCTTTACACAAAAGATGAGGCTGATTCCGGGTGTTTACGCACGGCTGGTGACCCTTTTTTGTGTTAAAGCAGATTCTCAATTCTTGTTGTTGACAAGTATCTGAATACAAAGTTTATCATTTGTCAAATTTTGATTAGAGCATTTTTGGAAATTAACTCTTATTATCATGATCATGTGACTATGTTAAAACAGAAACAGGAATTATAGTTACATTTCGCAAAATCAGTCAAAAACTTCTTAATTCTGTGAATGCTTCGATTAATGACCCACAATTAGCCTCATGCATTACGGAATCCACAGACAACATGTAACAAGATTAGAAAAGCTAAGTACCAGCATTCTTGAATAAAATCCGGCTCCCATTAAAAACAATTTCCCTTGAATTCGGAACAAGAGACAGAATTGTTGCTAAATATATATCAAGAGCTGCTAAGTTTGCATACCGAATTACACACAGATCCAGCGTCGCTTTTTATTTTTTTTTTTTGTCTCGCCTGAACGATGTTCGGCTGAGACCTAGTAATCCCTTTTGTTCAGTCTGTTACAAAAATGTTTAAGTTTTGGTTTAACTTGCTCTTATTTCTTTATTTCTGCATCAATTTTGTTCATACTTGGTACAAATGAGCCTTGGGTAATACCACATGTATGTCGGTGAGGATGATGAGGTGAAATGTCATCTAGGGGTCAAAAGGTTAAATGAAATGAGGCCATGTGCAAGTTTTGGTTTATACTGTATCAGAACCCCCCCCCCCCCCCCCCCTCAATGAAAGGACTGTAAACTGACCTAAGCGATACAGGTGCGCTATGGTCCGCACCTCTCTACTCCATAGTGCATGCGTTCAATGGGAGCAATGTCCGTGAACCTATGACTTTGAGATGCCATACATTCTATCGGTAGTGCTCTCCCATAAATTGCTCTTTTTCTGATTTCGACAACGGAATTATTTTTTTCATACATGTATATGTGTAAAAACATATTTCTAATGATGTATCAAATGCGCATGTTAAAGGATACATATCTTTTTGAGAAAATGTACACAGCATAATTATGGGAGAGCACCTCGCACGTGACGTCACGAATTAAAACTTTAAAAGATCATAACTTCCTTATCCTTTGACGGATTTTCATCAAACCTTCACTAATATGTTGCTTTCATTTTTCTGCTCATATCGAAATCAACTTATCTTCAGGGTGAACTATCCCTTGAAGTATTTTTGCGCCACAGACGCATTTGTGTACAGCTAATACACACGATTTCCATACAGCGGCAGATCGTCTGGTTTATTTGGTTTTACGGGTTCTCAGCATAACTAGGTCGGAAGCGGCAAACCGCCATGGCCGTGGGAACGGGTGTATTTCTTGTCTTGCTTCCATTCCAAGAGCGGTAAAACGCTGGCGCCAAACTATATTCGGCGGCAATCTGTCTCGGCCATGGGAACGGACCTTATGCGCCAAGAATACATCAGGCGTATGTAAGTCAGTGTGTGTGTGTGTGTGTGTGTGTGTATGCATAAGTGAACGGCACAAGAAAAATCTAAATAGAAAAAAATTGAGGAGGCCTTCCTTCAGCAGCTGAGAGAAATAGGCTAGATATAGATAGATAGATGGATACATACATACATACATACATACATACATACATACATGTATATATATATATAGAGAGAGAGAGAGAGAGAGAGAGAGAGAGAGAGAGAGAGAGAGCGAGAGAGATAGAAGCGATATTTTGAAAAATAAATCGTAATCCGATTATTTTTTTTTTCAAAAAATGTGAGTCCCTTTTCCCCCCTTTCCCCTGGCAGGTGGATTCCCTAATCGTAACAAACTGCAAGCACGGATGGTTTCTTTGAATGTTTGACCCTGGGGTAGCTGCATTACGAAAGTCATGAAATTTGGCATGGATCCGCAATATACCCTTTTTCACGCATTTATAGTTAGTTACTTGGATTTCAATAATGGTCTGTATCAGGGAATCTCCGAGACTCAACTATATAAACTCCAACGTGTACAGAAGTCTGCGGCAAGGCTTGTGACGCGAACAAAAATAAATTTGAACGCATAACTCCGATCCTACGTAATCTACACTGGCTTCCGATAAGGTCTCGTGGTCCGGTTAAAATCCTCACTCTTGTATTCAAATGCCTATGTGGAAATGCTCCTGTCTATCTTACTGAACTCATTAAACGATACCAGCCTCGTCGTAATCTTCGTTCTCAATCAAAAAAATCTTCTCTCAGAAATTCGTGTAAAATCTAAGACATTCGGTGAAAGACCTTTTGCAAATACGGCACCCAACTTATGGAATACCCCCCCCCCCCCCCAGTCGTAGCCTGTGTTACCAGACATAGTTGTTAACAGACTGAACGAAAAAAAGAAATATATTTCCACAGTATTTTCCGTGGTATTTACATAATAGACCGGTTTACTAACATATTCAAATGTTATGCATACTAGTTTTGCCCCTGACAACCTGAAAGCTTGCCTGAACTTTGCCCGACATAGCAACAACTAATGTATGCAAAGTGGATTCCAAGCACTGAAATACCATTGTTAGGTACAGGTTAATGGAATTACTCATTACTAGGCCCCGACGGAAGAAACATCCATGACTACATTAGTAAACCGGTCTATTGTATTTCTTGACCTGCAAGAGGGCTGCCCTGTTTTAAACTCTTAACTTGCCGGGTGTAAAACCCCTCTGTGAGGTTTTCTCTATTACAGTTTGGTCGCAAATTTGCGACTGCGGCACGTTACCCCTTAGTCGCAAAAATGCGACAGCGGCAGGTTAAGAGTTTGTTCTAACCGTTCGAAAAGGTGACTACGTCTGAGTGCCATTAAGATAAAGATGAGGCTGTTTATCGCGTTTATCATCACCCGATCAAAAAAAACAAACCCTGTTTATGCAATCTGGAAAATCATGGCGCTGTAGATTAAAGTGTACAATGTCTCTGGTTTTTGATTGCTGATTGGGCACGGAGATGAGCCAATGACAGTGTAGATGCATAACTTGTAGCGCCTGACACGGGCTTCACGATCTTTGATCGCTGTCTGATTTTGTGATTTAAAAGTTAGTTTACAGTCATTTGTATTCGGTAAAGTCCGGTGTTTTACTCTGTATGTGTCGTTTTGTCATTTACAGTTTGGATGTAGTGACTTTATTAAGTGTGTTATTGTGTAATTTTAATTGAAATTATTATCGGAATTGTTTTATTTATCGTAATTTAGGGCAATTCAGCCGTTTACAAATATATTTCGCATTGAACCTTTGAATGACAAACACCTGCTTATATCTGCAGCATGAAGTTCTCTCAAATATTGCATGAACGACAAGTGCAACACAATAAATCAAATGTAGGTAATATGAAAAACATACTGCTTTTATAGCTTGCTTTTCACGCTCACCTACCTTTTGAAATGCATAGCGAAATTTGAGATATTATTACTAGCTTCCATTATATGTCTTACATAATAATATTATCTGATATGAAATTCTCATGAAGGAAATTGATATCGCAGCAAGGCATAATGTCACACGTAATGTGGTACTTAGAGCGTTTAATTCACGGTTGATATGTTCGGGAAACAATAATTGATTTAGACACTAAAGAAAATGCTGCAGAACCATCCTTGTACTACATGATACCGTAGATGTTGGTACATGGAATGCACGGGGGATTAACGAAAATTAATTGTCTTTTGAAAGTTCATTGACCTTACAATTACCAACCAACATCGACCGTATCCTGTATCTCTAAGATATTGCGTTTCAAAAAATGAGAATGACTGTTCTGCAACATTTTCTTTAAAGGTCCCATGTCATCAGAATGTATGTCGATTTGTGTTGATGCAACATAATATGTACATAACGAAATCACTAACTGTTCAATGGAAATATGTGTCCTATATTTTAAAATAATTTTTCTTTTTCTCCAAAATATCCTCCAAATTCAGATTCCCCCTGTGACATCATCAAAGGTAGAAATTAGCAGGATAATAAGCAGAATTTGTGCAGAAATTAAACATTGCAATTACTACCTCCACCTGCCAAAAAGAGCATCACATGACTTCACACAATACCATCTAACAACCTTTCATGTGATAATAATTGTTTCCTTATGTCAGAAATGTGCGAGCTATGTGATGCTATTATAAGCATCTGCAGGTAGTCATTGCGATGTGCAAGTGCATTATGCTCCGAATATCAATCGTGAGTTCGTACCAAACATTACTATAATTATTATGCGACGGCAGTGGTTGTAACAAGGGGCTGCATGCCTACGCCTAGGGCTCCGTAATCAGTGGGCTACTGTTCTGCTTTGATCACACGGCCCATTCTAGTTATAAAAAAAAATGTTCAGTCTACCCGGAAATTAAAATCATCTGATCAAATGATCAAATCGTTGCAATGACATTGAATCCGAGGCGGATTGAATCCGAGACGGCAAAAAGTGGAGTTTCGGTAATTCGAAAATTAGAACTACTTGTACATCATTTTGTTTACTGAAATAGTTGTGCACCGATTAATGTTCCCGAAATACCTCGCAATAGTCAATATGGTCTTTTGTTACGCAGACAAAAAGATCAAAGGGTCCCTTTTACATTTTGTCCGCGAAAGAAAAAAACATGTTCATTTTGAGTATCCGTGTACTGCAGTGCGTTATAAAATGATTCAGCAATAAAAGCTAGGCAGTGCCATTCTTCAAATATAATCTTTGCAAACAAATAGCTTTTACTGGGTTTGAGGAAGTTGGTATCATATTTTAGTGTCGACATTTGTCCCAGTAATTGTAAATACCACCAAGCTGTGATCGCCCCCCCCCCCATGCCGTATTTCTTCCCCCTTCATTTCCCTTTGGACTTTAATAAAGCTGTAACCTTACACTATAACGCTCAAAGTCACCTAACGCTTCAAAGCTTGGCTAAAATATAATCTTCCCTCCCTATCATACTCTCTTACCAATTCTTCTCCTCACATACGTACATATAACATATCATAGGTGTGCATTATAAATGAATTCATTTCGTATTTTCTCATTTATTCTTATGTGGAAGGTTGGATTCAATAGTAGTTGTTGTTGTTTTTTTCTATGAAAGCTGAAAGTAAATATAAGTGTTTAGGTGAGTGATACTGGTGGCAAAGACTACAGGGTTTATGTCGTCAATGAGTTTGGTCCCATTCTTGCTCGATTGCACAATACCAGGAAGGAATCTCCTCAAAATGAAGAAAAAAAAGTAATTGAAATGAAATGAATTCTTTGCACAGTATGGCACATATAAAGAGATACAGTCAAACCTTCTGATAACAGCAAAAATATCATTATGTATTTCTCTATCGAATGTCTTTGCTGTACTATAGGACTCAACACATTGTTATGTATTAACTTCTACATGCTCCGTTAAATAGTTCATTTTAAAGGTACATTTTTACTGTAATTTATTTGAAAATGCACATTTCTAAATTCCTATTACCTATTAGGCCATGACGGAATAAAGACAATTTCAATCTGTGACTGAAATTTGTCAGTATCAGTGTTTTAAAGCAAGAAATAGGACATATCGAGTAGAAATTTTTACCTTAGGTAAAGATCAAAGGGAATATCTATTCTGAATTCAGTTGGTTTCAGTACAAAAAGCAGGAACCTGGAAACAAAAAACAAATTAGCGATGGTTTGATAGAAATCTGTCAAAGGATAACAGAGTTATGAATGTTTAAGTTATTGATTTTGTGACGTCACTTGCGAGCTACTCTGTTATAAGTTGTGTACTCTTTTCTTTGTTGAAAAATCCTATTTTCTCAAAAGGATATATACATTTTACCTGTGCATTCGACACATGTTTTTTTACACGCCCATTTATACAGAAGTGTTCCTTCATTACAAGAACAAAAAGGCCAACTACAGAACACAGCATAATGTCAAGCATTTCGCAAGTGATGTCACAAAATCAAAACTTTAGCAAATCATAATTTTGTTATCCTTTGATGGAGTTTCATCAAACATTCACTTCAATGTTCGTTTCGTTTCTCTGCTACAATCAAAACCAATCTATCTCCAGAGTGAACTTTCCAGTTAAAGGGAAAGTTGTTAATGCAATTAAACACTGATTGTCCTAGGCCATTCCTTATTAACTCCTTGTGTCCAATTTTGCATTTTTCTCTTAACGGTAATGCACATAAATCACACTGATAAGCATTTTGTCTGGCACACGAAGTCTTAAAGATAGCCCGTCCCTCTTGCAGACCTATTTCTGAAAGTTCCCTGACCATGTCATCATTTGAGAGAGAGTGGCTATAGAACCTTTCCCCTGGGCTCGACAAGCGTAATATTCATTTTTTAGGAAATAATCTCAGATAATAACGATCGAGCTTTCTTTTTTCGTACCACGAAAATAGTCATAAATTCGAATTGTGTCAACAGTCGGCATTCAATTGGAATCAAATCTCAATGAAAAATAGTTAGTTTCATTTATTCTACGGGAGATATAGTATTGCCTCTGACCTTAAAATTTACCGGTTGGCATCCCAAAGCTACGTGCTAAAATATGTGCAAACTTTCATGAAGCTTGCAGATGTTTGTAAGAGGGACGGGCCATCTTTAAAGAGCACTAAACGTTTCGGCTAAGACAATTGAGAGAGACTGACACTAACCTGGATTATTCCCCACTATTACTATTACTATTACTATTACTTGTTTATATACATAGATTTGGAGATCAAATTGTAGGGTTATATTCATTGCCGCATTGTATACACTCTTGATACAAGCGGGGATGGAAGAATGTGAATCAACCTTCTTTCTTTAAACGTAATCTCGACGTTTTATTGATGATTTATTTTTTCATTTATTGCAACTTGAATATAAAATAGGCTAAATATAGTGTTATAATTATGGATATATACAGTGAAATACACAATTACACAAATATTACGACAAATGAATATATTGAATGAATAAATTAATGTTAAAGATAGAAAAATAGGAAAGTCAATTTCAAAAACCGGTCCCTACACCTTTAATACAAACACTATTTTTCTCTTTAAAAGTGCATACCTCAAATTCTGAATTCATTCTGTAGTAAAACCTGATCTTTTCGGGTGTTTAAACAATTACGAGCGCGATTGTGCTGCCAGTGGCAACAGCTTCGCAGAGGGAACAAAACGGATATGTGGAGTCTCTCATCGAACTTTTCCAGCTCTGCTCATGGCACCAATACTTTTGTGAGCAGAACATATCAGCAAACAAAAAACAAACAACCATTTAAACAAAAAAATAAAACATATGATTGTGTCGTTTATTCATGGAGGGGGAGGGGGATGGGGGGAGGGGGGGGGGTTGGGTGGAGGTTGATCTTCTCGGTGTTAGTGGAGCACTTAAAAGCATGTACGTGGAAGCAGACCTGGGAAATTATTTCAATGGGTGGAAACTATGATATTGCAGTGGCCTTGAACATTTTGGTATTATCGATTTATTTTTGGCAAATCGGATTATAATGCGGTTACGAATACGTCCGGGTTCAGGACACTGAGTCGCGATGCTGACCTCGGACAAACTATCTCTCTTAATCCCCTCAAACCATTCACACGTAAGCCACGGTTATCAGTAATCTATCCGCCTCTTAAGTACCTGACGTAGCCTAGTTTCTGGACTGTGGAGTGCATGGACACAACCGAGTCTGTTAACTATATGTCTGATAACAAAGACTACACCCTCCCCCCCCCCCCCCCCCCCCTGACAGCGGCCAGCAAGACCACGGGGGTAGGGTGTTGGTTTTGTTACCAGACAGTTAGTAACAGACTAGGTTGTGTCCATGCACTCCACAAGCATAGAACCTAGGCTACACCGGACTAGGAAGTGATGTCGAAAATTACCTTGTTTACCATATTCGGCACAAAAGGCCTCGGAGCGGTTCGTTTATTTTGTTTTTCTTCTCCGCGCAACATTGGTGATTGTTCGGAGTGATCACGTGTCACTGTCTTGATTGAGCAATATAGGTGTATGGGAGAACGTTTCTCATCCATTGGTTCTGTCTGCCGCAGACCGAGACGGAAGCTAGATATTCTCTCGCTCAGCAGGAAGTCGAGTTTCTTTTCTCTTTCAAAGAAACATTTTTATGAATATGATAATGAGCTCTGAAGACTATGACACATAAACATGGTTTTCTACACGAATGTTAGAGAGCTGATATCAAGGTTATTCAGGAATCAGGCATCGGGGAGATGCCGAGGCCTAGGAAGGTCTTTCGTGACGGACGTCGTGGTGGTGATCGTACTCTTGACTGCCGTGATCAGCGATGTCCGGAGCGCGTGTCCCACGTTCGCCGATCCATCCGGGCAGTACGTCGTACCGCTCTTTGAGACGTGCGTCATCGCAACTTCACCGGACATCCCGTCGTCGACTTTGGTGGTCGAGGGTAAGCTCGTCATCCAATTCGACGAGGCACTGGTTATCGATGTCCTGGTCGTGAACAACACGGGACATCTGTCTGCGGATGGAGAGGGGCACGTCCAGGGAGGCGGGCCGGGCCTCGGCACACCCTCTGGCTCAGGCGGTGAGTACCTACGCTCTAAGAGTCTGCTCCCATTTTTTTTAAAAATCTTTAACAGTTTTTTTTTTCGCATAAAATAATGTGTACAGGAAAACAAGCTAAGAATTAGCATTTGGCAGGGTGAGGTTTGGGAATAATTGTTTTGGTTAAGTGCACTTCACAATTCATATTATATTGAATTATCCTTTGCATTGTGGACCAAGTTGCCTATAGGATGAATAATTACTTAACAATTAAATACATTTTCTTTATTGATACATTGTTAGTCGTGAAAGATTTAAACTTGGAGACTTGGAGACTTGGAAATTTAGAGATGGAGACTTTTGAGTTGGGTAAAAAATGGACCCTGATCCGCTTCGACCCATTTTTGTATCTGTTAACTCAGCTAATATTGGGTGAAAGAATCTGTTGTTGCACTTCCATCCCATGATGTTTCATTTTCAGTGAGACGCTGTTTGATATACAGATATTACAGAGACAATTAAAAAAACAATACATGTAGATCTTAAGCTACTAATGCAAATGAATTTGGTGTCCATAATTATGACTATATATTTTGCTTGTGCCTATACATGTATCTGCACTTGCCGAAGTATAAAAGCAACATTTTAAATAATTGAAGGGTTGATTTGCACACTGATGTATTCAACACTTATTCATGAGTTATACTCAGGTTGTAAAGTTCTCAATCTGATTGTGCATGAAAACAATAGGAGCAAAAAAGGGTCCGTTTTGCCAGTACCCATGGGTCCGCCTTACCCGATGTATGGGGTAAAAGGGAACACGGTGTCAATAATCTTCCAATGTTTTTGTATTGAATCTACTCAAATAAAAGGCATTGTAAGAGATGTGGTGACAATTATTCCCTTATACTATTCATCGTCACGACGCATGGTCGCCAACATGTCTATTGTTTGTTTGAGAGTTGTAATCAGTAATGGTTAAATGGTCCCCTTTACCCTACTTTCCCCTATAAAAGTTAAACCATCGTGCGTTGTGAATAAGGGCCGTGGACTTCTTGGTTGGCCTTGTTATTAGCACTATGAATATTGTGATCATTATCTGATCACAACAAACATTTTTAATAATCAGTGTAAAAAAAACTTCCTACCATTATTTTTTTTTAGATCGGTCGATGAAAGTATGCGCACGCAGATTGAATAGGCTGGATAACCACGCGAATTGCAATGCGTACAATTTTATTCATGTGGAGTGATAACTTTAAAAGAAAAAAAAAAAAAACATCGGTTGTGAAGTGTACGAGTTAGGACGTGAAGATAGCAGTTGTGGTTTTATGATATGGAGATTGCTGTCTAGCAACCGAATAGTGTTACTTTACGTTGTTTATGTTGATAGTGTGAACACAATGATCGTTCCCGATTTCTCGAGAAAAAAGTGTTTTTCATCCAAAATGTGTTCGCGACATGAGAATAAAGAGGTATTTCATGATAACGGCGTACTCGGCACTAAGAATAGAGTCTACGTTCGTAAATCGTGTGTTTGTAAAGAATGATGTACTTGACAAAGCAATACTATTTTGCGTGTGTGTAAACTAGACGTGAAAATTGCGGAAAACAGGTTTCGATTTTACTTTTTACTTAGAAAACGATAATGTGTATAAATTTACCAATTATATTTCCCCGAAATGTCCCTAGATATTAAATTGATAGACACGTAGACTGTGATTCCGTGGCCGTTTAAGCAAGGATGTTTATAGAAATGGATATCCATTCCCTTTAAACGAGGTTTGGTTACTGCCAGCTGCTCTTAAAAATAATAATATGATGCGTACGCGTTTGCGTCATGTTCACATGGATTTTACAATTTAGGTAATGCATAATCTAACATGCGTAGGCCTACATTTCAGCTTTGGTTAATGAGGACAAGTGAACGTGAAATGTTTTATTTTTCTAGATGAAATTAGTACTTTGGACGCGGCTGGGCACATTGTTTGTGCTGCTTTCCTGAAAAAGGAAAAATAATTATCATAAAGTAACGTTTCCAGTAACTTTTTAATGTAATATCATGCGGAACAATGTGAAATTTAGACTTTTGTAGTGCAACTTGATGTTACGTTTAGAACCTTTTTAGTTTATTGTTACAATATTCTCCGATTACATCTTTAGAGATGCATTGTACATGTAAGTTACAACTGCGCAAACAATAATTAATGGAGTATACTTTGCAAAAGCATTCTGCGTATCCTTTTTCGGTTAATGCGTCAAATTCAGGCAGACATTTCATAAATCCATATTATTGCAATACTTGTATGTCATTCTACTGCATGTAGCTCATACACATTAGTCCTGATTTGTCAAGAAAGGAACAAATTCATAAACATCGCCCTATAATTATTAGCATGATGTCCCTCCATGAAATCTTTCTTACGGTTTCCTTCGGATGTCCGTGCCGTTTTGCATTTCACAGCGTGCCACGAATAAACTTGGTGTGTTTTTTTTTAGGTTTCCACACGGTGAACGGGTAAATGGCCTGTCGCAGTTAAAGGGAAAGTCCACTCTGAGGTTAAGTTGGTTTTGATAAAAGTAGAAACATGAGGGAAACATATAAGTGAAGGTTTGATGGAAATCCGTCAAAGGATAAGAAAATGACGATTTTTTTAAGTTTTGATTTTGTGTTGTGTAGGCCTACCATTTTTTTAAATGTCAGTTTCTCAAAAAGGATATGCAAAATTTGATATATCATTAGACGCCCATTTTTACACACAATCTCTATGAAGAAGATTATCATCAAAAACAGAAAAAAAAAACATTTTTTATGGAAACATACAGCACACAAGCGGCCTTGTGAGTGGCACCCCCGGGTGGCACCTCGCACGTGACGTCAGTAAAAATGTCAAAACATAATAACTTTCTTATCCTTTGACGGATTTTTATCAAACCTTTCTTTCATGATTGTACTGTTATTTAAACAAATGTTCATGGTGGGGTTTCCCGTTTTAAAGAAAACAAAGCTGGTAAATTATCAATTTAATAGCCTATTAAAAAGTGAAAGAAGGGAACACAAATAGGATGAATTAGACAGAAAAAAGAAAGAAAGTGAGAAGTAACATGAGGACTTGGCATAATACTTGAAGTATTTAGATTACTCTTCTTTGAATAGGTTGAAAATCTACATTTTGTATATAGGCTACTATAAAAACATATATCTATTGTAGAAACATTATGATATGCATACACAGGCCCTATACGAAAATCTCTACACTGTCGGAATGCATTCTACAAAATATTGATCATGAGCACATAGAGATGAGCAAAATTACAAAGTGAGAGAGAGAGGGAGAGAGAGAGAGAGAGAGAGAGAGAGAGAGAGAGAGAGAGAGAGACTCGGAGGGAGAAAGAGAGAGCTAGGAAGGAGAAAGAGAGAGAGAGAGAGCTAGGGGGTGGGGGATCTATAGGACCAGAGGGGGTGTGCTAATGTGTGGAGAGTACGTCGGAGCTATAGGCCCGGGAGCTAGGCCACTTTGATCGAGGGGCAGGAAAATGGGCGGAAAGATTTTAAGGGAGACAGAGACAGAGAGACAGAGAGAGAGAGAGAGAGAGAGAGAGAGAGAGAGCTGAGAGAGAGAGAGAGAGAGAGAGGGAGGGAGAGAGAGAGAAGAGAGAGAGAGAGAGAGAGAGAGAGAGAGAGAGAGAGAGAGAGAGAGAGAGAGAGAGAGAGAGAGAGAGAGAGAGAGAGAGAGAGAGAGAGAGAGAGAGAGAGAGAGAGAGAGAGAGAGAGCTGGGAGGCCACCGGGGATGAAACAAACAAACAAAAGTTATTCGCCCGCCAGGCTCGGCTCAAAGTCAAACTTTCACTTTTCATCGTTCTTTGATGCAGAAGACGGATTGATACTGTAAGTCATGATCATTTCATGTGTATGGTAGACGGAGTCGACCATATTGTTGAAGTTGAGTCTGGACTACTGAAGTGAATGATAACGGGGAACCTTGTTCGCGGGCCGCATCGGGCTAGCCTCGCCTAGCGCCTAGCCCCGGCGAACTATAAAGTTCTGCGTGAACGGGCTGGTCGCAGCAACATCGGGCCTATACATTCCACTGTCAGGACCGTTTTCGATTACCAATTCATTGTCAACCGTTACCTTAACGATGAGAGCTCATGGAGAACACTGCTGCGAGTTTGTTTTTGTTCTTTTTCGGGCAAGTGAATTTGTGTGGTCGTCGCAATGTGACGACTGTGTGAGTGCATGGAACTTTAAGAGCGAGGTCAACGTCCATTACTGGTACAGTGTATCTGGTACAATCGCGCATGCTGTTGCATCGCCATCGGGCCGGGCGCGCGAGGCTGTCGATCATGACTGTGAGTGACACCTGAGCTGAGCCCGAGAAAAAAAAATAGCAGCTGGCCCGGTTGCAGAGCGAACTCGGTTCGCCAAACTCATAGTCATAATGGTGGTATCATTTTCAATACCCCACTGGCATGGCGTGATACTCACATCATGCACTATCATAGTGTTATTTTCTAGAGAGAGATATAATGGGATTTGTTTTCCAACAAGTGATATAACCGCACATTTTTACTTGCACTGAAGGCCTAGCTTTAGGCTATCGATCATATTAACCTGTTCTTTCAGAGCGCGCCCATCCATGCTGGCAATTTTCCACTGAGATACCAATAGGCCTACTAAAGCAGCATGACTCCTATACAATCTGCTGTTTGGAAAATGGATGACGGGCTATGAAAAAACTTCAAAACCATGCATACAGGTCACAAAGTCAACGCCAGAAAATCTAACTGAACAATGGGTTAAGATCAACTGAGTGACCACAGAACATTGACTGATTTCATTTTCTAAGCTTAACACGACTGCATGCAAGCGTATTTGCTGTAAAACATGACTGTACGATTGGTTTTATTTAATCAGAAGAGGGTCGTTTTGTTCAATAGCATCGATGTCTTAATTTGTGTTTCGCCAACATGAACACTTCAAAGTGCTGACCGATGGTCAATCAAAGAAAAGTGCAAAATGGCAATTAACTTTTTTGTGCTACAATTCCCAGTTCCCATAGAGCAGAAGTTTATCTTAGTGTCTGGCATACGGTACACAACAGTCGTGAGAGCATCAGAGATGTTCTTTCTTGATTCTACATTCTTGTATACTTTTTCCTTTGCATAATGTTTTTTCTATCTTTCTGAATAATCATGTTTTAAGCCTGATGTACTTATACCATCTGAATAGATGAATGCACATCACAAATAGGCATATTACAAAAAAAATATATATTTTTTTATATATATTCTTCAGTACATTTTAAAAAGGTTTAATAAACTTGTACAAATCATTTTTAATGTAACCAAATTGAAGTGTCTTGAAAACTTGAAACTTATGGGGATGTGCATACTTGTGCACTTTGGTAAAATATAAAAGAGCCCCCCAAATTCCCATACACACAATGTAAAATTTCAGCCAAATCGGCCAATTTGCTCAAAAAGTAGCCCCCTTAATTGTTTTCCCTGTGCTGTTAATTCCCACACCAGGCTATATGAATAGCCTACACTTCCAATACCTTATTGGACACAAGTAAGCCTCAAGCCTTTGGTTACTGCAGTTCCATGGCAAATTTTGACACCCTAATTGGACCAGGGGGGTGTTTCACCAAGCTCTCCTTAAGATAAGAACTTAGCTTAATTTATGCATAACTGGTGACACTTTCTTGTGCTAAATTAGATACCCCAATTTGTTCCTGGTTTAATATACATGTATAGTGGGAGTTAATTTCCAACAATCCTCGTCAAATTTGACAAATCATAAACTTTGTATTCAGACAATTGTAACTAGAATTTGAAATAAACATCAGATTTGAACTTAATTTAGCTGATGGGAATCAAAATAATTGAGAATCTGATTAATATAAGTGCAAGAAAGGGTGACCAGTTGTGGGTAAAGTCGTTCTTAGCTTATAAGAACATCTTGCAATGGTGAGACACCCCCACTACCCCAGTGTTCACAGAGCCAGAAAATCTACGAATAAGCAATTGTTAAGTTCTTGTCTTGTCTCTCAAATCAACAGGGAGCCATGGAGGAAGAGGAGGAAGGCCCGCCTCATCTTTCCTGCTTGAGACTGATGCAGGTTGCTATGGCAATGCCGCATCCCCATTGGAGGAGGGGAGTGCAGGGGGAGGAAGTCAAGGCGGGGCAGGAGGAGGTGTCATTAGATTGACTGCAACGAGTCTCGTCCAGGTATAACATCTAGATCCCCTGTTTCACCAAGCTGTTCGTAAGTTACGACCGACTGGTGCTCCCCTCTTGTGCTAAATCAGATTCTCAATGAACAAAGTGTGGTATCGCATTAAGCACAAGAAGGGATCACCAGTCGTTTGTAACGTATGAACAGCTTGGTGAAACACCCCCCAGGTAATTTGCACATCCAATGGATGTTCCTAGATAAGACATGATTAGAGCGAATTACAGTTACATCACTCGGTATTTCATGGAAACATAACACCCAAGAGGATATTGAAAAAGGGCCTGCATTGCCTGAACCTTGTCAAGTTTAAATCTCATTAATATTTTGATGTTTTGCTTTTGTAAATGTGTGTGTTTAAGAGATGCGAAAACTGGTTAATGTATTTTACAGTACAGACATGAGAAGGTCACCATCAAATTTTTGCTTACATAAACCTAAAGAAGTAATAATGCACCCTGTTTTTTCTGCTTTCTTTTCACAATCTACGTGCAGATAAACGGGGTCGTTTCTGCCAACGGGAACGCAGCCGCGTCCTCGAGTGAAAGCGGAGGGGGTAGCGGAGGCAGCATTCACATTGTGACCCCCCATCTGGCAGGCAGTGGCAGGATCGCAGCCAGTGGTGGGAGGGGGGCAGGGACGTCTGGGGGTGGGGGCGGAGGGAGGGTCTCGGTCGTCGGTGACGCCTCCGACTTCGATGGCGAGATCCTTGCTTTAGGGGGTCAACCAGGTAAGGCCAAGGCAAAATTTTACCAGAAATGTACATTTTAATTAACACCACTGCAATGTCTGCAATGTCAAAATCTTGTGTTGGGGATAACATTGCATGTAGACAATTAAAAAATGCAACAATGTTGCTGATTTGGAAGCAACCTAGAAATCATGTATCTACATGCATAATCTTTTGAAGATGTGAACGTAGTTAATAGTCCAGGGCATGCAGGCACAAATGGTTGTCAAATCGTCTATAAGAACTGTAGGATCTATGCAGGATTTTCAAATGGTACACTGTTAATGATGCTGGATTTTTTTACATGTGATGTTGATGTGGCATAACTATGATGTGACTTTGATGTGGCATAACTATGATGTGACTTTGATGTGGCATAACTATGATGTGACTTTGATGTGGCATAACTATGGTGTGACTTTGATGTGGCATAGCTATGGTGTGACTTTGATGTGGCATAGCTATGATGTGACTTTGATGTGGCATAACTATGATATGACTTTGATGTGGCATAACTATGATGTGACTTTGATGTGGCATAGCTATGATGTGACTGTGATGTGGCATAACTATGATGTGACATTGATGTGGCATAGCTATGATGTGACTAATGTGTCATCAATGTGATATGACTACAGTGATGGCATCATGATCAATGATGGGACTTTAATGTAGCATTGATCACTATGAAGTGATCTTGAAATGAATTTGATGTGGCATCACCATGCATATTATGAATACAGTGTGGCATTGTATTGCAATTTTGATGTGGATTGATTAATATTATTTGATGTGATTTGATGTGACATGAGTGTGATGTAATTTTGATGTAGCGTTGTTGTGATACAACTTTAATGTTATGCGATTTGTGTGGCATCGCCGTGATATTTTGATGTGGCATCAGTGTGATGTGATTTTAATGTAGCGCTACTGTGATGTGATTTAGATGTGGCATTGCTGTGATGCAACTTTAATGTGATGTGTTTTAGATGTGGCATTGCTGTGATACAACTTTAATGCGATGTGTTTTAGATGTGGCATTGCTGTGATACAACTTTAATGTGATGTGTTTTAGATGTGGCATTGCTGTGATACAACTTAAATGTGATGTGATTTTCATGTCTTGATGTATTCCGGTCTTGATGTGGCATCACCATAATGCAACTTTCATGTGGCATCACTGTAATGTGATTTTGATGTGGCATTGCCGTGATACAACTGTCATGTGACATCGCTCACTAGGATACATGTGATTGATTATTCATGCCAATGTAGGTGACACTTCTGTGGTGGGATCCAAGCAGATCACCTACACCTCGTCCAGTGCCCGCACACTGTCCTTGAGTACGCCTGTCTATATAACTGCCATCAGGACGACTGGCAGGCAGACGCAGTACGTGGGAAGTTATTCCTTCTCATCCAGTGTAGGGGGTGGCTCTTCATCACCTTACAAGGTTAGTTTTTGCCTCGCCTGGACAAAGTATGGCTGAGACCTAGTAGTCACTTTTCCTGTTAGTCTGCTAGTCTGTTACAAAAGTGTTAATGTTTTGGTTTAACCTGCTCTCATTTCTTTATTTCTACATCAATTGTGTTCATACTTCGGCTGAGACCTAGTAATCACTTTTCCTATTAGTGTTCTAATATGTCAGTCTGTTGGTCTGTTAGTGTGTTTAGACTGTTAGAAAAATGTTTAAGTTTGGGTGTAACTTCCTCTCATTTCTTTATTTCTGCATCAGTTGTGTTCACACTTGGCACAAATGAGCCTTGGGTAATACCGCTTGTGTGTTGATAAGGATGATGAGGTCAAAGGTCATTTAAGGGTCAAAAAGTCCAATTCTAGGCCATGTGCATCATTTTTCTGAAAGTTTGGTTTAACTTGCTCTCATTTAAAAAGAAAATCTGCATGATTATTGATAACGAAATCAGGCGAGACTCATGGTTCGCGAACTACCTTGTTTATTATGTCTTGGAACTCTTCATCTTGATCTTCATTTTCCTCTTCAGCCTCTTTCTCTCATGTCTCTTTCTGTTCTTGCTCACTTTCATGTTTGTCTTTATAGGAACGTAATCATGCATGTGGAAGCATTGATCCTCTTTCTACATTTGTGTAACATGAAGTTTTTCATCAGTTGATCTTTGTTGCCCTTTTGCGTTAAAGACTTATTATAAGCCTTATAATAACTAATAGTTCATGTCTTTTTTGCATTGTATTGTATTACTTCTACAATAAATATGTAGTAAAATCCTTCATAGACAACATCACCGCAAGTAAGTGCTTAGAAAATAAACCTGGACGGGAGATCATCTATTTTGAACTATTGACTGATATTGAACTACTGAGTACATACATCAATGCCACATATTAAAAGTTGAAATATGCTGAGATTGGTCATTGATGGGTATAGGGTATACACTACAGCTCAAAGGAATTGGCAAGGGTAAAGGGAAAGGGAAGAAAGGGAACGAACCGCAGTTTTGAAGTGCGGTATATTTTGTCCAGTTCAGCATGAAACATGATGCTGTTTAGACTAAAGCATCTTGTTTCATACTGAACTGGACAAAATATATCGCGGTTTAAAACTGCGTCTCCTTCCCTTTCTTCCCTTTCCCTTTCCCTATGCCAATTCCTTTGAGCTGGAGTGTACCTGCTTCGCGTTTCTGAGTAAGAAACTTGGGTAATTTGGGTTCTTGTAGTAAACGGGTTAACTCATTACAACATGGCAATGTGATATTATGTTGTTTTTTTTGTAGCGCCTGAAATCAGATGGTGCTGCGTATGTCTTTGAGGGGAACTCCCCAAACGTCAGTCAGATACTGCACTATCTTGACACGCCTCATCATGCTCAGAGTGTGACCTTCAATCTTTTCCAATCAACTAGTACACCCTACATGTACGTGGAACTGTTTGGATATTACCCAGGTAAGAAAAACATCTAAATACACAAAAAACAATTAACCAAAGCATGAGGGAATGAACTGGAACTTATTCACACTGTTTGATATTGATTCAGTTTGATATTGAGATACCATTTATGTTTTTTAGGCTCTATTAAATACATGTATGTCTACTATCAACACACGTAATGATTCTATGTGCAATTTGATATTCATTTTTATAGAACTACATGATTGTACCTACTGAGCATAAATATTAACACACAATTTTGAAATGTTTTAATCTTAATATTTTACTGCAATATCAGCAAATTGTATGCATTTTTGTTCAACATTTTATATGCTTTATCTGTTAGAATTGTTTTAATCTTTATGGCATGCACACACTGCTAACTCTCCAATCCGTCCATTCTAATAGTAGGGTGACTTGCATATATAAATTTAGCTTTTTTGTTTCCTTTATTCCTATGTTGCTATAGTGACAGGAGCTAATCTAGCGTGCGATCAACAAGGTGAAAGTAAGTAAACAACTAAAAGTATAATTTAAGCAATCAGAAAGATATGGAGAAAGCCATGAATATGTGGATATTTTGGCTGCCATCAAAAGTTTGCAATACCAATGATGTATAAATCTTTGTTGACCTGTGCTGTACAATCTGAACTGATTGACGCCTGTGTTGTGGATATTATGCTATACTGTATAAGCCTATATTTTCGCGTAGATATTTTTGCGTATGAAGTCGTTGTAGGCTTTTTCGCGTGTTGTTTTCTCAAATGAAAAGAAAATTAGGAAGAACATTTTTTGCAAAAACTGCTACAGTGGAATAAAGTTCCAATTGCTTTTTTTTTTTACAAAAAACATTTTTCTTTTTTAAAAGGAAAGGTCTGATTTCATCACTTTCAGTGCATTGCCAATTTAAAGATTTCATTTCACCTTCATTAAAAATAAAGTCATTACGAACTTCAAGGTGGTACATAACGCTAAATGGCAGAAATGGATTTATATTCCACGGGCAGAATTTTATGCTCTGCCATGTAATACAGGTTTTTTTTTAATTTGAATACTTGTTATAAGTTATAACCGTAAACCCCATGTTGGTGGTAACTGGATTTGAATGGCCAGACTAAGTTTAAAGGGCATATACTGTACGGGGAAGGCAAAGAAGCTTTCAAAATGTAATTGTTAGCAATCTTCTTGCCAATGGTCTTAGATTCATGTATTGTCTATTTTAGAAGCTTGCAGAAAGTTATTTGCCCTCAAATTATCTACATTTGGAGTAATGAGTGATTAAATCACAAATCCTCAAAATGTTCGGGCCGAACATTTTGAGGATTTAATCATTAATCATTAATTACTCCATATGTGGATCATTTGAGGGCAAATAACTTGCAGCAAGCTGGTAAAATAGACAATATGTTAATTTAAAAGCATAGGCAAGAAGATTGCTAACAATTACATTTTGAAGGCTTTTTTTTTGTCTTCCCAGTACAGTATATGCCCTTTAATAAGCTGTCTTTGTAATGTTTGCAAGTTGTCCCCTCACTGTATCTTCTTCTGTTTGTGCTGCTACACAATTAAACAACTAGCGACTAGCACTTGGTCATAAGTCTGAGTAGAAGTTGTGGAAGTTTAATTGTAATGTTTTAATCAGCATCGGAGGCAGGAGGTCCGGGCACCGTTTATCTTGAGACGGGAGAGTCCTCCATCCTCACAGCAGACAACCTAAGACAAGCACCAGTGGTGAGGACCTCATCCTTATAATTGTCTCCTCCATCTTCTTCTTGTCTTCTTCTATCTTCTCACTCTCACAAACAAGTTGTCCCGTTTTGTATTTTTTTTGTTTAGACGTACACCCAGAAGTAAGAATAGTGTGCTCAACCGTGTTAATAATGACAACAAATTAACATTGTTATTATCTTTCTGATTGGCTTGTGATTCTATTTCTTGAGAGTTTGGGTTCTAGTTGTTCTTCTGATCATTGTCATCTTCTTCTTGTTCTTGTTTTTTTTCTCCCTCTTCTTTCCGCATGGAACCTTTTAACACTCATTGTCAGTTCTCTATCTTCTTCTTCTTCTTCTTCTTCTTCTTCTTCTTCTTCTTTTCTTCTTCTTCTTCTTCTTCTTCTTCTTCTTCTTCTTCTTCTTCTTCTTCTCGTTCATTACGTCTTGTTTGTCTTGTCAATCTTTTCTTCTTCCCCTCTTTCATTCCTTTGCAATAAAACCTTCTACATGTACATTTCACAAACTTCTTCTTGTTCTAAATCATCATCTTCCAACATTTCTTTATTTTTCTTTCTCTCCATCACCTTGCTTAGTTAAGTCCTTTCTCTTTTGATATCGGCCCCTCTCTTTTACCTCCTCTTCCTTTTGATATCTTACCTTCTCTTTCACCTCCCTTCCCTCTTTATATCTAACCATCTCTTGACCTCCTCTCCCTATCCACCTCTTCTTCTATATTTCTTTTCATGATCTTCTTCTTCTCCTCCTTTGTCTTATCTATTTTCATCTGTCTTCTAAATGTTTTAATCTATTCTATACTACATGTGTGTTGTTACTCTCTGTCTTTTTTTTCTGACTTGCTTTTAGAGTCGCTTCTTCACATCACGTCTTCCTTTATGAGCTTATTCTTTATCTTGTATTTCGGGACCTGTATTTTTCTTCTTCCAATTCCTCTTTCTTCATATCCGTATTCCTTATTATCTTGTCCATGTTTTTGTCACGTTTACAGTGATCACTACTTTGCTATTTTCTCTTCCTCATTCATCCCCACATAAAACTAAGAATGTTGATTTCTTTATAAGCTTAACAATTGTTAATGTGTTAAAATACAGATAAGGTTCAAGTTCATATATTAATTTATGATAGTGGGAGCTTACTTGACTTGGGATACAAATACCCTATTAATCATTGTCCCACTCACTAATAAATATGTTTTGTAAGAAGGTAGAGATTAGCTTAAAATTAGGTTCAAACTTCCCTGAATTACAATTAATCTATGATACTGAAACATATCTGCAAATACCTATGGTATCAATTCCGTTATCAGCACTTTATGATACTGAAAACGTGACCCCAAACACCCTTCCATCTCACAGTCCCGGACTTAACCCTAATACTCCCGGGGGGGGGGGGGCATTATGGCCCCCCCCCCTCGAAGTTTTGTTGGTACTTCCTAACGCCTCAATATTTCAAAACGAAATTTCTTGACTTTTTTCTCTGATCCTTCCCGCACATTTTGATACCAAATTTATGGCGATTGGACCTACCGTGCGGGTGTCAGATTACGTTTACCGAACACATGTCACTGAAATTTCGCTATTTCTCTATGTGACTGTGTATAACCCTATAGATAAAATCAGGAGCTTTTCCAATTTATGTAAATACTTTTCTAAGTGTTATCATTGTTTCAAATAGTGTAAATAATTACCACACACACACACACACACACACACACACACACACACACACACACCCACATTCACACACACCCACACCCACGCATACGCATCTGAATCTTGACGAAAAACAAAGAAATACATAAGAAAATTGAAAAACAATAAAATACATAAGAAATAATTACCACAACCTATCTTTTTCTTTCAAGAATTGATGAGGGAGTTATGAAAGACATTTGTACCAAAAATTACTATTCCTGAGGCTTTATTTAGTGAGAAATACCAAAATCTATGATTTCTCGCATAAATTAGCATAAATTAATTAGTTAAAAAAAAAATAAAAGGACTTTCGTAAATTTAGCTATACAACTTTGAAGATTACATAATTCTTTACCCTTGTGCAAAATTTTGAGGCAATCGGACGACCCATGGCCGAGATCTCAGGGGGGGGGGGGCCATAATGGCCGGCCCCCCCGGTAATAACAAGCTTTGAAATACCCCAGGAGTATTAGGGTTAAATTCCTCATCTCTGACAGGCTTTTGAAGTGCCAGCATCTATGTTTGCACATACTGGAAATGCTTGATCCATCAATGGTCATAGATGGGCAAATAAATATTTACCGCCAGATAAGAGCTGTGCGAAACGGTTTTAGTATACATGTACGTACTTGTCTGAGCAAGACAATGGGCTTGCGAATCTAAGTGATAAAAGTCATTAGCGATCATAGGCAAGCAAGTGTTAGTTACCGGAGTTTCTTTTATATCCTGCATTAGGGATTAAAAATAGTCAAATTAATATATTGATTTGTTGATGCAACAGAAATATGCACTATGTTGATTGCATCTTGGCTGCAGAATCCAGCAGTGAAATGCGACTGACCGTCTCAGAAACACAAAGAGGTCTCTAAGGAAATGAAGTAGAAGACGTGCAACTTTTCCCTCTTTGATTTGTAGTTGGGTCATATTCCATGAGGGTTGCAGCCAAAAGACTCATGTTGATTTACATGGAAGAGTGGTAGTAGGATATATGTTGAAGATGGTTGATGCCATGAATATATAACCATGTTCTGCCAGTGTCATGCCTATTTCAGAGTCTGAGAGTAATCAAAATATTTTTTGTGATAGAACTTTGTTTGTTTACCTCTGTTGCATGGACATCACATTTTGTACACCATTACTCTAATTTAATTTCTTTTATGACACACCATGATGCTTCTAAATTAAGTTGACCATGCCTTTTGTGCTGAATTCCTTATTTGGCAAATGTTGTGCTTAGTACATGTATATAGTTTCCAAGTTCTCATGAATTTATTTCATGGGATTTATGCCTTAAACCATTTTGTCCAATGGACTGCATATGTACATGTATCATGAACTTTGAACATTTGAAAAATTCTTTGGGGCTTTGAGGTTGGGATTATTTCTACAGTGCAAAAGCAGTCTCCTGTCCTGTATTTGTATAGTCTTGTACAAATAAAGGGCAGGAGACTGAAAAAAAAATAACTTGGTATCCTAGCTCTGACTTTGTCTCAAGATTGAAGTGAATGGACAAAGAACATGTTTGCCCCACATGTGTCTTTATGTATTTTGTACCTGGCAAATGGATTCTATGAAATGATTAATTGTTAAAATAAAGCAATAACACAGACCACTTCTGTACAAATATTTTATGTATTTTGTACCTGGCAAATAGATTCTATGAAATGATTCATTGTTGAAATAATGCAATAACACAGACCACTTCTGTACAAATATGACGTGGGTAACCCCCCTTTGAGTTTTATGTTCCATGTAAATACATAATTAAAATGTTTTTGATGGAGTGGATTGTTTGTAGATAATGTTTAGCTTGGGGTTAGAGTCTATGAAATTAGTTATTGCTCATTTAATCACAGAATATCATTCAGCCAGAAACATTTTATAACTCTTGAAGTTCATGTTTGCCTCCATAATAAAACTGAAAAGTGCTTGGTTTGATTTTGTTTTGATGTGTTCACACCTTGCACATTTTTGTATAGTGGCGGATCCAGGCGGATTTAGATATGTTTGAACTTAAATTGAAGCTATTTATACAACTATCCACAAATACCTTATGAAAAAAAAGAGTTAATGTTCATGTTTATATGCAGTGCAGGCTCCATCAAGAGTAACAACGTGTAACTTGAGTATGGATTCAATTTACGAGACCTCGTTGTACAGTATTGCATTTCACTTGTATCCGGACACTGTCTGTCTATCAACAATGGAGGTGTTGTTAAAGGGATAGTTCACTCTGAAATTAAGTTGGTTTCAATAGGAGCAGACATGAAAGAAATATATGAGTTGAAGGTTTGCTGAAAATCTGTCGGACAAGAGAGTTATGATCTTTTAAAGTTTTGATTTTGTGACATCACTTGCGAGGTGCTCTCCAATATGTTGTGTATTTTTTTTTGGAAAATGTCAATGTTCTCAAAAAGATATGCATCCTTTTATCTGGGCATTTGATACATCATTAGAAACACATTTTTTTCACACAAAGTTCTATCAAAACTATTTATTTCGTTGTCAAAAGCAGCAAAAGAGCAATTTATGGAATCATGCAGAACACAACCTATGGGAGATCACCTCTCATGTGATGTCACAATTTAAAAGATAAGAACTTTATCCTTTGACAGATTTTTGTCAAGCCTTCATTTATACAGTATGTTTCTTTCATGTTTGTATTTTTATGATAACTAATTTTAGGGTGGATCGTTAGCTTTTACTTGCATACTTTTATTGTGCAAACATGCAAGCATGCTGTGTGGCTGAGATTAAGCATGGTAGGTGTGGGTGTGAAGAGGGGGGGGGGGGGGATGGGAAGAGCAAGGGTATGGAGGGGGGGGGTTGCGGTTGGTTAACTTCATGCAAATGTGCAGACTGCTTACAATATGGGCACGTTATCTCCTGATCATTAGTATTGTGTAAATAATGTAATTGAGAATATGTCATGTTCATCACTATGAAACGCATACATGAACATGAACATGTACAACCTCTTGTACATTTTATTATGTAATTGTAAATGAAAATTGTAAATACATGTAATAGGGCTACTTACATATTTTATATTCTCTCTACCTGTTCCTGCATTATGGCCAACGGAATATATTGACAGTAACCCTTTGCGTGCCAGATAAACTGTGGTTCTGTGGAAATTGCAAGTGTGTATTACTTGCAAAGTCACATGTGACAAACAGAGGTTTTATTGAAATGATGGGTGACATATGTTTAAGCTAACACATTTTTTTTTTAATTTGAATCTTTACCATAGCTGAAATACACAGATGACTGTTCAGATGTACTGTGGAAGGAGTCTGGTAAGTAAATCATTGTGAACTTCATTATTATCATAATGACCATCTTTGTCATTGTCATTATCATTGTTGTCATCATCTTGTTGACATTGTCACTTTCGTTGTCTTTATTCTGATCCTTGCCCTGTCATCATCATTGTCATTGTTGCCATCAGTACCATTGTTGCTGAAATCATCAATATGGAAATGTCATAATTCCTGTTATTTTCATCATTGTCATCATTGTCATCACCATCGTTTTAATCACAGTCATCATCATCACCGTCATCCTCATCATCCTCATCATCATTACTAGAAGTCGTAGATCAGCCCTCTTAATAATTGTGTACTAGTATACACTAAATGCCTACAATCACACATAATTTTTTCTTATAACATTTACAGGGGCAGCAGCATGGTTGCCTGACATAGCGACAGAGATCAGCGCGTCCAGCATCGACCTCCATCAAGGAGCAAACCTAGTCATCGCTGGACGAACTGCTGTGAATACGGCCACAGGGAGCTCAGAGACCTCTCTTCGAGTTCTGTCCAGCGACGCAGAACTGACCGTTGATCGGGATATTTCAGTGGACACTACTGTGGACCAGAATGCTACTGTCCATCTGAGGGGTGGTACGCCCATCAGCATCGAGATCGTCCGGGATGTTGTAGTCAAGGGAACGCTGCTGGTGGAGGATGGGATGCAGCTCATCCTGGGAGGAGGGGCCTCAATGGTCGTTTACCCAGAGTCCGGTGTCTTGTCGCAGCAGAAGTTACGTCTTCTCGGCCTGGACATCAAAAGCTCGGCTGCGCTATTCCTTGAGTCGTTGTCTCCCTTGTCATCGTCTTTGCAACCAGACTCCTGCGGTTACTCACTGGAAATCAATAACATCACCTCAGGGTACCTTACCATGGAGCTCGCATCGACGCTGGTGACCGCATGTCCTGTGGAGCTCACCGCGAGTACCGTGACTTTAGCGGACGTGACCTTTGACACGGCAGCGGCTGGGTCATACGAATCACCGACCTACATCCACACACCAACGCTGACTGTCATCGGGAACACTGACGCGGGACTGCTGACCTTAGAGAACGATATGGACTACGACATCACCGTCGAAGCAAACGGCGTATTTGATTTCCAGCCATCTGTACCCGATTTTCTTTTCAGAGACATAGTAGTCAATGGCGACCTGACTTCAACCCTCCCACTTCATGTTGATTGTCGGGCTCTCACTGTTGGTCCAGAAGGTGAATTTTCATTTCTTCAGAAACTGTTGGTGTCAGATAATGATATTATCTTCTTTTTATTAGAAAGGGATATCTCTTAATGGTTTTGACCGATACATATGTTCTTTATATAAGTCTCACTATTAGTCTCACCTATGATTACATAATGAAGTTAATTCAATTAAATTCACAGGTATTCTGCAATGGCCCGGCACAAACAACTCTGTGCTCGAGTGCCACAACGTCTTGATAGAGGGCGTCCTTCTTCCAGGGTATCAGGTCGATTACGGTCGTGGAATTCACACCTTTGATGTTCTCGTCGGTGGCAGCACCATCATGCGCCCTCTGTCGCCTTTCAAGGTGGAGACGGTGTATGTCAACGGAACCCTGGATATGCCCACGCCGGTCTCGTTTGTTCCCTTTGACGCTAACTCTGACTTCGTGCAGGAGATTTCGGTCGGGATCCCTGGAGTGGTGAACCTAGCGACCGCTTCCAGCTCTGCCCCATTTGAACTTGCTGTGAACCGGTTTACAGTGGATGGCAGCTTCAGGGTGATGGGCCGCAGCGTCTTGAACGTAGCAGACTATCTTCTTGTTGGCAACAGTGGCTATCTGCAGTTCGATGACTCTGGTAAGGAATTCATAGTCAGTACATTATCATCTGCACAATTAATCTTCTACATGCAGTTCATACAAATGTGCAAAACTGTGTTCTTTGACAAAGTGATTTTACACCATGGAAATCATAGCCTGGGATTCAGACCTTAGGACATTTCTTATATAAATGAAAACATAGAGTCTAATACTCTAAGACTAGTCACTTTGTCATTCTTCTTTTTTTTTCTCAGTCTGGAACCGGAGAAGAAATTGAGAAAAAGTCTGCTGTAGCCAGATTTCTTTATGGAATACTGGAAGTTTGGAATATAAATGCCATATAAGCTATAAAAATCATTGACTTCAGTCTTATTATGTCGTGTGAATGGATGTTCATGCAGGGACTCACTGTCAGTTTGTTTTATGATGAGCCCATAATGTTATGTTCTAACACTTCTTGAAGCGCTATCTTGCGAAATCCAGTAATCGTGATAGCACATGGGCATTTGAGGACAGTGCAGATTATGGCTGCATTATCTTGTGTGGTCTCTGTATTGTCACTCTAACAATGGTTGACTGTCAAAACCTGGATATTTTTGATAACTTTCTAAGCAAGGCTCAATAACTTGGGTGAGGACCTCATTGTAAGATATTGCACTCATCATTACCATTAAAATATGCTTGCAACTTATAGTCTTACAGGTATGTCATATGCATTTCATAATAAGTAATACAGTTAAAGCTGTAAGAATCCTCAAGGGAAACAAATGGGGTCTTTATGAGCAGGTGGTTTTTATGTACAGGTTGTTTTAGTACAAGTTTCAACAAAAAAAAATGTGTTTTTAGTGAAAGGGCTATTTGGGGTAATTTCAATTTACAAAGAAATCTTAGGCATACACCCAGTAATAAGGATAGCGCGCTCCATCCTGTAAATGAACCAAAACACAAGTCAGACAAAAATTTTGGAACCAGACGGGATTTGAACCTGCAATCTACCGCTTACCGAGCAGCGACTTAACCACGCAAGCTATTTCTAGGTCATGGGTCAAGACACAACAACATGGAAACAAATACCCGAAAGAGTCTCATTTCATCTGACTCATTAATGCATTGTTCATGTGTAGTCCGCCGTAGGGACAAGCAGTAAATTGCAGGTTCAAATCCCGTCTGGTTCCAAGATTTTTGTCTGACTTGTTTTTCATTCATTTACAGGATGGGCCACGCTATCCTTACAACTGGGTGTATGCCTAAAATTTCTTTGTAAAAAGAAACATGTGGTCTTTATGTAGGCAGGTGATCACTTTCACTGTACACACAAATGTTGGTAGTTAGCCACCAAATAAATTGAACTTTCTAATTTATTCTTCCCTCCTCCTCCGCCCCACCAGGAAATTCCTCATCGGAAGACCCGTCTAGCATCCAGTCACCGTTGGTTACCATCAATGGCCTGCTCCGTGCCCCCACTCTGGACGTGAGGGTCAGCAACCTCACTGTTGGGCCGCTGGGATTGCTGTCGGTCAGCGAGGGTGGTCACCCCTCGGACAGCGGACCAGGTAATTATGAGAGATTGAAGGGCAATACTAGTGATAGCGACAATGTGGTATTGACAATTCTCCCTATCGCATATAGCTCTCCGAATCTGAACGTGTGTGGCGCTCTAATGTTTTTACCTTTAATTCTTGGGATATGAACTTCCGGTCCACGAACATTCGGCAATCCCGTACTACAATAAGGGACCAGGGTATCCAACTAATTTTATGAATATTAACCCTAAACCTAACCCTGACCTTAACACTAACCCTAAACCTAATTCTAAACCTAACCCTGACCCTAACCATAACCCTACACAAAATGTTCGCTGCTTAATCAATTAAAAAAAGTGATTTTTAGGTCACTTTCTACCAACGACAAACTCTTAGCGGAAGTATACGTCCCAAGAGCAATCAATCAGATATCGGTATCGCGAGGTGATATCGCTTGATATCGGCTATATGCGATAGGGAGAATATATGGTTATATAGGTACAGTGACAATGGCCCTACCAGTGAGAGTGCACAATGGCAGTACTAGTGTCAGTGACAATTAATGGAAATACAGTACAGTGATGATGGTAATACCATACTGTAAGAGTGACAATTAAAAGCAATACCAGTGACAGCGACAGTGACAATTAATTGCAATATCAGCGACAGTGACAAGTAATGGCAATGTGACAAGGACCATGCTAAAAGCCAGTGAAGATTGTAAGACGGTCAATAACAATGATACTGATGATAATTGCAGTATCAATCACAATAGAATGAACAATGGCAATTATGATACTATGTTGAAATAGGAACAATTACTCATTCCATCTATATAAATAGAGCTGTTGTATGCTGTGAATGTCAATAAATTGTTTCAAACCGAAATAATAAATCAGTTTCAGGAGAAAGAAAACGTGAGTGCAGATCACTCAAAAAATGCCCCCCGCCCCCCCTAAGATCTCGACCGTTGATCGCCACGATCGCGACGAAAATTGGCATGTACGCCACCCATAACGTAATCTCCACAAGTCACTAAAATTATTCAAATTTATTTTTAATTAATTAATATGCTAATTAATGCATGAAATCATCTTTGGATTATTATTAATTTGGGATTTTAAAAATGGCAATATCAAATTTTTTCTCATGTATTTTATTGTTTTTTATTTGTTATGTATTTCTTTGTTTTTTCGACTTTATGTTTTTCATTGTTTTTTCGAATGGAAATCGTTGGCAACACAATATCAGTTATAAATAACATGAAATCTATTGTTTTTAATCAGTAAAAATAAAAATAATGATACATTTATGAATTTTGGCCAGATACAGAATTTGCATTGGATTTGTACATGAAATCACGTTTCTGAGCATTTTTTGGTCTGACATGCACATACAAATGTTACGTAACTTCGGATTAAAAGTTGCGTGAGACTTGGAGGGAAAAAGTCATGAAACGTCGCGGCGCGATCTTTTTCGCGTTACAAATTTATTTTGAAAAATGTTGAGGGGGGCGGCTGTTTTTGCCCCCCCAGGCTAGATAGGGTTAACCCTTTGAGTGCTACACATGCTTTCATTTTCACAAGTAATACACACACATCCAACAGAGCAGAAGTTTATGTGGCATAGAAAAGGTTAATGATGTGTTTTACTTCCATTTTCACTCAAGGTGCTGGAACAGCCAGCACGAGCGGAGGATCAGGGGGGAGCTATGGGGGGCGAGGGGGCCACGGACAGGGTCAGACAGCCCTGGCAGACCACCCCTATGGGAGCATCTATGACCCTGGAGCCAGGGGGAGTGGAGGGGGTAGCGGAGGGGGAAGTCAGACTGGGGGGCGAGGGGGTGGCTACATCCATGCCATCATCCAGAACGCCCTCACCCTCAATGGACAGATCACGGCCAACGGCCAAAATGCGCAGGCAAGTAAATCAAACCTCTTTTCCAAAAGAATAATAAGACTTTAGAGTGTAGCAACTTGTCAAGCCACATAGGCTTTTACTGATACACCCTATTTCATTTTCCATCAATTTGTATAATTTTCCCTTCCATTGTTTTATTTTAATGTCTGTTTATATTCATATGTACTTTGTAAATATGTTTATATGTTTTTTACTGAATCTGAAATTAAACAAATCAATCAATCAAGATGTCAGTCAGGAATTTGATATTTTAAAATATTAAAAAAAAAATGAAAAAGGGAAGACCCAGGAGACCCATTTTAATGAAGGATGGGGAACTGCTGGAAGAACTTGTTCATGGAACTCGGGAATATTACCTGACTAGATTGTTTGATTGAAAGTGTTTTTTTACATGTGTAGTCATGTGACATCGTGGCATGTATGGAGATGAAACATAAAATCGCAGGTGTAAATATAAAGTTACTTTTGCTACTACCGGTAGTTGAAGTAGTTCTTAGAAGTAGGATCAATTTCCACCACATCAACAATAACCTGTTGCTCATGGTTAGATTTTCTTGCTTCATGAACCCTGGTCAAGTTAGGATGTCAAAATTTGCCGTGGAAATGCAATAACCAAACGGTGTAGCCTGTCATTTATTGTCTCTACAGCAGACGACGTGCTGCTTAGTATTTGAGTGGGAAAAAGCCAGCCCGCAGTAGCATGCTTATTAAAAAATGAATTAACTTTGGAAAAATATCTGTGATCTTATCAATCATGACTGCAAAACTTATCTTTGGTGTAAGCCTCTCATTAACATGCATTTATGGGAAAAATAAATGAGCGTCGATCGTTTCTGTCTTGGTCTGCAGGGAGGCGGAGCCGGAGGAGGGAGTGGCGGTGCCGTGTTCCTATCATGTGACAGCTTTGGGGGAAGTGGGCGTGTCTATGCCGATGGCGGGAGTGGTTCTGGAGCTGGAGGGGGCGGGGCAGGTGGGCGTGTCCTAGTGCAGTGCACAGACATGACGTTTGATGATGCAAAGCTAGGTGCTGCAGGTAGGTCACATGGCTTCAATGAAGGGTAGCACTTATATAGGTCAAAACCTCAAAATCTAGTAATCGCTATAATTTTGCTTAACTCTTTGTACGGTACATAGGTCGCACACTCATCCGCACAGTCCCGGCCCGCTATGATTGCTATACCCAGACATGCCAACCAGTACAATTTAGTCGTATTTTGTACGATTTTTAGAAGTGAATATGACAGTACGATTTTCCTTTAAAAAATACAATTTAAAAAAAAAAAAAAAAATCTTATTTTGTGTGTGTGCCATATTCAATGGCGAAATGCCCATTCTGTTTTGTAAAGTATCCTACCAGCATCTCACATTAGCAATTTGGGGATGTTCATTGGTTCATCAAGCACACCAGTCATGAAGAAATCATGCATATTCAACCAATGCTCCATAAAAAATGCCCGATGTAGGAACTGTAAGAGGCATTGATCCGATTTTTTTTTTAAATACATTTTTTTTTGGGTAAAATACAACTTTTTGGATTAAAGAATACAGTTTTTGAACTCCAGAAGTTGGCAGGTCTGGAATAAATTACATACTTGTATACATACAATTGTAAATTACTACAAAATAAAGTTCGCAATTCTTGAGATACTGTGTAGGAAAGTACACGACAGTTAAGAGTATGATTTTTTTGTCTGAAAATAGGATTTTTATGGTAAAATCATACGATTTTTGGTCAAGCGAGGTTGGCAGCTCTGTCTACCCGCATAGGTTAGAATCAGTTGTCTTGACAACATGCTCATATGACGTCACACTCTGATATGTGTTTATACCACTCTCATAGGTGGAGCTGGCAGTAACTCCGGAGGGCCAGGCCTGATCTACGTAGAGAACACCGAACCGGACGTCAGACTGCTCCGAGTGGACAACCGATGCAGAAATCCAACGGTGAGATGAGTTCTCATCGTTTTTCCTTTTTCAGCATTCTTTCTATTGTACATTTCATGAATGCAACTCATTCAATATTTGTTTTCAATTCCATGCAGTTTAGGCTGCAGCGAATAGCAAAATTGTGAACATAAAACCCAAAATAACAGTACTGCATTTTGTACTGTTTTGTTAAAAAAGTCATATCAGTGTCTGGGTGGTTCTTTGGTTCTTTGCAATGACTACAATGGTGCCAAAGATCAGATTCCTTGCGATTGATTACAATTGATTGCAGTTGATTTAAAGTCTACTCCATTTATTTGCACAGTAATTGTAAATTGCAATAAATTGCAGTCTTGTTCAAAAGAGTTTCAGGCTTCACATCATCTGATTTCATCCACTTTTATAATTTTGATCATTGCAATGATCTTTTCGTGAATTTTTTTTTAGCAATGTTTAATATCTATTCCTAGTCTGCATGCTTCCAAAAGTGAGTGTTTTTGTGGTGTTGTTTGGACACAATGTATCTCTTCTTGCTTTTGTGATTTACTTGACCGTGTCTCTTTATTTTTCTTATATTTGGGAGCTGATTGCTTGTTACCACATAAACATGTACCTGTATTGACCATTGGCTTGAATAAAACAACATCCTCCAATCTACCCTGTCCGGAAACAGGTGACATACCCAACCTATTCAGATGACACTGCCTCAGCAGGGAGTTATTACCAGTTCACACTTTCAGGTAAGTTTCACATTTTGTATTACTGAATCTTTATGCCTTATATTGACTCTTTCTGAGCTGATGGCTTTCTCCTGAACAGTGATTTTGCAATCGTACTTTCCAAGAACAGCATATTGTACACAACATATGGGAGAGCACCTTGCAGGTGACGTCACAAAATCGAAACTTAAATTCAAATAACTTTGTTTTCCTTTGACCGATTTTCGTCAAACCTTCACTAAAATGTTTTCTGTCATGTGTGTATTTTTACTGAAACCAAGAATGAACTTTCCCTTGAATATGCTTTTGATTTGTATGTGAAGGTGGCACAGCTTTCCTGGACAGCAGCCGACAGGAGCACAGCTTCACCGCAATACGTATCAACGGTAGTGCGCACCTGGCCTTCAATGGAAACGATACTATCGTCAGCGCCGGAAACATCTATGGCGACGACACTGGCTTCATCCATGTAGGACCCTCACAGACGCTCAACATTACAGATGTGAGTATAAGCTCTGGGGAAAGATGAGATGATCTATTGATAGAAAGAGATTAATATTAGGGCCCTGTTGCATAAAACTTACCATTAACCTGTTCTTTATTGAGCAATGGCTATTTTCCACTCGAATACTAAGCAGCACGCCTCCCACGCAATCTGCTGTTCAGACACCAGACCACAGCTATGAATAAATTTAAAGTACCTTATATAGGACGGTTTATTGCCATTTGTTCCAATCCCAGTTGGTCCACTCACCATTTCGTCTACAAGGAACCCCTTACAAATACTGGGCTTACTGATCAACAACTCTAATCTACACCATAACCTGAACCGTTAACCCTAATCCAGACCCCCTACTCTAATCCTAACCCATACATATCAGCATGTGATGGTAGACGAAATGGCGAGTGGACGAACTGGCATTGGACCAAATGGCAAATTACCCATTGGACAAAATTAAACCACTTCTGTTTGGTTTCTGCAGTTCCATAGCAAATTTAACCGTGAGCGATAGTAACTCTGCAATCATTGATAACTACCATCCATACAACTATAGAAGTAACATGCTTATAAATTTAGACCAATTTGTATGCCTCCGCAGTGAAGTTGCTGGATATGCCATTATGTTGCTGGGTTGTCCATGCGCATCTGTCAGAATGTAATTTACACAAACACTCACAAAATGATGGACTAAATTTCATCAAACTTGATACAATGATAACATATGGCAGGGCAATTAACTGTATAGATTTTTGGGTCATGTAGGTCAAAGATTAAAGGTCACAAGTTGAGATCAAATCTTAAAATTTAAAAAAGGTGCTCTATGGAATATGTGTGTACTGATGGTGAAGTAATCCTCGAGTGACACATCTTTGGCGGCGTATACATCCCTTTCTGACAGGTGTGGCCCTACAAGCGTCACAAGGTAACTTGGGCCCCGGTCATCTACGAGGAGGCCACATTAATACTACCGGCAGCGACCGTCGAGTTGCGCCAGGCGTTTGATTGGAACGACCTCTCGGCGCCCTCTGCGTGCCCGATTGGTCAGAGGAGGCCCTCTGAGGTCACCCTGTGGGGTAGGCTGGACGGGGCGAAAGCACACCTGCTCGTCGGCACGGGTGAGGGATTTTGTTGTTGTTGCCAAAATTGGTTATTTCCGCCATCATTATCATTTCCATTTAAAAAAAAATGTAAATGATCTTGGTTTCAGTGTTGAATCTGTGAAAATTTGTTTTGTTTTACTTGGCAAACTCTTTTATCATTTTTTTAATAAAATAGTTTTATCAGGTATAAAACATCAAGTACTTGGTATATGACAAGTACAACACTTCTCTGAACATTTCTTCCGTTTCATTGATTTCTTTTTCAAAGGACAAACCAACCCTGTGTAAGACATTAATAGAGATTGTTTGGAGTGCTTATAAAATAGCGCCTGTGAAAAATGATCTTTCCCTGAAAAATGCTTAAAAAGTACCCCCTGCAAATACTTTCTTTTTGTCAAGTTCTCGGGAGTTGCATGGGCAAGACTTCACCATCAAATTCTATGAGCCAGATAAGGGCTTTGTGTGTATTAACCCTCGTAGTCCCATAGGCAATAAATTGTGTTGGAATTGTGCTGCAATTGACCTGAATTGTGATTGGTTGCTTCTGGGCCATGTTGCATATAGATTTCAGTTATTGCAACTTACCATTGGCTGTTGTCATGGTAGTTACCATTGATAGTAAGTTACAATAATTGAAAACCTACATGCTAAATTAATGCATCAATCCCACATCAAGAGATATTAACTCGCTGTGTGCCATGTGTGCCTTTTTCACTGTATACGCCATATATTTCGCGGGGGATTATTTTCGCGAATTTCGCGAATCTGGACTATTCACTCATTTCACAACACGCGAAATTATGAATAAGATGTGCACTCGAGCACACGTTTGCTGGTACTAGTACTCCACGATCGCGAATTAAACCACTCACGAAATTGTCGCAACGGCCGCAAAAAATTAGACTGGCGAAATATATAAAACAGTAATACATACATGTATGAATGACATAGAGCAGCAGGGTTTATCTGGCACAGATTAAAGGGATAGTCCACCCTGAAGATAAGTTGGTTTCGATAAAAGCAGAAACATGAAAGAAGTGAAGGTTTGATGAAAATCCATCAAAGGATAAGAAAGTTATGATCTTTTGAAATTTCAATCTTGTGATGTCACGTGCGAGGTGCTCTAGCTCCCATACAGTATGTTGTGTGCAGTATAATTCCATAAATTGCTCTGTTTGACAAAAGAATGATTTTTTTTTATATAGGTATGTGTGTGAAAATGTATCAAATGCACAGCTGAAAGGGTGCATATCTTTTTTTGATATATATAAAATGCACATTTTCAAAAAAAATTATATGCAACATATGGGAGAGCACCTCGCATGTGACACCACAAAATCATAATAACTTTTGCATACTTTTACCGATTTTCATCAAACCATCAGTAATATGTTTCTTTCATGTGTTTCCTTTTATTGAAACCAAGTTAATTTCAGGGTAAACTATCCTTTTAAATAGTGAAATAAAGGGTTGACACCCACATATAAATTGATTATGCAATTTAATTTATTTTTGATTTCCTTTAAATGTTTATTGTTTATCATTATAATTATGTTTTGTTAAAGGCCCCGCCCACAAGCAGATTTGCTTCCAAGGGGTCCATACCATTATTTTATGTTTGTTAATATTTTGTATTTTTTGTTGTTTTGTTTTTATAAGGGTTAAATAAATAAAATGAAAATGAAATATACACTAACCTTGTATCTGGCAGGAGCTACCCTCCGGCTGGCCATACCCAGTCCACGCACCCTCCAGTTCGTTGGTTTGACGGTGCAGGATGAGGCTATCCTCCAGTTCGATAGTCTCTACAATCACACCGACGATGCCTGGCAGGTCAAGGTAAGGTCTGGCTGTTTTGGAGGGGCTTTCAAACATGTGAAGAAAGTGTTATGGAATTGTGTTTGATATTCTCTATAACCACACCAAAGATCAATATGTGGCCTGTCAGGTAAGGTCTGGCTTTTCATTGGACCTTCCAGACAGGCAAACAAAGTAGCCGCTAATACTACGTTTCTGAGCTGTTTTGCACTGATTTTGAACCTAAACAGGCGGAGGTATTTAGAGTCTACCTATTAATGGGGTAGGCCATTATTCCCCCCCCCCCCCCCTGATCTCGGCAATCGAACACGCAATGGCCACAAAATTTGGCAGATATATGAATTGTGACGTGATCTCGATGTTTGCATAAGCAGATTTTGTATTGTAATGAAATCTATTTATTATTGATTAAATATGCAAACTGATGTGCATATTTCTTATCTCACCCTTTAATTCACCTATGTTATGGATAGAAAGTAATCATTTCAAGCATGCAGCTTCTAAAATTGCGAAAGCCACGTTTTCCCCTTTGTTTTTCTTGCAACATTAATTGCGATGGTCGATCAGGTCGCCCTGATGTTGGTCTCAAAGTTTCCGCAAGACTGCAAAAACGAAGTCATGAATGCTTGCAGCGATATTTTTACCTGTTTGAGCATGATGATGCAAAATGTTGAGGGAGTGGGGCCATTAATGCCCCCCCCCCCCCCTGATAAGGGTTAATATACCATTTGATGTCATTTTGTGGTATGCCTCTAATAAGGGTCTTTTATTCTGGTATATCTTTTTATAGTTGAATTTTAATCATGGTGTTTTCTTCTGTTAGTGACCAAACCACAATCAGATGGATATGTTAATCATTTCCCATTCCACCCTGATTGGGAAAAAATAATTTGACCTTTATTGGAGATTGAAAAGTGTAACTTAACCTGACTTTCACTTATGCTGGTAGACAGTACACTAACGTCTTAACTTTCAGTGACTTGCAGTTAATATTCAGAGATCAAAGATGCTGGAGTATTTGATTGACGTGCATTTGTGACAGCTCCTTGTGAAAACATGAACACCATGGACAATCTATGGGGCAGCTGCCTAGCCACCTAGTTTCTACAATGTGGAGTGCATGGACGCAACTGAGTCTGTTAACAACTATGTCTGGAAACAAAGACTACGCCCTAGCTCTCCTCTCTTGCTCTTGTTACCATACATATTTTGTTGTATTGTTCAGGTTTGTCTAGTATTGATTACCGATTGGTTGAATGTGGTCACGTGTCAGCAAGACAAATCGGTATGTTGCCCGCTGACGTCATTTTGCCAGTCAACATAACCATGATGATGCTGAAACTAGTGTTATGTTTCCCTAGGAAAACATTTTGCACGCAAGTGAATGCGCAGATACGCGCTGATAGACGTGCTGCGTTCATCCCCCTTGTTATGCACTGTACGTACCAGTGACTTATTTACTTTCCCTCATGCAGTGCAGTGCAAATCTCCTTGGTACAAACATTCTGTGCTGTTTCCTCCAGCAGCAGCGATCATAGTAAACATGGTTCTCAGAAACATGGCAGCCCCAGCTGGTTTCAATTATACAATCAAACCTCTCTTAGCAGCCACCTGTCTATAGCAGCCAACCTGTCTATAGTGGCCACTAAAATAATTCCCCTGGAGAGAGATCATGTGTTAAACAACCTGTTCATAGCAGCCACTTGTCTATAAAGGCCACAATTTTTGTTTCCCTTGGGTGGCCACTATAGACAGGTTTCACTGTATTTTAAGCGTTATTACATGGCACTTAAATGCAGTTGATGTGTGCAATCAGAGGTTTAGCTACTTATTAAGATCATATTTGTAGAATTTACTTGCAGAAATATTGTTGAAGAAGGATTTTGATAAAAAGTGTATGTCCATCTCAGAGGGAAATCACAATGGCAATGTTTTGGTCATTGCATGCTCCATCGAACACCCAGTTAAGATTGATAATCACCCTTTGTTTATTAATAGCGTGTTCATTCGCTTTACAGTAGGCAAAAAAATGTTTTAGAAAGAAGTGACTGGGGTACCTGGGAAGATGTAGCTCTCTGCAATGTCCTTCAACAAAACACTTCTTCCACATTGCTGCCAACCGATATATACACCATGGGGTATGATTGGGTACCTGGGGGGTGTTTCACCAAGCTGTTCGTAAGTTACAAACGACTTTACGAATGACTGGTGATCCCTTCTTGTGCTAAATCAAATTCTCAATGAACAAAGTGTGGTAATTTAGCACAAGAAGGGATCACCAGTCGTTCGTAAAGTCGTTCGTAACTTACAAACAGCTTGGTGAAACACCCTACTGGTAGGAATTGAATGTTAGATGCGTCTATATAGTGCCTACCATGATGTAAATGAATCCTTGGATTGAACAGGTATCACAAAGACTAATAAGCATCCCATGACTGGGGTAATAATATTATGATGTGCTTAGCGATGACACTGTGTCATATTAAGTGCTATTTAATGACTGTATATTATAATTATTACTATAAGAGCCCCCTTAAAGAACGCAATTATTAATCTTTCCCCAGTTGGGTATGTTATGGGGTGTAAGGCTTAGAGTGTCGGTTTCATGACATTAGCTAGCCTTGAAAACTACTACCCTTGAATCACATTTTTTGTCGCTACAGGTGACCCCCGATGATGGTGAAGGTCAAAGGTCAGGGACCCTGACAGTGGAAGGGGGCGGGGTCCTGACGGGCCGGGCATTGACCCTCGAGGCCCACGTCCTGGTGGTGGATTCTGGCGGCACCCTCAGCGTGGAGGGCCAAGGGTTGGTGGAGGGACCGGGATCCCCAGGAAGCCAGGCCGCTGGAGCAGGCTACGGAGGCATTGGGGGAAGGGGCTCTTCCCAAGGTAATGTATTTATATAAAACTAATACGTGTAGAATGCAACAAATTCTTTTTGTAATGTACAGTATTCACAACTTTCTCCCTAACTTCTTAATAAAGAGTTCTGATATGCATTCACCTGCTAGCTGGTTGCACACAGGCTAATTTTTAGGCCTTACTGCTGTTCGCCTAATACTATGGAGTGAGATTAGAGATCTAGCTATACCGTTTATGTTAATGTACATTAATTGATTAATGTACATGAAATTTCAATCGAGACAACGGGATAGATTTCCCCAATTTTTGGATTCATACGATACGCCGCCATGACACTCCCAGCCATGACACTCGACCGCCTTTCGATACGCCTTAGTAGCCGTTGTTAGTCTGAAGCCAACCTTTGTTACCGCCCAACAATGTGCACCTATTAGCGACCCTTGGACTTGTTGGTCGCCCGTAATTACCGGCCTGTGGCTTTGTCCCTTTTGTCCTTTGTCGGTAACTTGTTACCGCCGGTGAATGCAAGGTGCATCAACGGTCTATTGTTGGTCAAGTACCCGGATAAGCTGGCCATTAGTATTGGACCATTTATGAGCAGATTTCATTTAGTGCGCTGCACTGGCCATAGGGTACTTAAACCCCTGCTTACTACAATTTTGTATCACACCTGACGGAGTGTTGCAGCGGCGCACGAAACGTAGTGATCTTTTCGATTCTGTTTACCTGACATTGCGGGACAAATGATTATCAGTAGCCATTAATCCACAATGAGTAACATATTTCGCATGAAAGTTATAATCTTTTAAAGTTTTAATTTTGGGATGTCATGTGCAAGGTGCTCTCCCATATGTTGTGTACAATTTTTTTCTCAAAAAGATGTGCATCCTTTTACCTTTGCATTTGATACATCATTGGAAATATGTTTTTACACTCACACACTTGTTTGAAAAAAATCATTCCATTGTCAAAAACAGAAAAAGAGCAATTTATGGAATCATTCTGGACACAACACATGGGAGAGCACCTCACATGTGACATCACAAAATTGACATTTCAAAAGGTCATGACTTTCTTATCCTTTGACGGATTTTCGTCAAATCTTCACTATCATGTTTCTTTCAGGCTTCTGCTTTTATTGAAACCAGGGTGGACTATCTTTCACTGTAGCTGGAAAGAAATTACGTATAATATTAAATTAATTCACTAATGACTTAAACATCTTCATGTAAATTTTGTTTCATGACATAATCTTGATCCTCGAAATTATAATAATAGTATTGGTAAAATCATTATCTTAAAGAATATTTCCGACTCATATTCAAAGACTTGTTGCTCCTTTTTTTTGGCCAATTATTAGCTTAATCCTTTCTTTTCTATTCTTGTACAGATACTGGTGTGGGAGCAACATACGGCTCAGTCAGGGAACCCACAGACTTTGGAAGTGGGGCTGGAAATGCAGATGGCGCAGGTAGGTTTTTTTTCTCAAGACAGGCGACCTGTTCGTAGGGGCCAAATCAGATTCTCAATGATTTCAGCTAAAGTTATAATCTGATCTTTGTAGGTTAAAATTCTTGTTTTTAACGAGTGTCTGAATACAAAGTTAATCATTTTTCAAATTTAATTAGGATTGTAGGAAAGTCACCCCCATTAAGTCTATGTTAAAAAAGGTACAACAAATTTGGGTAGACCCTATCACCAGCAAGAGAACAGTTGTGCATAAAGGCATGCATAACTTACGCATATCTTGACGAGACTGGAATTGTGTCTCAAAATGATTGAATACTGTGGCTTCATGCAGAAGAATTTAAAAATGCACAACTTGTTTTCTTTTGCCCGCTTAGGTGGTGGTGTATTGCGTCTCATTGTGGAATCCACACTGGAGGTTGAAGGTACCGTGCAGGCTAATGGGAAAAGGGCAAGTGGAGGACCAGGATGCAGTGGTGGATCTATTTGGATTACGACTGAAGAAATCAAGGGTTCTGGTGTCATCCAGGTAATGATATAAGAACTCTGATTTGGTGTGAATAAATGTAATTGAATTGATGTCAATGGAATTGAAATTTCATTGAAGTCAAACTTGAGATTGAATTGAATTTAAATCGAAAACGAATCAAAATGGAATTGAAATTGAAATTGTAATGAAATTGAAATTGAAATGAAACCAAATATTACTTGGTAGCACTGAGTTCACCAACATAGAATGTGAAATTGGAAATGTAGGAGGCAAATTGTCAACAAGGGAAAAGTTCTGGGATCACTGAAAAAAAAAATTGAACTGAACTTGAGTTGGACTTCTTTTGGCTGAGTTTAACCTACACTTTAAAGTCAAATTTGAATTTTGTACATGAATTGTCATCAAAGAGAAGATTTTTTAGTAGTAGAATGGATTTTAATTTAAACTCAATTTTAATTCCTATTACTGAATTTAGATTTGAATTTTGTAGGTGTGTACTGATTGAAGAGAGAGTGCACGCAAAGATTTAGCATCAGTGGAAGAATACAATTGGATTGAAAATTAGATAGGATTCTTTTGATTGAAATGTGAATTTTGCAGGTGAATGGTGATGAAGGTGCGAGTTCCTCACAAGGTGGTGGCAGCGGTGGGCGCATGGCTGTGTACTATCTCACCGATGACTGGTGGTTTGGCCAATACCAGGCATACGGGGGGTCGGCCACCTATGGTATTGGAGGTGCAGGAACAGTCTATCTGGGGGTATGTATGGTATTTAACCTAACTACATTTTGCCATTATGGTTGCAATCAAACAATAGATTAAAGGAATATTGTCTTATCTGATTTCACTGGAGTTGATATCAAAATATGTGCTTGTTGTAATCATTCCACGTTTCTTTTCTTTCTAGGACCAAACATCGGGGGCTCCCAACCAAACTCTCTACATTAGCAACAACAACCGGGATCCTCCTTCAGAAGTGATTTCTGATTACAATGTTATCTCCGACGATTCTTCACGCACCTGGCTCACGGATCGAGACTCCAATTCGACCTTTGACGTCAACACTCTCATCATTGTAGGCCAAGCTCATCTGGCTGTTGATCCCGGTATTCAACTGTGAGTAGAAATGTTTTTTTCAGCTCCTTCATAGCAAAGGCACAAAGGTTACTAGTAAGGATGAAGGAATACAGTGGTGACTTCTAGTCATCAGTTGTCATGACTGATACTAGGTGTTAAAAAAAAAACTTTTGACACTTTTGAAATATGATTAAAAATCAGGTTAAACTCAAATCAAGCTGAAATTGAAACATCAAACAGTCACGGGATGTAAATTTTTTTAGAGACAAGTCTTGTGACATTTCATCGAGATGACATCGATCATGAGATGATCAGAACACAACAATTACCATTGTGTATCACACCTGTTAGTCCACTAGCAACTGCCACCACAGTGTCATCAATAATGCATGATGCTTCTGGCAGAAAAGAACTTATGGGTTGGCATGTGTGATGCACAATGACCATTGTTGTGTTCTGAATCAATAATCTGATACACACAAATTTTCAGGTCCAAATTTGTCCAAAAGTTAAAATCTCAGTAAATATTCTATGGATTATTACAAGAAAAGTATTTGATGAATTGTCACAAAACCTGTCTCTTAAAAATTTGACATCCCTTGACTTTATGATGTGTCATGTTTGATGTTGGTTGAAACTGATTTTTCATCATTTTCAAAAGTGTCAAAAAGGTTTTTTTACATGACACTATGATGACAGTTAGTTGCTAGTGGATTGACAGGTGTGATACACGATGGGCATTGTTGTGTTCTCAATTAGTCATCTAATACAAAATGTAGAATTTATGTTCAGTAATTGTTATGTATATGTGTACATGTATGAATATGTATTTATACTTTTCTTTTTCCGGCGTCTTCATTTATTTGGTTGTGTCTACATATCCTCAACATTTTTGTCATAGACCTTTATCAAGAGTGATATATGTATCACTCTTGAGTTATCACTCTTGAGTTATATATACATGTACATGTATATAGTTTACATGTATCACTCTTGATAAAGGTATACCGCATACTTAAATGTTGAGGATGCTACACCTTTCTGGCATACAGGGTGTACCTGTTCACTATTTTTTTTTCCTTTTCATATCACTCTCTCTCTCTCTCTCTTTATATATATACAAAGAAGAATATAGGTTGCGATGGCGCTGATTTCTAGGTGAAGACAAACAAATTGAATGAAACGCCGGAGAAGAAAAATTATTCGAATTATCAAGAATGAATGAATGAACAATTTACACAAAAATTGGTATGGTCTATGACCGAAAATTTGAATATTTTTTTTTCTCCGGTGTTTCATTAAATTTCTTTGTCTTCACCTTATATATCTATATACATATGTATTTATTGCAGTTTCCAAGTGCATGAGCTGAAGAGTGACCAACGCTCGTTTCTCCATGTGGGACCAGGGCAAGTCTTTGTGATCTCTGTGCCTGAGTGGGAGGATGTGGAGGCCAATATCTACATCTATGAAGGAGCAACTCTGTTGCTGCCTCCTTCCTTCTCATGCTACAACGTGGATATCGTTGTCAGGTAAACTTATCTAAGTGATGTTTTCTGGCCACTCCACCAAGGCCCTGTTGCATAAAAATTAACATTAATGGTAATTCTGCCCTCAATAGGAACTACCATGGTAACATCACTCAACAGCCAATCAAATTCATGGTTTCCATGAATTTGATTGCAGGCACATGAAAGAAACATGCAGAAGTGAAGGTTTGATGAAAATCCATCGCAAGATAAGAAAGATATGACCTTTTGAAGTTTTGATTTTGTGATGTCACGTGTGAGATGTACTAAAAGATTCTATTAATTGTTCTTTTTCTGTTTTTGATGATGGAAAAAAAAATTCCGTAGAGATATGTGTTTATAATGATGTATCAAATGTACAGGTTACATGATGCGTGTCCTGTTCACAACATATGGGAGAGCATCTCGCTCATGAGGTCACAAAATCAAAACAATCATAACTGTCATATCCTTTGACAAACTTTCATCAAACTTTTACTCATATGTTTCTTTCATGTTTTTCTGCTTTTATTTAAACAAACTTAAGTTTAGGGTGGAGTATCTCTTTAACCTGCAAAGAGGTGCCTCTTCTATATACACTAGAACTCTATTTAACTTCCTATCTGAGTGAGTCAGAGTAATACTCATCTTTCATATAGGGTAGTATTATGGAGTGCGGCAAGGAAGGAAATAAACTAGAGCAATTCGACTGCCCCGCAGTCGATAAATATGCCTCCGCCTCTTTGCTATTTTCAGAAAATGTGTAAGTTGGTGGGCAATGTACCATTGCTCCTATGTGAAATGAAAATATCGCATTCTGTTTTTTCAAGTTTAGCCAAGTTTGGCAATGTTCATTGACTTTTGACCTCTTTGACTTCCAATCTAACCAGTCCGTCTAAATCCATCCTTGTATCAAGTTTGTTTAAAATTAGCCAATTTTGGGTGATGTTCATTGACCTTTGACCTTTCAGGATTTTTCCCAAACTTCACCAGTCTACCTCCATGAAGTGATTCATCTCTGTACTATCTTTGGCTTGAATTAAATCATTAGTATTGGATTCAATGTGAAAAATATCTATTTGGGGGCAATTTTTAGCCAATTTTGGTGAAATTTCACCAAGAATGTCATCAGTCTAGTAGTGATCCATCTTTGCACCATGTTTGGTTGGTATTGCTCCATTGGATTTGGATATATTTTGAAAATTATCACTTTGGGGGCAATTTTTAGCTAATTTTTGGCAAAGTTCATTGACCTTTGACCTTTGAACTCTCAGGAGTTTTACCCAAACTTTCACCAGTCCACCTCCATGAAGTGATACATCTCTGTATCATATTTGGTTAGAATTGCGCCATTGGATTTGGATTTAGGTTTATTGTGAAAAATATCAATTTTGCAAAGTTCATTGACCTTTGACCTCTGACCTTCCAGCAATTTCACCAACAATGTCACCAGTCTACCCAAAAGTAGTGACCCATCGTTTCACTATGTTTGGTTTGGTTTTGGATTTATTGTGAAAAATTGAAAGTTTGGGGCAATTTCTAGCCAATTTTGGCAAAATTCATTGACCTTTGACCTCTGAACTGTCAGGAATTTTACCAAAAATGTCACCAGCTTATCCCCAAGTAGTAATCTATCTTTGTACCATGTTTAATGAGAATTGCATCCTTGGATTTGGATTTATTGTGAAAAAGGTCAATTTTTGGCAAATTTTCACAGATTTCATTGACCTTTGACCTTTGACCTTTCAGGAATTTTACCAAAAATGTCACCAGTCTATCCCCAAGTAGTGATACATCTTTGTACCATGTTTAATGAGAATTGCATCCTTGGATTTAGATTTATTGTGGAAAAGGTCATTTGGGGGCAATTTTTACAAATTTCATTGACCTTTGACCTTTGACCTCAATCAGATTTGACCCCAATTTTACACACTTCATTAGTTTCATGCAATACATACATGTACTAAGTTTGAAGCAAATCTGCTTAACGGTTCTCAAGATATTGCCCAAACGAATTCGGGACGGACGGACGGACGGACGGACGGACGGACGGACAACCCGAAAACATAATGCCTCCGGCCACTTCGTGGCGGAGGCATAAACACATTGTTGACCTCAAAATGCATTATAACACACTTGTTACAATCATGGCTATGTTCTTGTCTTTCGATCCATTTAGAGGAACAATCAGCGCCCATGACGTTACCGTGGGTTACGGCTGCAGACTCCTCCTCTCCACCACCGGCACTTCCAGTCTCCTAGGCGATGACCTTGACACCTCCCTGGCCGTCGCTGCGGGCAACCTTGCCGGCCACTACCGCCTCGACTCACTAACGGTCGCTGACGGCGGCGAGGTCACCATGGTAACGGATGTCCCTCCCAGCAACCGAAGTTTCACCCTGACTGTGGATACGCTGCGGATTCGTGGAGGGGGACACATGCACGAGATTGGAATGGTTGTCAACGCAAACAAGCTGATAGTCGATGACCTTGGACGTCTAGTCGGCGACACGCATGATATTCCCTGTGAGCTGGAGGAAGGGAGTGGTCTGGAGGGGCAGACTAACAAAGGAGCATCAGGTAAGATATGGTCATTCTCGCTTTGCTTTTGTTTGACTGCATGGAGAAAGACTGGGTGAGGTAAGAGGTCAAAGTCCTCACTGAACTTTGCCAAGATTGGCTATAAATGGCCCATAAGTGAATTTTCATTTGCAAATGACTAGAAGTGAAATGACCCCGTTTCAACCCAATGCAGTATGATGTATTTCTACTTGGAGAGAGATGAATGAGAGATATTATTCAGAGGTCAAAGGGCAATGAAGGTCGATGAGACCAAAAATTATATATTTTTGCCAGAGACTAATAAAAAACAATGATCCAATTTTTGTAATAAGCAAGAATTTAATGGTCCAATTTCAACCATAGTGACAGTTTTTTTTGAGCATGGTAGATTATCAATTCAAACCAGATAAAACTAACATTAATGTGGAGAAATATCAACTGCTGTAGTTTGAATAATGGGCAGGAATTCATTCTCCAACTCATTTTCAAGGTACAAGGTGGTAGTGGTAAGAACGGGGGACCTGTAATAAAAATATTCAGAAAAATCATTGAAATCGAACAAAATCGAAATCTATCATGGCCTGTTATCGTCACTACTGCTACTCCATACCTTGGTGTTTTGATATACAACATGTATTTCTTTATGGCCATTAGGAGCTGGTCATGGGGGTAGGGGAGGCCAGGGGTCCAACGGGCCGACCACAGGGGCCCCGTTCGGCCACCTCTACGAGCCCTCACATCTGGGCTGCACCGGGGGAGGGGCCGGTGGTGGCGCGGGAGGTGGGCGGCTGCTGATTAGTGTGAACGACACCCTGAAGGTGGACGGAGAAATCAGTGTGAACGGGGGTGACGCATCGAGCTATGCAGGAGGTGGAGGGAGTGGCGGGTCTATCGAGATTCACACCAGGCTCATGCAGGTGAGCTATGTGACTGGTTATGATGGAGGAATGTGATGCCTTGTGAATGATTTAAGATGAACAGGGTTTATGAGATCAATGTGAACAGGGTAGCGGCGTCGAGCTATGCAGGAGGTGGAGGGAGTGGCGGGTCAATGGAGATTCACACCAGACTCATGCAGGTGAGCTATGTGACTGGTTATGATAAAGGACTGTGATACCTTGTGAATGATTAAGATGAACAGGGTTCATGAGATCTATGTGAACGGGGTAGTGGCATCGAGCTATGCAGGAGGTGGAGGGAGTGGCGGGTCTATCGAGATTCACACCAGACTCATGCAGGTGAGCTATGTGACTGGTTATGATGAAGAAAAACAGGGTTTATGAGATCAATGTGAACGGGGTAGCGGCATCGAGCTATGCAGGAGGTGGAGGGAGTGGCGGGTCGATCGAGATTCACACCAGACTCATGCAGGTGAGCTATGTGACTGGTTATGATGGAGGAATGTGATGCCTTGTGAATGATTCAAGATGAACAGGGTTTATGAGATCAATGTGAACAGGGTAGCGGCATCGAGCTATGCAGGAGGTGGAGGGAGTGGCGGGTCAATGGAGATTCACACCAGACTCATGCAGGTGAGCTATGTGACTGGTTATGATGAAGAAAAACAGGGTTTATGAGATCAATGTGAACGGGGTAGCGGCATCGAGCTATGTAGGAGGTGGAGGGAGTGGCGAGTCTATGGAGATTCACACTAGACTCATGCAGGTGAGCTATGTGACTGGTTATGAGGAAAAACTGCGATACAGCACCTCATGTGTGATCAATGTGAACAGAGATTATGAGATTGATGTAAACATAGCTCGTGTAAATTAGCCAAGTGACTCGCTAATTGATGAAAGAGCATACATATTTCCTCAAGATGATTCAATTTTTGTTGTCTTGTGAGATATAGATATATATTCTAAACTATTTTGTTTCCCAATGTAATATTTCTTCTCAAGAAAAAAATGATCTAGATTATTATTACGGCACATTGAAGTGTTATATGTTTTTCTAGTCAGGTGGTGTTTTTAGTTTACAGTTCTTTTTTCCCTTGTATATTCAGTTGCCCCAGGGCAATGACACTATTGCAGCTAATATTGACACATTCAAGTTCCAAATAAGATTTTCTAGTCGAGAGGTAATTTCACTGTATACTTTTCTTGCCATATTTGTTTGATTACCTCAAGTCTATGACACTATTACAGCCAATGGTGGCATAATTTATTTTCTTGTGATATTTAATTGCCCCAGGGCTACGGCACTATTGCAGCAAATGGGGGCCAGGGGCATTACTACACCTCCAGCTACCAGGGAGGAGGGGGCGCGGCCGGGCGCATCGCCGTCTATTTCTCCCTCAACCGGACCTTCTCTGGATCCTTTGAGGCCCACGGGGGCTCAGCAGGGGGGCCCAATGCAGGTCATGGAGGCCCAGGGAGCCAGTTCTTTTATCACACAGGTGTGTTTCACTCTAAATGAATTTCTGGCCCAAATTTACAAAGTGGGCTTTATTTGCCTTCTTAAGATATCAAAACATAGCTCACTCTTTTATGCATCATTGAATCTTTCAATATTTAACAATATTCTCTCACAACTTTTGAATACTTAAGTGAAGTAATTTGCACAGTGTAATAACAAGCATTGGGTTTAGCTATAGAAAGTTAAATCTGCTTTAGCGAAAAACTTAAATTTAAAGAAAAACTGATTTCCATATTCATGTCAATATTTGATTATGTTTGTCGTTGAAAAGTGTTTGAAAGTAAAGCGTACATGACAACTGCATTGATTGTATCCCTTGAGTGGGTAAAAGCTTGTTTAGAAAAAATATATTTTCTGTGCCACTTCAATATCAATATTATTACCCATGCACGTACAGGCCTCTTTCTTGAGAGAATAAAATTGTGCATTTCTTTCGCTTCTAGGATTTGGTTTGATTGCACACAATAGTTGTTAGCATATGCCGTGTCTTGTATTGTTTGCCACTCTTTTCAATGTAAGAATTATAGGTCCAATATTATTACAATATTGTACACTGGCGTAATAAAATTGACTAGTCTGGTATATGATTGATCAACGCACACATATTTGCGCGTCCACAAAGTTAGGGAGAAACCTATGGGATAGTCCTGATGAAATTTTTTTATTGTGTTTAGCTCTCCATAAAAAAAAACCCTGGCTCAGAAATGTGTCAGAACTGTGGCTCAGAACTAGACATGGTCCCCACCCACCTAATTTGCATAAAGAGCGTTCTAGGAGGACATTATGAAATAACAGTGTGGCGTCTTCTAAGACACCTCCTAACTTCGGGAGTTGGAAAAAAACTCCAAAATACCACCCTAGACCTCAGCACAAGTCATAATTGTATGTTAAATGTAATGATACTAATATTAGATTTCTTTCATGCTATATCAGATATATTGCATTCTGCTAGCATGAATACTGTACAATTGGATGCTGATTAATTATTCATGCAAGGTGAATGCTAAATATTTAGTATACCAGTCAAGGGCATCCAATATTATATAAATTTTTAATTCTCATTGAGCATTGTATTTAAGTAACCTACACATGAAAACATTCAACCTTTTTATTTCAGTGTATTAGAAATGCATTCCAAATCTATTCTTGTTTCCCAGAGTTCAACCACCGAACCCTGATTGTTGATAACAACGGACTGAGTCCCCTGACAGATTCCATCTCAGACTACGAGGACTTGAGCCAGGATTCCGGCAGGGCTTGGATTCTACCATCATCTGGAAATCACAACTTCTCAGGTGTGTGCTTCTTTCGCAAGTTTAGTGTTTTTAGCCCCTTGCATTTTATCAAAACAACCCTTGTGAAGACTCTTTTTCTCTTGTTAGAGTGCTCTTTGTGTGACATCAGGCATGAAAAGCAGCTGCCACCTACAATGGATGCAAATTTTATGAGGTGCATTCAAACAATATGTTACTAGCGGTGACCCCAAAGCTTTGTCTGAGGTTTGTCCTAGTAGCAACAACTTAAAGATTGCATTCCACCTCTTGAAACTGAATCGTGAATATATAACAAAAATGGCTGATTTTGTATGATTTTTCCTGGATTCTTTGGGTACTTATTTTGTTGTATTGGAACCAAACAAAATGCTGTTTATTGGGATGTGTGTCTGTTATCCTTCTAAAAAAATTGGGAAATGGCACAGAAAAAGTTAAATTGGTTTCTTTTATTGTAAGAACAGCACATGAAATACCAGTGCATATGCTTCAGCAACAAATACTTTCCTTAATTTGTTTTGTATATGACATTGTGCTTTATTGATTGTAGAACATATTTAATTTAAATGTGTGCTGCTAATCATGTTTGTACTTTCTTCTTTGATTAAATCATTTTTGTAATATATTCACAACCTTCCTCGTAACCGCGTACTAACACGCTGGGATTCAATTTTGATGGGTGGAATGTTACTTATTGCTTGTTGGACAAACCTCAGACATGCTTTTGAGTTCCCATTAATAATGTATTGTTCGAATAACATGCATAGCGGTTGGACACATAATGGTCATCGTCTGTTGAATATTCAACTCCAGGTGATCACAACTACTATTTTGAAGAATTCCAGCTCCATGGGGGGGCCCACCTGGCATTGCTGGCGGAGACCCCCAACGACACCGCGAGCCTGTTCTTTGAGAACATGATTGGCGATCGCTCGGGGAAACTCCATGTGGGCCCGAACCAAGAGGTGGACCTCTACCGCCCGGCGATCGACCTCCCCTTTGACGTCCACGTCTACTTGGATGGAGTCCTGGGCCTGGCGAACGACACGGTTGTCCATGGCATCACGATCACCCTTGAGGGGGCTATGGTGTATGTTGAGCAGCTGACTCTCCATAACGGTGGGAGGATGAACCTACGGAGTGGTAGTCGGACAGCCCTATCCGCAGACCCTGGCTACTTCATGTTCGACACCGTCCATATCCAAGACGAGGGCCATCTTCAGATGACCTCTGACCCTGTGAACGACCCAGGGTTGACCTTCCACGTCCGCGCGCTGACCGTGGATGGGGGAGGCCTCGTCGAGGGGACGCACCTCACCGTCCGAGCTGAGAACGTCACAATTGATGCAGGGGGTGAGCTGACTGCTACCGGGCGGGGTTACTCTGTTGCCGACGGCGAACCACGTCTCGCTAATGGCTCGCACAGGATGGGCCTGCACGGGATCGTCAACTACGGATTGGGTTTCAGAGAAGGAGGTCATGGGTCATCCGGCGCTGGGCATGGTGGAAGCGGCGGCCATGGCTCAGGTAAGGTAATTTGTTCATCTTTAAAGACAGCGTAGCCCTTTTACAATAGAAGCCTAACTCAACAGTGATTAGCAGTATACCCTAATGATAACGTGTATGAAATCTTGCAGAGAAAGTTTCACAAATTGTTTCAGGAAGTGGAAAAACTATATTTATTCATTTTCGAAACTTTATTTGGAGGAAATAATCTTTGATAATCGATCAAGCTTCTTTTTTTGTACCACAAAAATAGTTGTGATTTCAAAAATAAAATTGAGATTTTCATTTATTCTATGGGAGTTATAGTAGCTCTGACCTTCAAATTTCACATCTGGTATCCCAAAGATACATGCTAAATATGTGCAAACTTTCATGAAGTTTGCAAATGTTTGTAAAAGGGAAGGGCCATCTTAAATGCTTTTGTTAGGATACATGTATGTGAACATTGTATCCACTTATATTGTGTTTACTCTTAATAGTTTTATGGAAATGTGTAAAAAAGTTTAATTCTTACACCACAGTCGTGCACCTGACTGGGAAACCTTACAGTGACCTGTATGAGCCCGAGGAATTTGGCAGCGCAGGTGGTGGTGATGGAGGAGGCGCAGGGGGAGGGAGAATCTGGTTCAATGTGACTGACACCATCCACATCGATGGCGTGGTGTCCGCGAATGGCGCCCCCGGTGGCAGGTATGGGGGAGGTGGTAGCGGCGGCAGCATCTGGATGCACTGCGGGATGATCAAGGGCTACGGTACCATAGCAACCAATGGAGGAGACGGGGGGTATCTGTCAGGAGGAGGAGCCGGAGGACGGGTCGCGTTGTACTTCCAGCGGAACATGACTGCTACGGGGTTCAAGTACGAATCCCATGGCGGGACCCCACACACCTGTGGTGACTGTGAGGGTGGGGGGCCCGGAACAGTGTTTCTCTATCACCTGATCCACAACCATCGGTCTCTGTACGTGGAAAATGCTGGCATCATTCCGAGGCAGAAGCTCATTGATTGGGGCAACCTGGAGGAGGACGGTTGCCGGGCGTGGCTCTTACCTCTGTCAGGGATGCATGACTTTGCAGGAGCTAACAACGAGTTTTACTTTGAGGAGCTCCAGATTTACGACAACGCCCACGTGGCCATTCTGACACCAAACGAGACCAGAGACGCAGTGGGGCTTCTCCCATACACGCAGAGCCTATCCCTCATAGAGCCCTCCCTTGTGACGGCCATTGTATCATCAGCTCCTACGCTGCACTTTCTTCACATGATTGGTGACCGGACGGGGTCCTTCCATCTCGACAACTTGCAGGAGATGGAACTAGAGCGAGAGGACATCGACCTCCCTTTCAACGTCTACGTCTATGAGGGAGCACATCTCGGCCTGGCTCCTCGGACCGTCGTTCATGGCGTTGAGATCTACAATGCCGGCAACCTCTCCCACATCCTGAATCTAACCCTGCACCATGGAGGCTTCATCTGGCTGATGCACGGTGGCCACACCGCGGGGGAACCAGAAAGCCACTACCGGTTCCAGACCGTCCGTATCCAGGATGAGGGCTACATCAATGCCATAACCGACCCTATCGCGGAACCGGGAATCACCTTCCTGACAGAAGCGTTTTACATTGAGGGCGGCGGCCGGATGCAGGGGACACGTCTTACCATCATGTCTATCAACATCACCGTTGATGATGCAGGTCAGCTGTCTGCGGACGGCACCGGGTACCAATCCCTCCACACTGACGTAGCCCTCTCTGGCGAATCCATCCACGGAACTGTCAACCCCGGTATGCCTCCTGGTAACCAAGGCATTGGAGGAGGGGGAAGCCACGGTGGGACGGGGGGAAGAGGACCCGGTCTGGACAACGGCCGGACAGGTCTTCCCTATGGTGACCTCTATGAGCCGTATGTCTTTGGAAGTTCTGGAGGTGTTGGTCCCCAGGGTCAACCTGGTGCCCCTGGAGGTGGTATCATTTGGATGAATGTTACAGGTGAGTCTCTCTACCTCGTTCATGTGCTAAGTTTAAAAGCATACAGTGTATATTTGGAGGGGGATAAGCTAGTAATACTGAATCTATGATCTTAATCCATTGCTCACGGTCAGAATTTTGGGCTTCGGGAATCATGGTCCAATTAGGATGTCCACTTTTTCCATAGATCTAGTGTATCCTCAGGGATTTGCATTAAATTTGAAGTAATTCAAAGCCTGCCATCTATTGTCTGTATAGCAGATTATGCAGGAATCGCGCTGCCCAGAATCTGATATATGTATATGGGGGCTCAGTGAAGCACTGGTTTACGTTGGATTATATACTGAATTATTAGAGATGTCATTGTTTTCACAGATACAGGAATATCAGGGTTCCCTGCCCATCAGGGAAATCAATTTTTTCATGTTTTTTCCAGTCAGGGAAGTGTCAGGGACTTTGATAAAAATGCCTCATATCAGGGAAATCCAAATAAAATCCAAAGTAATCTACTCTCTTTATATTTTGTTGCAAATCAAATAGCATCCATTGGATAACTGGCTACGCTGTGCTTTTTATATAGCCTCTTTGACTGCAGTACAAATAAGCTGTATGACCTACATGTAAATAAGGCCTCTAACTTATAAAAAAAATGCTAAAAGTTAGTAGTACCCCTTGCCTCCAAAGCTGAAAATGGAACATGAGTTAAAATAGAATTTTTGAGACTTCAGTAGGCAAAAATCAGGGAAATATGTAAGTACATGCAAGAACACATTTTTAACCTGTTGGTCATGGTTAGATTTTCTGGCTTCGTGAATGTACTCTGGTCCAGTTTGGATGTCAACATTTGTCTTGGAACTGCAGTTACCAAAGGGATGTGGCTTTTTTGCACCATATAAGGAATTTAAGATTTATTCATGGCTTGTCATGTATTAGCCATACAGTAGATTAAGCAGGAGTCACACTGCTCAGTATCTGAGTGGAGAAAAGCCAGCCTGCATAATGCGGGCTCAGTAAACGGGTTAACAAAACAAGTTCTTAATGACTATATCTATATATTTGGGCAGGAACCATTCACATTGACGGCGAGGTGACAGCCCAGGGTGCGACGGGCACCGCAGGAGCCGGCGGAGGCAGCGGGGGCAGCCTGTGGATCTTCGGCGAGACCATCGTTGGTTACGGCCGGTTCTCGGTGAACGGTGGTGACGGCTCCTCGGGGTCAAATCCTGGTGGGGGCGGGGGTGGAGGTCGTTTTGCAATGTACTTCCGGGAGAACCTCACAGCCACAGGCTTCAACTACCACGCCAGAGGTGGCAGGTCTGGTGACGAATCCCGTGCGGAGAACGGTGGCGCTGGTACTGCCTTTATCTTTGATGTGGAGATTGAGCACCGCACCTTGATTGTGGACAATGGTGGTCTGGTACCGCGAACAGTGCACCACACACTGTGGGACTATGCTGAGATTGCGAGCGATGGCTGTCGGACGTGGATCCTACCCCAGTCCGGGCGGCATTTCTTCGCCAACGGCACCTACACATACCACTTTGAGGAGCTGCAGATGTATGGTACTGCCCATGCAGCAATACTCACAGACCCTGTGGACTCCCACGCCACACTGTTCTTCTTGTACATGATCGGGGACCGTACTGGCACCTTCCACATAGGCTTCAACCAGAGTCTCGACCTCGAGCGACCGGAGATCGATTTACCTTTCAGCGCAAGGGTGTACCACGGAGGCTACCTTGGTCTGGCACCATTTACCATTGTCCATGGTGTGAGCATCTGGATGCATGGTGTCCTGGATCACATTGAGGATCTTCTTATCCGCTCTGATGGGCACTTCTCCATGGAACATGGTGGACACACAGAGGGCCACAACAGCAGCTTCTATGGCTTCACCACCGTGACCATCCAGGACTTTGGATTGATGTCTGGGATTACCTCTACCACTCTGGACCCTGGCATCACCCTTGACGTTGTCTCTCTGGATATTGAAGGAGGCGGAGAGGCAAGGTTCTCTCACATCTTCCTCCAAGCTGAGAACTTGACGATTGATGACGGAGGTCACCTTAATGGTGATGGTTTGGGATATAATACCACAGATGACATGGATCTTTCAAGGGGTGTAAATGTTGGGAGGGGCACGACAAGCAATTATGGTAGCTCTGGTGGTGGACATGGTGGAACCAGTGGTCGTGGAGCGGGTACAACCTTGACAGGTCAGCCATACGGGAACCTTTATGAGCCCTTTGGCTTTGGTAGTGTTGGAGGAGGCACATTGGGAGGGTATGGAGGAGGGTTCCTGCTGCTGAATATTTCGGACACCGTTAAGATTGATGGTATCATGAGCGCCAATGGCGGCGCTGGAGGTTCGGCGCAAAGTGGTGGTGGCAGCGGTGGCAGCATCCTTATGAACAGCAACCTGATCAAGGGCAGAGGGTACATCACTGCTAATGGCGGCTCTGTGAGCAGTGGCTCCATCAGTGGTGCTGGTGCCGGTGGTCGGATCGCGGTGTACCTCTGGAGGAATGAGACCTTCCGAGGGAAATTCCTTGCGCACGGTGGAGAGGGTTACGAACCCGGGGGTCCCGGCACCGTATTCCTCTACCACCTGTACCATGAGCACCGCACCTTGCTAGTAGACAACGCCTTCCGCACCAGCACACACGTTACCCCTGTATCGTCTTACGGTGACATTTCTACCGACAGCTTTAAGGCCTGGGTGCTCCCTCAGTCGGGCGAGCACCACTTTGCCGGCGGAACTCATGACTACCACTTTGACGAACTCCAGATTTACGGCAACGCCCACTTTGCCATCCTCACCATGCCTCACAACAGGAGCGCTTCCCTATTCTTCCAGTTCATGATCGGCGATCGCTCCGGCGTCATCCACGTCGGCCCCAACCAGGTGATGGACCTGGAGCGCCGCTTCATCGACACTCCCTTCAGCTCCTACGTGTATGAGGGGGGCTACCTGGGGCTGGCCTACAACACCATCCTCAGCTACGTCTTTGTCCACAATGCGGGGACCGTGGATCATATCCACGACCTGACCCTCTACAACGGTGCCCGTGTCCTGGCCCAGCTGACTGGCTCCACCAACAGACTTCCAGAGAGAGAGTACCGATTCAACGGCACCCTCACCATCAAGGCTCGCTCCACCTTCAACTTCTCATCCCCATTCGCCCACCCAGATGCATACCATATGAAGGTAAGTTGTAATCACCATCACAGTATAGGACCACACCCTGTGTTACAAAGAGATGGGATTGCTCAGAATCTACCTTAAAGGGCATATACTGTACTGGGAAGGCAAAAAAGCCTTCAAAATGTAATTGTTAGCAATCTTCTTGCCAATGGTCTTATATTCATGTATTGTCTATTTTAGAAGCTTGCTGAAAGTTATTTGCCCTCAAATGATCTACATTTTGAGTAATGAGTGATTAAATCACAAATCCTCAAAATGTGCAGGCCGAATATTTTGAGGATTTAATCATTAATCATTAATTACTCCATGTATGGATCATTTGAGGGCAAATAACATTCAGCAAGCTTCTAAAATAGACAATACATGAATTTAAGACCATTGGCAAGAAGAATGCTAACAATTACATTTTGAAGGCTTTTTTGCCTTCCCAGTACAGTATATGCCCTTTAAGTCAAATCCCGTCTGATGTACGGAATCAATCACAAGTCAAGTTGTGAGTAATCACAATTCTTTACCCTGTTTGGGTCAGTTTTAGCATATAGTGTGGCAAGATTAAAAACCACCAAATTGTGTAAAAAACAATTTCCATACCTCAGCCACAAAGCGGTTGGTGGCAATGATATCTGTATTGTCTTTGGATGATATATGCTGGTCAGTTTATCAGTTGTGACCAGTGTACATTATTTCTCTGAACTTTGAATAATTTTTTTGTATATGACCGAACAGAGAAAGGAGCTGTACAACTACATCATGTAAAATAATGCAATATCCAAACCCAGTACAAGGTTGTCAAATTTCATTTTTTCAACTTTTGCTATTCTTGCCCATATTTCTCATATTTGTCTGCTTTTATTGACATTTAAGCATGATTAATTTGAAGTACCCTCTTAGCTTATAGTTTATTTTATGTTATCTTTAGAGTAAAACACTGTTAGTGCCAATTTATTTCCTATATTTTTCTGCTTTTATTGATAAGAACTGTAAATTAGAATGAACTTCCCCCTTTATCGTTTCTTTTGTGGTATCTTTGGTAGAGCGAAACGCTGTTCGTGGAAGGGGGTGGGACCATTTATGGGAAGCAGCTACGACTGGAGAGTGTGAATATGACAGTGGATGACGGCGGCAAGATCGATGTCAGTGATGGCGGCTTTCTTGCGCAGCACGGAGGAGGTACATATTAGGCTTGTCATGGTGGCATTTTCTCCTCCTTTACCTTCTTCTTTTTCTACTTCTTCTCTCCTTTTCATTTTCAATTTCCTTTTCCTTGCATCTATTTTGCTGCATGCTCCTAAAGGATCTGCTTAAATATGATGTAGTATACTTGAGTATCTTTGCATGGATGGTTATGTACAAATTCATATTGATAATCACTATTATCAATTATTTCATTCACATACAGTAATATTCAATAGGTCATAATTGAATGAAATGAAATGCAGGAACCAAATAAATCACATTAATACATGCCAATTTACTCATTCAATTAGCCAGCACGTAGTTACACCATAGTGGGACAATTCATGCACCTACGGTACTGAAGAGGGTTAACCCTTCAGTACTAATGCAGGAAAAGCTCATTGACTTATTACACAATTCATGCATTTATGGTAAGGAGAGGGTTAACCCCGTCAGTACCAAGGAAGGAAAAGCCCATTGACTTATCACATAGTTCATGCACCTATGGTACCAATAGGATTAACTTTCATTGACAGGTGCGGGTATCAGCCATCACCTTGGGAGCAGTGGGGCCTCACATGGGGGTCTGGGGGGGCGGGGCAGGTGCGATGGGTATGTTACCTGCACCCTCCCCAAAAACCTCCCCTACGGCCACCTCTACCAACCGAGGGACTTTGGAAGTGGGGGTGCTGGTTCAAGGGGTGGTATAGGTAAGCCACTTTATTCTGGGTTTAACCTATTTGATTTGATTGAGATTCATTCTGACTTAATACCTTATGATTCAATGTTATTTAATACACTTTGATTATTTGATACACAATTGATTAAATTTAGGATTCAGATTTTTGTCATTATGACTTGCTTTGATTGAAATTGATAATGACTTAATGTCTTCTGATTCAAAGTACATGTAATTTCATACTCTTAAAAACATTTCATTTGACTTTGATTTTAGATTTAGATTTTTGTACCGAATTTGATTTGATTGAAACTGATACTGACTTAATGACTTAATGCTTCAATGTCAATATTTTGATTTAATTTAGATTGATTTGGTTTGATTCAATGTTATTTGATTCAAGAAAGAAAAAAAGAGTTTGGTTTGAGTTGATTTTGAGTTTGTTATATTTTTTTCATTCTGGCTTGATTTTGTAGTGACTTCATTATTATTCGCGAGTACTGCCCGCAGGTGTTAGGGCAGCGTCTTACTTTTGTTCGTTACTTCCGCGCGCAACATTCTTCGCCCGCGATGCACATTCTTTGCACGCGACTCGCATTCCTTATTTTACACGTGCCGACGCACATTCCTTGAGTATCGGCCACCTATCAGAAACAGTTTTGTAAACTCGTGACTTGGCTCGGCCAATCATTTATGTCACTCGACATGCTGCCGAGTCGGCTAGAGTTTTCCTTCTTCTTTTCTCGGCCGGGTAGACTCACTCTCTCCTGGAACTCCGTCGAGTTAGCATCACGCTCTTCGAGTCACGGCAGGAGTAGAGTCGCCACACGCACTTCACCACGTGGATTTCCATACCTGGATTATACCCTTGGATTTTACTTTACCGAGTCTCCCTTACTTCTCGCGTTGCTTTGGATATTATTTTTCTACGTCGCAAAGCCAGCGAACCCTGGATTTTTACTTGGACTTTTATTTTCACCACCTGATGCTGAGAGGATCAGCCTTTCTTCGTTGTACATACTTATTACCGCCGGGACGTGCAATATCCTGAACTCACTCAGCTACTACTAGCCTGAGCTTCCAGCGAGTCTCGAAGCGCCGCTTCTGCCGGGACCACTAGCAGCCATTGCCTGTACGATTCGGTGAGTAGGATTTTACACCATACAACAACCTAACATCCTACATTGGTGACCCCGTTTTTCGTACACGCACCACAACCATGGAGCCGAGCGTTCGCGAGCGCACCGACCGCGCAGACGTCTCGACCGACGGGCCCGCCGGCGCTTCAGCGGTCGCCGGTGTCAGCCTCAAGCTGCCACCGTTCTGGACCAGCGACCCAGCCATCTGGTTCGCGCAAGTCGAGGCCCAGTTCGACACGCGCGGCATGACGCAGGAGAAGACCAAGTTCTCCTACATTATTGCGTCACTGCAACCGGAGGTCGCTACCGAAATACGCGATTTGATCGTCAACCCGCCGGCTACCGAGCCGTACTCCACACTGAAGGCGGAGCTGGTGCGGCGCATGTCGACCTCCGAGCAGAAGAGGCTGAACAAGCTGCTTATCAGCGAGGAGTTAGGTGACCGCACACCGTCCCAACTGCTTCGCAGGATGCAGCAGCTGCTCGGGGAGAAGACGCTGGAGCCGAGCATTTTGAGGCAGCTGTTTATGCAGCGCCTTCCTGTTAACGTCCAGCTCATCCTTGCATCCACTAAGGAGACCATGGACATACATGAGTTAGCTGCACTCGCGGATAAGATCGTCGAGGTGGCTACACCCTCCGTCGCTTCCGTGGAGGCGCTGCCGCAGGCTCATCCGACGCCCTCGCGAGCTACGGACTCAGACGTGCATCGTCTCACAGCTCAAGTAGCGCAGCTTACAGCCCAGGTTAGAGCACTGACCGCTACAGTGCACGACTCTTCCAGGCAGCGGTTCAGGAGCCGCAGTCGCGGCCGCAGTTCGTCGCGCAACCGCCGACCGGACCGCAGCCCGAGCAGGTCACGTGAGTGCTGGTACCACTGGAATTTCGGGAAGAACGCACGGAAGTGCACAGCGCCATGTTCGTGGCAGACAGACCATCCTTCATCGCAGCAGGAAAACGGCCACGCCGGCAACTAGCGGCGACAAGCGCAGCCGGCGAGCCATCGTCATCGAGTCGCCTTTTTCATGTGACTGACAGACTATCTGGACACCGTTTTCTGATTGACACTGGCGCCGAAGTCAGCGTGGTTCCACCTACGACTTCGGAGAAGCACCGCGGTCCTAGCCCTATGATAGCGCTGCAAGCAGTGAACCAGTCTTCTATCACTACTTATGGGGTACGTTCCATTACCCTTGACCTCGGTCTTCGACGAACTTTTCGGTGGATTTTTATCATCGCCGACATTTCCAAGCCCATCATCGGCGCTGATTTTCTGCGGCATTTCAACCTCCTGGTCGATCTTAAGCGTAGCAAGCTCCACGACGCTACGACCAGCTTAAGTGTGAATGGACTTGACAGCACGGCAGGTCCAGCCTACATCACGCCGATGATTTCGCGGTTGGAAGACGGCTCACCCTATGACGCTCTTCTGCGACAGTTCCCGTAAATCACGCGTCGGGATTTCAACCGCACTGCCGTAAAGCACTCCGTCACCCACCACATCGTCACGCGCGGCCCACCAGTCGCTGCTCGCCCTCGTCGTCTAGCGGAGGAGCGCTACAACATCGCGAAGAGAGAGTTCGACCACATGCTAGATTTGGGGATTATTCGGCAGTCCAGCAGCAATTGGTCCTCACCTCTTCACATGGTCGCTAAGAAGACGCCGGGTGATTGGAGGCCATGCGGTGACTACAGAGCCCTCAACGCACGGACTGTACCAGACCGCTACCCCATACCTCACCTACACGATTTTACCTCCAGGTTAGAGGGACAGCGTGTCTTCAGCAAGGTGGACTTGGTTCGTGCGTATCACCAGATACCGGTACACCCAGACGACATACACAAGACTGCAATAACCACTCCATTTGGACTTTTTGAGTTTGTTAGAACGCCATTCGGCCTTCGGAATTCGGCTCAGAGTTTTCAACGTTTTATGGATGAGGTTACCCGTGGTCTCCCTTTCGTCTATGTGTACATCGATGATCTTCTCATCGCCAGTGAAACGCCCGACCAACACATACACCATCTCCGCACCCTGTTTGCACGTTTATCGGAGTACGGTGTAGTTATCAACCCACAGAAGTGTGTCTTCGGCGCAAGCAGATTGGATTTTCTGGGCCACCACGTCGACGAACACGGCATTCGTCCCCTCAACGACAAGGTCGAGATCATTCGTGATTTCCCTCGCCCTACATCAGTCAGTCAGCTCCGCCGATTTCTGGGGTTGATTAACTTCTATCGTCGGTTCATACCCAAGGCAGCTGACGTTCTCACTCCATTGACCGACGCGTTGCGCGCTCAACCGAAGCGGTCAGCCAAGCCCATAGACTGGACGGATGAACGAGTTGCAGCTTTCGATCGCGCGAAGGAAGCCTTGTCGAATGCAACCATGTTAGTTCACCCTTCTTCTCACCTCCCCACAAGCCTCATGGTGGACGCGTCAGACTCAGCCATAGGGGGCGTTCTCCAACAGCAGTCACAAGGCGTGTGGCAGCCCATAGCGTTCTTCTCTCAGAGGTTGAAGCCAGCGGAGACGCGATACAGCACTTTTGGCAGAGAACTACTCGCCGCGTACTTAGCTGTACGACATTTCCGCTACCTTTTGGAAGGACGTGCGTTCACACTGTACACGGATCACAAGCCTTTGACGTTTGCCCTCCTCTCCAAGCCGGACAGGCACTCACCACGCGAAGTCAGACACTTGGACTACATTTCGCAATTCACGTCTGACATCCAGCACGTGAAAGGTACAGACAACGCTGCAGCTGATGCGCTTTCCCGCCTCCATGTCAGCGCAGTGCAGACACCCTCCGTCGTTGACTTCCACCAGCTCGCCGTCGACCAGGAGAACGACGACGACTGGGCTGAGGTTCAGCAATCACCCTCCCTCTCCTTCAAGCGTGTGCCGTTGCCTGCCAGTGATGGTCATATTTGGTGTGACTTTTCTACTGGGCACGAACGCCCGTATGTACCACGGCAACACCGACGCGGCATCTTTCATGCTCTTCATGGCATGTCACACCCAGGTATTAGAGCCACACAGAAACTCATTACTGAACGGTTCATCTGGCCTGGGATCAACCGCGACGTCAGGAAGTGGACGCGTACTTGCCTCGAATGTCAACGATGTAAAGTACACCGACACAACAGAGCACCATTGGGCACGTTCACACTACCAGATGCCCGATTCTCACACATACACATTGACATTGTGGGTCCGCTTCCTCCCTCCGACGGGAACAGCTACCTTTTGACGATCGTCGACCGTTTCTCCAGGTGGCCAGAGGCTATACCAGTCCCGGACATAACCGCCGAGACGGTTGCGAGAGCCTTTGTAACCAGGTGGATAGCAGTATTCGGTGCACCGACGACAATCACCACGGACAGGGGTCGACAATTTGAGTCAGCGTTGTTCCGCGAACTCACCAATCTCCTAGGTACAAACCGTATACGCACCACGTCCTACCATCCTGTTTCGAATGGTCTAGTTGAACGCCTGCACCGCCAGCTGAAGGCAGCCATCAAGACTTACAACAGCACTCGGTGGACGGAAGTCTTGCCTTTAGTCTTACTGGGCATCCGCACAGCGGTGAAAGCAGATATCAAGTACTCTTGTGCTGAATTGGTTTTTGGGGCGGCGCTCAAATTACCGGCCCAATTCGTTGCACCAAGTCAGACGGATGAGTACGTTGACCCCGCGAACTACGTTCATCGGTTAACTCAGTACATGCAGACTCTGAGCCCTACCCCTACCCGCAGACAACACACTGCATCACGTATTCACCCGGAGCTGCATTCAGCTACTCATGTTTTCGTACGCAGTGACGCGGTACGTAAGCCTCTGCAACCCCCCTACCACGGACCTTTCGCAGTGATACGTCGGAGCGACAAGTGGTTCACCATCGACTTTCATGGCAAGCGCGAAAATGTTAGCGTGGATCGCTTAAAACCCGCCTTTTTGGAGGATTCCGACACTAGCGTCGCTGAGCCTTCATCCTCGACACCACCGCCTTCGCCTACTACAGAGCCCTCGTCGTCGACGGCCACGGTCGCACCGCCAGCATCTACCGCCGAGCATGCCGAGGCGCGAACGACACGATCGGGTCGTCATGTGAGATGGCCGGCGAGATATATGGACGGTTTAGAGAAAGGATGAAGGGACTCATTTGTTTTTCGCGATCATCAGTATCACCATGCCTGTGCACTGTTTGTTTCCTATACAACATCTGCAGTTTTCTACAGGACATTTTGTATGTATGTTCTTGTATATATTCATGGACGGTTACCTTTTCGATTGTTGCTCCGTTACACGGTGCAACCCTCTAGGGAGGGGGTAGTTGTAGTGACTTCATTATTATTCGCGAGTACTGCCCGCAGGTGTTAGGGCAGCGTCTTACTTTTGTTCGTTACTTCCGCGCGCAACATTCTTCGCCCGCGATGCACATTCTTTGCACGCGACTCGCATTCCTTATTTTACACGTGCCGACGCACATTCCTTGAGTATCGGCCACCTATCAGAAACAGTTTTGTAAACTCGTGACTTGGCTCGGCCAATCATTTATGTCACTCGACATGCTGCCGAGTCGGCTAGAGTTTTCCTTCTTCTTTTCTCGGCCGGGTAGACTCACTCTCTCCTGGAACTCCGTCGAGTTAGCATCACGCTCTTCGAGTCACGGCAGGAGTAGAGTCGCCACACGCACTTCACCACGTGGATTTCCATACCTGGATTATACCCTTGGATTTTACTTTACCGAGTCTCCCTTACTTCTCGCGTTGCTTTGGATATTATTTTTCTACGTCGCAAAGCCAGCGAACCCTGGATTTTTACTTGGACTTTTATTTTCACCACCTGATGCTGAGAGGATCAGCCTTTCTTCGTTGTACATACTTATTACCGCCGGGACGTGCAATATCCTGAACTCACTCAGCTACTACTAGCCTGAGCTTCCAGCGAGTCTCGAAGCGCCGCTTCTGCCGGGACCACTAGCAGCCATTGCCTGTACGATTCGGTGAGTAGGATTTTACACCATACAACAACCTAACATCCTACAATTTGATGTGAAAGATTAAGATTTACAGCAAAGTGATTTGATCAATCTGTTTCCAAGGGGGCGGGGTGCTAGAGATGAAAGTGGCGGATGTCCTGCGGGTAGACGGCAGCATCCAGGCCAACAGCCGTGACCTCTCCTTGACCTCGATGGGATCGGCCAGCTCTGGCGGAAGTGGAGGGAGTATCCTGATAGAAACAGGAGCCTTCATCGGTAAGGATTTTCTCCAGTTTCATTATTGATTGATCAATTGATTATGTACACCTTTCACAATGATTATGAAGTTGTATTTGGGACTGTCTACAGTAATGGGGTACATTTCTGTTACATTTACTGTAACATATGCATAAATCTCTTAAACTAAAATTATTTTTTTTGTTTCTTAAATAAACTAGCCAATAATAATTTAAATATCAAAGAAATGTATTAGTTTGCACTTTACAATTTGTACCCTTCAGAAAATTTGCCCTGCACTGATTTGCCAAAGCATGTTGGTAACGGGACAGTCAAGTTTGTAACACACTCATCTGTCCCGTTACCAACGTGATATGGCAAATATGTACAGGCCTAGTTTAGAAATATGTAATAAATGAAGATTCAGAGCGGGATTTTAAGTGAAGTTAGTTGAGAAATGAATTCAACACTCTGTCATATTTTGGTGGTGCAAGGTGGTCATAATTTCAAATGATTCAGTTGTGCCAAAAAAATATCCCTTTACTGTAGACAGACCCATATATGAAATACCAAATAAAATCAATAGATAAATAGAAAAAAATTGCACATGTTCAACAACAAGTGCAGATTTCAAAACAAGATCATAGGCATATTGAGCAAGAGGACTGAACAGTAATGTTGTCAGCAAACTTTGATTGTAACGTCTTGTAACATGAATAGAAATTGTAAGGAAATATGTCAGTATGTTATTGTAATGATTTACAAACCTGTTGCTCACAGCTAGATTTTCTGGCTTCTTGAACTGTGGTTCAGTTCGGATGTCAAAATTTGCACTGGAACTGCTGTAGTCAAAGGGGTGCGTAATAATAAATTTGAAGTTCATTCATACAGGTAGTCTGTTGGCTATTGTTTGAAGAATACATGTAGATTATGCTGGAGTCACACTTCTCTGTATCTGTGTTTGGAAAAGCTAGCCTGCATATTATGCAGTCTCAGTAAGAAACAGGCTAGATGCCATTGTATTCCACATACTAAAAATGTTGCTATATGATTGGTCAAGAGTTGATCACGTGATGAAGCGTAGTTTTGCCCATCTGATCACCCGAGAATGAAAGTTCGTTATACGCTAGGTGATCATACTTTTTGGTTTTGCTGATCTCTTCACTCGTCACAGTCCTAATGCCTAATCAATATTTTGAGAAATAAAAGTGTGTTACACTCGGACTATCAATTGATCAACAGTAGCTCCTCCTGAAGCGTCATAACTCATGTCCTAACGCATGTTCCCCATGGCAGCGGCTGGGGTTAGGTAGAGAAGTAAACATTACTTTTGTACGTCAAATTGTCATTTTTGGTATAGATAGGTGGTTTCAGATGTAGAATATAAAGCAAATAATCAACTTTTGGTTTCAGGTAATGAGAGGAACTATCACCCTCACCAACGTTGATTATTAGCTTACTATCTACATAACTGCTTGACTTATAGGCCCTTGAACATTTAGAGATACCTAGAGCCTAGTTTCAAAATGAATTTTCAAGAGAACTTTAATTAGGTGGAAATATGATACATCTCAAAATCATGTGTTCCATTGTTACATAGCAGTAGCCTTGTTTAGTTTGCAATATTAAAGCAAAAATGGCATTCTTAAATGTAGCTATACTGGTTCTGTAGAGGGCAAAGGTGGTCGACCTATGTACAGCTAATACGGGCAGTGGTGTAAATGAATGTATCATCAAATACAATACAATCAACTTCAGCCTTTAGAAATATCCTGGTTCTCACAGTGGTTAATATGCTTGGTTTTCTTCCATTCTTAAAGGTGGTCATACTGGTTCCATAGAGGCAACAGGTGGTGCAGCCCTGTACACTAATGGTGGCAGTGGTGCCGGTGGACGCATCGCCATATACCACACCACCAATGTCACCCATGGGGAATACCTTGGTGCCTTCAAACCCCAAGGTGGCCCTGTGGCCACGGGCGGTGCCGAGGCTGGTGGTTCCGGTACCGTGTACCTGCTGCACCGTGAAAACAATCTGTCGGTGCTGAGGGTGGATAATGCAGGCAGGAGTCCGGTTGGCAAGGAGATTGAAAACATTGGTACCAAGCTAGACCTGAGCGGAGGGGGCAGTTGCAAGTTGCGGTCCTATACCACTTCTTCTGGTTTCATTGTCTCCTCATCCACCTCTACATACGATTCAGTGTAAGCACATTTTCCTCATACAGAGACACCTAACTTGATGTAAATTCTTATCATTCATCCAGTCGAGATCAGTACAAGAAGTTTAATAAAAAAAACTGGAAATAAGCTCACTGATTATCAATTGGTTTCTTCGGGCGAATGGCGATCACGATGAAAGGAAGGCCCTTATAATGCTTGAGATTGTGCAGATACGGTGCGCACTGAACTGTGTCCAGCGCGCGAAAGACAGCAAGGAATCTTTTGACACCTACTTCAACAACCACCTCTAAGAAATACCATCTTTCTGATAGCAAGACCGCTTTGTTTCCTGTGAGCAGAGTTTCTTATTGCAACTTGTACCCCTGCTAAATATCAAAACCACATTTCTTGCTTCCTTGGGAGTTATTGTGTATACAGATTTCACTGTTAGTACCATTTGCTCTAATTATAAAATCATTGCTCCTCAATCACATTATGGATACTACATTCATAAGGCTAGTATGGTACTTTATATTTTAACTAGTATAATACACACATGTATGCATCAACCTCTCTATTGTACCATACATGTAGCCTTAGTTTGAATCATGCATGACATGAAAGAAAATGTACTGGATGTTTTGCCATGCATACATGCGTGCATGCTTGCCTTGCAATGCCACACCATGCCCGGCATGGACATAGAAAGATGATTTGATTCTCTAGATTTCTTTTCTGAGTGAATAATCGCTTGCAACCCTTTAGCTTGAATTTGCAAAGTAGTTTTTTTTGTTTATTTCACTGTTTACATAGATTTTGTGGCGCATAATTAGCAGATGAATGCACATATACTGTACATTTGAAAACAGGTCCATTGCTAAAAGTGCTGAAGTCACGCTTATTACTTTGGTTAAGTCCCTGGCTTATTTAGATTAATTTGGACTAAAACCATAGTCCAAATAATTGCAACCAGCATTCATTTCAGCACTCTATGTTGAAAATGCGCATTCATTATTGGACCATTTGTGTATGAACTATCAAAATCAAGCACACTTGCCAGCCTATACCTCATGAAATCTGCGTGTAAATCTACGTGATCAAAATTAAAAACCCTGTGGTCTTCTTGTCACTTAATCAGGTACAGCACAGATAATTACTACTACTGCCTGTACTACCTCTTTGATCAAACTTTTGATGGAGACGCGAGGTCACATTACTTGTCTTCCACCTCATCTGCGCTGTTGACCCTTGACCTCCGAGAGGCTTACTTCGTCAATGTCATCAGGATCCACATGCAGTGCAACCACCCAGTCGAATTCAGGGTATGAGCCTTTAAGTACTGAGGCGTGTAGAGAACATTGATTGTCACACAGTGAATCCGCCCATGGTAATGAGAGTGTTAACCCTCTTGGTACCAAGGCATGTCTTCCCTACTCTGACAAAAGGAAGCAACTAACAAGAGAGACTTTTCTTGTAAATGAGCAAAATATGTCTTTCACTTGCATTGGCATCAGTGCAAAACCTCATCATGTTAGATTGAATATCTCGCAGTAAGATGAATATTTCTTGTCTAGATTTTGGCCGGATGTAGGGAATGTTGGGTACAATCTAAGAATATCAATAGCCCAGATTTGAGTGATTTGTCACTTGCTTCCTTTTGTCAGAGTAGGACAGGTGTCGAGACCATTGATTTTCACACAGTGAATGCGCCCATGGTAATGAGAGTGTAAACACTCTTGTTTATCACTCTCCTTATGATACCACACAGTTCTGAAGTTAGACGTTTTATGAGAAACTTGTCAAGACAAGTGGTTCTAGACTATGTAGATAGAGCATGCGTGATGATCAGAACGTGGACTCTCATTGGATGTGCCTGAAACTATCCCGCTAGACAATGTCGGACCAGTAAATCTTTCTCTTGAGGGATGTTTTTTAGAAGCAGAAACCTGCATGACAATAAATATGATGACACCACTTTGGTACTTTATAAAGAATGCATCCTGTGAAGTTACAATAATCTATCTACCTGTCCATCTATTTATCTATCTATCTATCTATCAATCTATCTAGCTAGCTATCTATCTATCTAACTATCCATCTATCTATCTTAGTATCTATCTATCTATCTATCTATATCTATATATCTATCTATCTATCTATCTATCTATCTATCTCTCTCTCTCTCTATCTATATATATATCTATTTATCTATCTATCTAACTATCCACCTATCTATCTATCATTATACCTATATATATATCTTTCTATCTATCCATCTATCTAAGTATGAATCCATCTGTCTATCCATTCATCTATCTAGATCTATCTATCTATCCATCTATCTAAGTATGAATCATCTATTCATCCATCCATCTATCTAGATCTATCTATCTATCCACTTATCCATCTACCTATCTACCTATCTACCTATCTATCTATCTATCTATCTATCTATCCATCTATTTATCTTTCCATTTATCTATTTATCATTCTGTCATTCCACCAGGTTGAATCTCTCATGAGTGGCCAGATCCTCCCCATCACCACCGCTAACGTCAAGCCCCCTAGCCCATGTGGCAGCTCACAACCCTTCCTGGAGCTGCCCGTCAAACGAGAAGCAGACACCATCAGAGTCTACCTCTACGCCACCAACACCTACGCTGCCCTCTCAGAGATCGAGGTCTTTGTGCAGGAGTCTCACATCCACACCAGGTAAACGAAGTTAACTCTCTCAATACCAATTGTCATAAAGATGTGTTGTAAACCAATGGGGTTTTTGAGACCCAGTAATGCAAGAGTTCACTCTTCCTTTGCCAGAAAAATGACGCATTTAAGGATTTGTGTATATTGCTTAGGACAAAAATACAGCCATTATATACACAAAGACTTAACTCTATACGTTATGCACACAAATCTCATAGAGAGAAGATTTGTCTGGTATACAATGGTTAAATAACCATGAAACAGTCTGCATGTATCGACTGTGTCAGTCCCACAGGGAATAAAATGTGTTGTAATTAACATGGGACTATCATTGTTTGTTACTGAGAGGGTTAAGTCAATTTAATTGATTTAGGCTATTAAACATTGCAATGTGCTCTTTCCCTTTACCATGAGAGCTAAGTTTATAGAACTAAGAGGGATAAGCACAACAATTTGCAGATCTGAAGATATCATTTTCCCACTTAAGAAAGGAAGACAGTGTGAGTATTGGGATGAAACTATGGGGCAGCTGATATCTTAAAGTTCTGCGAGGGGCTTTATTTGTTTAGATCAAGTAGAGGGAGATTGACAGTCCTAGGACCTAGCTGGAAGAATTGGGCACATATTATTGTTAGGTTCTGCAAGGATCTCATTTGTTTACATCAATTCGATGGAATTCCAATTGAAGCAGATTAACTCTTTAAATCATCCACTCCTTCCATCATCTATAGAAAAGAAAACAAAACCATCGAGCACCTAATATATATAGGGCCTGCAGGTGACTTATTTCTTGTTGAGTTAATATTGTAATGATAAAAAAGTAAAGCTAAATTAATCTTTTGACCCATAACATTTGTTTGCCCCACCATAGATATGAGCACAGGGAGTTTGACAGTGCCCGAACATGGCTGCAACCGTCGGGCACCAACGATCACGTCTTTGACGAGCTGTATGTCCTGGGCGGGGCCCACCTTGCCTTCATGCCTGAGGGGAACCTCACTGACCCCGTCACGGTGCAAGTAGGCGAGCTGCTTGGTGACAGCACAGGTAGATCTCATCGTCTTTAAAGATGGCCCGTCCCTTTTACAAATATCTGCAAACTTCATGAAAGTTTGCACATATTTGGCATGTATCTGTGGGATACTAACTGTGAATTGTTAAGGTCAGAGTACTATAATTTCGTAGAATAAATGAAAATCTAACACTGAGACTTGATTCCAATTGATTGCCGACTGTTGACTTTTTGAAGTTACGACTATTTTTGTAGTACGAAGAAAGAAAGCTTTATTAATTATCGAAGATTATTTCCTCAAAACCGAATATTACGCCTTCTCGATTCTAGGGAAATGTGATGTAGCCACTCTCTCTCAAATGATGACAAAGTCAGGGAACTTTCAGAATTAGGTCTGCAAATATATATATATATATAATATGAATACATTTTCTGTACTTGGTCCTGTTCAGCCAACTTGCAGGTGCAAATGAAACTCCCTGTTTGTCCTTTTATATTCCATAGTTTGATATGCTTGCTCCTCATATGTGTGTGTATGTCTCTCTCTCTCTCTCTCCCTCTCTCTCTCTTCCTCTCTCCCTCTCTCTCTCTTTCTCTCTCTCTCTCTCCCTCTCTCTCTTTCTCTCTCTCTCTTTCTCTCTCTCTCCACCCTCTCTCTCTCTTTCTCTCTCTCTCTCTCCCTCTCTCTCCCCCTCTTTCTCTCTCTCTCTCTCTCTCTCTCCCCCTCTCTCTCTCTCTCCCTCTCCCTCTCTCTCTCCCTCTCTCTCTCCCTCTCTCTCCCCCTCTTTCTCTCTCTCTCTCTCTCTCTCTCTCTCTCTCTCTCTCTCTCCTTTTCCACTCATTCTTCATTGCTGTTTATCTCTCTCTCCTTTTTATGGTATCCATCTTCATGTTTGTAAATAGTACCTTCTTATTCTGGTTTCTGTGGGGGATTTAATGTTCTTGTTTTGTTTCCTAGGTTACGTCCATGTTGGTTACAGACAGTCGCTGTCTATCAACATCACCCATCCTGACATCCCCTTCAGCACGCGTGTCTATGAGGAGGGAGGACTGGTGATGCCTTCTCGAGCTTTCTTCAGGGGTGTGGAGATGGTGTCTTCAGGCAATGTAGGGTTACCAGTCTTTTCAGAGTCCCATCTTCATGTTGTATGAATCATTGGACAATTTGAAGGGATAAGATAATGTGAGATTTAGGAAGTATTTTTGAGGAATTATTGCAAGGAACATCATTATAAATCACAGCTTTATCAGTTCAGATATGGGACTTTTTATGGGATTCGGTCTGGAAAATAGTACTTGAGAACTGTTACACAGGTACCTTCAGTAGTACACAGCATATTTGTCTACCTTTTTGTAACTAAAACACAAAGTTCATGTTGAGGGGACAAGATACAACTTATAACAGTGTCAAAAGAGAAGATGGGCTGTATGTTATGCACACTATTATCTTTTCCAAAGGTTGCGGGTATTGAGGACCTGTATGTGTTTGACGGCGGATACGTGCACTTTGACTCCAACGGAAGCTTGGGGCATGATAGCGCCCCCAAGGAGTTTGCTTTGTCCAGTCTGCACGTTCAGGACGGAGGCGTATTCTGGTTGGAGAGCAACGGCGTCTGCGATAGGATGACTTTGGAAACTGATAACGTCACAGTGAGTACTTTACATGTTCTCTTCCCCTCTCAAAACCACAATTAATCCCTTGCTCAAGGTTGGATTTTTGAGCTCTGTGAACCCCAGTCCAGGAAGGATATCAAAATTTGCTGTTGACAGGCCATAAACCAGAGGGGTGTGGCTTACTTGTGCATATAAGAAATGTTAAGTTCTTTATTCATAGCCCAGCAGTTGTCTGTACAGTAGATACGCAGAAGTCGCGCTGCTTCGTAATTTTCAGGCTCATTCAAGAATGGGATTAAGATTTATTTCCAGGGGTTACTTCTCAAGTCTGATGCCATGAACTAAAGACCTTAAGATATGATTTGCATTTTACCTCAGTCTCTTCTGTTATTTGAATTTCAAAGTGCTCAATTTTGCATTTTGGTAGCTAAAAAGCCCCTGATGTGTATTCTTTCTCACTAACTCCCATATGTCTCCCATATGTCTCTTTTACCTCAGTTTGTCCTCTCCCCCTTATATTTTTCCTCTCTCAATCTCTCTCTCTCTCTCTGGCTCTCTCTTGTCTTTTCGCTTTGTCCTATTTCACTGTTGCCTGCGCTCTTTCTCTAACTACATGTACATCTCTTCTATTCCTTTTCTCTCTGTGTATTCACAATGGAGAGATATGCCAGCGTATCCAAGGAACGGTTATATCGACATAGTACGGTGTATTGTGGAGAATTGATTCTTCGTATTTCTTGTCCTCTGTAGATAGCCGTAACTAAATGATTATGATTACTCAGTGGCTTGTACTTATTTAAGTACATGTACTAAAAAATATGTTCCTCTGTTTCTTTCACATTTACTACCTGGTAAATGTAATTTCAAACAGTATGGACTGCTCCTTACATGTTGTCAACGTTTCACTTTCTTGCTGTTGGCCTAAGCATTGTTGCATTTACCAATGTGATTGGCCTAATTCTTTGCTGCTGGTACAATCAACTTGCAATCATGACTTTTTTGTCTCGCCCACCGGAGGTGAAGGCGAGACTAAGGGATCCAAATGGCGTCCGTCCGTCGTCCGTCAGTCGTCCGTCGTCCGTCACAAATGTTAAAGTTTACCTGCAAGACTCTCTTATGATCCATAACTTGGCAACTGTTACAGCAATGGCAGCCACACTTGGTTGATAGAAGCACTAGGGGTATCTTCATGTTATGGTGTTGTCAGAGGTCATGTGATGATGTCAAAGGTCATTTGAGGTCATATATTAAAGAGTATGTGCAAGACTCTCTTTTTCTATGTTAAAGTTTACCTGCAAGACTCTCTTTTGACAAATAACTTCACATAGGTTGCTTGGATTACAACCTTACTTGGGTCATAGATGCACTGGGGGTACCTTCATGTTATGGTACCGTTGGAGGTCACAGGATAAGGTCAAAGGTCATTTGAGGTCATACGTTAAAGTTTACCTGCAAGACTCTCTTTTGACAAATAACTTCACATGGGTTGCTTGGATTACAACCTAACGTGGGTCATAGATGCACTGGGGGTACCTTCATGTTATGGTACCGTTGGAGGTCACAGGATAAGGTCAAAGGTCATTTGAGGTCATACATTAAAGTTTACCTGCAAGACTCTCTTTTGACAAATAACTTCACATGGGTTGCTTGGATTACAACCTAACTTGGGTCATAGATGCACTGGGGGTACCTTCATGTTATGGTGCCGTTGGAGGTCACAGGATAAGGTCAAAGGTCATTTGAGGTCATACGTTAAAGTTTACCTGCAAGACTCTCTTTTGACAAATAACTTCACATAGGTTTCTAAAGAAGGGGGAAGGTGGGGGAGGGGGAGTAGATAGAGGAAGTAGCATTGCGTGAAATAGCCCTTCTCATTTATGGAATGTTACATTCTATGGCAGATATTTCACAATCAGCCAGGGATACAATTCTTTTGCGTAGCAACGGAGATCGCGATATTTCTGGTTATTTTCGCGAGTGGGCGAGACACAATATTGCTAATGCCTTTTGTTAATTTTAAAAGGGAATGTGAGCAGACACTCCACTGTTGTTTGATATTTTAGGATTTTCAGTAACGTTTTATTTGTATGCAGCAATTTCTTCAAGTTTTTCTGAAGTACTGGTAGAAAGTGAATAGAAGCTTTGACCACTGGTAGAAAGTGAATAGAAGCTTTGACCACTGCAGACTAGCTCTAATAACTTATGCCTTCTTCTTTTCTCTCTTGATCCTAATGCTTGATAGATTTACGGAGGCGGTCATTTCCAATCCAACGTAGGCCTGAACATCTCGGCCGCTCACCTCTTTGCTGTTTACACTGGCGGTGAGATCAACCTTGATCACTCTGGCTTCAGAACCCAGTCGTCCATCCAAACTGGGTCAGCGCTAGTCCGAGGGCCAGGTCAAGGCTACGGTAAGACCAGGGCTAAGTGGTGTGTAAGCTGCTCTAAAGACAGGTCTGGGTAGCCCTTTTGCAGGGCAAAGAGATTATGTAAGAACAACAGAAATTGGAAGATAATACTGTATTATAACATCAATCCCAATAAATCATTTCACGAACGTGACATAAAAAGTTACATAAATGTAACTTGATTGTAAATTGATACAATTAAATTCATTTGGAAATCACTGACAATTTTCCACATTATTTTCAAGATTTAGCTTGTTTACTTTCATGCCTTATGCTGACTCCGACAAGGATATTTTTAAATGTATATTTATATTCAAATGGGTTGTGGAAAATGAATTTAATGGAATGAATTGTTTCCTATTAATTTTTCTCTTCTCAGGGTCAACGAGTGGAGGGAGTGGAGGGGGGCACGGAGGGAGTGGGGGTCGTGGGTCAGGCCAGGCCCTGGTAGGGCTGGCCTACGGGTCCATCTACCAGCCTCTAGATTGTGGCAGCACAGGAGGCTATGGCAGGGACTACGGTAAGAAACAAAAACTCATTCTCCATGAAATAGTTGTTTGAGAGTTTGCATGGTGTGCACTGAAAAAGTAAGGAACCAAACTCATTCTTTGTGAAATAGTGTTATGTGAGTTTGCATGATGTGCGCTTTGATATATTACTGACTATATTAGCCTCGAGGGTGCAGAATAAAATACATAACGTTATTAATTCGAACTAAAAACCAGTAAGGCTGTAAGTATTTTGTGTGTGCTCCTCCAAATCGTACTACATGTTAGATACAGAATGAAATATATAACATTGTTAATTTGGACTAAGAACAGTAAGGCTATTCAAATAATGCCATGTAGTTGGAAATTAAATTAAATGAAAAAAAATTGACATTGATGACAATGTCGGTCAGTATTTTTTGTGTGTGCACCAGCTCCAAATCGTACATGTTATGAGTGATATTTTGACCATGGTCAAAATTGCAGTATTACTGACCGGCATTGCCATCAATGTCAATTTTTTTCATTTCATTTCATTTTATTTCACTTCCAACCATGGGCATAATTTGAATAGTTAATACTATTCTTAGTCCGAATTAACAATGTTATATCTGTGTGCGACACCCTGAACTATCTGCGAATCCCCTCACACTCTGGGAGCCTAAAAAGGGTACTGCAAGAAGAGGGAGGAGTCGGGCCACTTACATAAGTGTACTAAAGAATGACACTGGCCTTGATAGCGTTAGTGAGCTGAGGACAGCCATGCTGGATAGACAGGTCTGGAGGTGCCACTTTCATGGAACCCGAAATGGCATAGCCTGAAGCCTATGCATGCCCTCAAATTAGTAGTAGAAGAGTTTTTTTGTGAAAAACTGCAATCTTTGCGCCAAGCCATGTGCGATGTGTGCACATAGAATGTGCACATAGAATGTGCACGCATAGAATGTGCAAGCCATGTGCGATGCGTGCACATAGAATGTGGAGCTTCCTGGCTGGTCAGATTTTTCCAACTTGTATGGGAATGCATGCGCACAAGAAGCAGTGAGATTGCAACCGTGGTTGGTATCTAACTAATTCTCTTGTGTGAACGCATCTCTTGTTATCATTTTCCTAACACGGTCTCCAGGCCAACTCTACTTTGGCTCGGAGCCAACCAAGAACAGCGTCCAGCTGAGAGGTGTAGGGGGAGGAGGGGGCGGAGCCATAAGAGTGACCTCGCGTCATGTGATCATTGATGGGGTCATATCAGCCAATGGAGAACCAACGTCCTTCTACGGAGCAGGTGAGCTCCATGTGAAGTACATGTAGGGTAGCCCTTTTGCAGCTCAAAATATTGAATCGGGCAAAAACAGTGAAAATAAAAAGAAAATACTGTGTAAGAAATTCCCTCTCAATGTAAGAACTGGAAAGAGCAATCATATTGATTGTTAGTTTTTGAGTTTTGGTTGGGTTGTCCAGACCACGTTTGGTGTTTCCCTTGAAAAATGTTTTTGATTGACACCTATATTAAAAGTAACCTGTACATACCTGTATAAGGACCATCTGCTCATGAAGAGCGCATTTCTTGATTTCATTGAGCAGTCTTTATATACAGGTTTTACTGTACATGTAAATTAAAACAAGGTTCTTGCCTTTTTATAAACATTGTGTTAGATAGTCCTTTATCTTTTTATTTAGTTAAGATACCAAAGCATTATATTTAATCACAAAATATATTTTATACTACATGTAGAATAGCTATTAGCTGAAGCATATTTATTCATATTTATTCATTTTATTGTAATATTAGTTTCGTAGAACTCTCAATATCTCAAATGTTAGTGAAATTATTTGTTTTGAACCTTCAACCAAGATTCGTGGCTTTTTGTAAACATTGTGTTTGATAATCCTTTATCATTTTATTAAATAAGATACCAAAACTTTGTATTTAACCACAGAATATATTTTACACAAGATGTAGAATAGCTAGTAGCTAACGTATGTATTCAACATTTATTCATATATGTATATCATGCTGCATTCTCATTCTTATGTGTGTTAATGGTACCAGACACGATTAGCATTTCATGCTATTTTCTGGTCCTATTTATCCTTTCAATACATTTGTAAAACTTTCAGTTTCGTAATGTTTTGTAATATATACTTTTTATTTGGATAATAAAACATCAAACTCAAACTCAAACTCAAACTCAATCAATTGTTCCCTTGGTAACAGGGGGCGGGGCTCATGGCAGTGTGTGGATCGACTATGAAGATCTGGATGACTTCATAGCCTGATCTCGGTGGATGAAGGGAACAAATTAATCCATAGAGGTCCTGACATCTGTTACCCTTACTGTCAACAAATTGAGAGAGCGATTTTGACTTACAGTTTGTAAAACGATGCTGTAAATTATTGCTTTGACAACAGGGGGCGGGGCTGGAGGCAGTGTGTGGATCGACTGCGAAGATCTGGACGGCTTTGGCCTGATTTCGGTGGTTGGAGGGGACGGATGGGTGAGCGGAGGAGGCGGAGGCGGAGCGGGAGGGAGAGTAGCCATCAATTACCAGCACATTGCCAACTTCAATGGCACCTTCTCAGCTGCAGGAGGTATGTCGATCCAGCTCAATTAACCCTTCGCTACAAAATTTTTAGACCAGCCGTCACCACCTAAAACAAGATTATTTTGGGCCACCCAGCCACTGTACATGTACCTGTGCACCAAGTGTGTCATGCTAGTTATTGATAAACAAAAAGTGAATATCGTTGTAACTTGTTGCTCCTAAAACAACCTTAACCCTAATACTCACAGGGTATTTCAAAGCTTGTTATTACCGGGGGGGGGGGCCATTATGGCCCCCCCCTGAGATCTCAGCCATGGGTCGCCCGATTGCCTCAAAATTTTGCACAAGGGTAATCTACAAAGTTGTATAGCTAAATTTACAAAAGTCCTTTTATTTTTTTTTTAACTAATTAATTTATGCTAATTTATGCGAGAAATCATAGATTTTGGTATTTCTCACTAAATAAAGCCTCAGGAATAGCAATTTTTGGTACAAATATCTTTCATAACTCCCTCATCAATTCTTGAAAGAAAAAGATAGGTTGTGGTAATTATTTCTTATGTATTTTATTGTTTTTCAATTTTCTTATGTATTTCTTTGTTTTTCGTAAAGATTCCGATGCGTATGCGTGGGTGTGTGGGTGTGTGTTTGTGTGTGTGTGTGTGTGTGGTAATTATTTACACTATTTGAAACAATGATAACACTTATTAGAAAAGTATTTACATAAATTGGAAAAGCTCCTGATTTTATCCATAGGGTTATACACAGTCACATAGAGAAATAGCGAAATTTCAGTGACATGTGTTCGGTAAACGTAATCTGACACCCGCACGGTAGGTCCGATCGCCATAAATTTGGTATCAAAATGTGCGGGAAGGATCAGAGAAAAAAGTCAAGAAATTTCATTTCGAAATATTGAGGCGTTAGGAAGTACCGACAAAACTTCGACAGGGGGGGGCCATAATGGCCCCCCCCCCCCCCCCCCCGGGAGTATTAGGGTTAAACAAGATTATTTTGGGCCAGCCAGCCACTGTACCGGTGTACCAATTGTGGCACGCTATTCATTGATAAACAAAAAGTGAATAGTGATGGCAACTTATTGCTTCTAAAACAACATAAAACCAATACAACAAGATTATTTTGAGCCAGCCAGCCACTGTACCTATGTACCAAGTATGTCACACATTTATTGATAAACAAAAAGTGAATAGTGATTGTAACTTGTTGCTCCTAAAACAACCTAAAACCACTTAAAACAAGATTATTTTGGGCCACCCAGCCACTGTACCGGTGTATCAAGTGTGTCACACTATTTATTGATAAACAAAAAGTGAATAGTGATTGTAACTTTTTTGCTCCAAAAACAACCTAAAACCACCTAAAACAAGATTATTTTGGGCCACCCAGCCACTGTACCGGTGTGCCAAGTGTGTCACATTATTCATTGATAAACAAAAAGTGAATAGTGATGGCAACTTGTTACTCCTAAAACAACCTAAAACCACTTAAAACAAGATTATTTTGGGCCACCCAGCCACTGTACCGGTGTACCAAGTGTGTCACACTATTTATTGATAAACAAAAAGTGAATAGTGATTGTAACTTTGTTGCTCCTAAAACAACTTAAAACCACCTGAAACAAGATTATTTGGGGCTACCCAGCCACTGTACCTGTGTACCAAATGTGTCACACTATTTATTGATAAACAAAAAGTGAATAGTGATTGTAACTTTTTTGCTCCAAAAACAACCTAAAACCACTTAAAACAAGATTATTTTGGGCCACCCAGCCACTGTACCGGTGTGCCAAGTGTGTCATGCTATTCATTGATAAACAAAAAGTGAATAGCGATTGTAACTTGTTGCTCCTAAAACCACCTAAAAGAAGATTATTTTGGGCCACCCAGCCACTGTACCGGTGTACCAAGTGTGGCACGCTATTCATTGATAAACAAAAAGTGAATAGTGATGGTAACTTGTTACTCCTAAAACAACCTAAAACCACTTAAAACAAGATTATTTTGGGCCACCCAGCCACTGTACCTGTGTACCAAGTGTGTCCCGCTATATATTGATAAACAAAAAGTGAATAGTGATTTTAACTTGTTACTCCTAAAACAACCTAAAACCACTTTAAACAAGATTATTTTGGGCCACCCAGCCAATGTACCAGTGTACCAAGTGTGTCACGCTATTCATTGATAAACAAAAAGTGAATCGTGATTGTAACTTGTTTCTCGCGAGTGTTAATTGCCATCATGTGTCCAGTGGATATTTTACATTGTTACTAAAAGTTTTTGCCAGTGCATGCAATGCGTGCTATGGTATAAAATTTCCTTTAGAGACGGATATACAACGTTTAGTACAATCCTTCTTAAACAACATTTATCCAAGGAAGTTCCACAAATATAATCTTAAGTGGGAGCTAAGCAATCAAATTGTTGATTTCACACACACGAACAACATTCAAATATAATGACTTAAAGTAGTTAAGAAGACAAGGTGATGGTCGGTATGTTTCTATGGACGGGGTATACCCGTTTGCAGTTTCTGAAAAGGACACTTGTGATCCGGAAAATCCCAGTTTCCGTAGTAAATGGGTTAATTTTATTTTGACTTCGATGGAATAAAAACCTTCAATTCATCATGAAATACATTGTATGAAATGAAAGAAAATTAAACAAAAAGGTATTAATAATAAGCTGAAGCTTAATGGTATGAAGAGCATTGAATGCAGAATAATTCCATTGGATGTAATGTACATGTAGTGTCATTTGATTTGAAAGCTGACTCAGATTGATTTCAACAAATATAACGTTATTTTTAAAAAATTCAGTTTGATATGATATTTCCTTTTAGATTATGGGATCAAATTTATGCCTTATTTAGTACACTGTCATCTGATTTGATTTCGTATCATTTCTTGTAATTTGATTAAAATTTATATTGGTATGAAGTCAATTCAATTCACCCAATGTAAGCTTCAGGCACCACTTTTCACAAAGAGCATGATGTCAATGAAACAAACTACAAGTTCCCCCTTTCTTTACAAGGAGCCGGTAGCTTTGAAGATGGTGGCGCCGGCACCGTTTACCTCGAACGCCATCAGGTCATTGATGACCTGGAAGACGCGCCGACGAGAGAGGTTACCCACAGGATACTGAAGGTCAACAATAGAGGGCGGGCTGAGCCGCTGTCTCCAGACCAGGCCCAGGGACCGCTCCGGAACCTACTGGACGGGCGGTATGATGATATCTCGGAGGCCGGCGGCATCACCTGGCTCTGGCACACCCAGGATGCATATGAGTTTGATGAGGTAAGACTTCCCTCCTCCCCACCCCTCCAACACACCCCTGCCCACTCTACCTCCATCCTTTGTACTTCACTTAGGCGCCTTGTGAAAACATGTTGACTGTCTCCGCTGCGTCTCTTTAACAAAAGAACGGATGGGCCTGTAAACTTCCATCTTTTCTGAATAGCGGTCCAAAGGTTGAAAAGACCAGCATTCCAATGATAGTCCATCTGGTCTTTTGTTTCATTCCTGCCGCATCGTATTATAGTATTATGGCACAAATCCTTGTAGGGTCCATGATCAAAGTGAGGAAAAGGACCAGACGCGTCTTTTGAACAAGAAGAACCCTAGCGGCCGTATATTGAAAAGTATGGGGGATTATCAAGCTAGTCTTAGAAACGATTGCTTTTGGGGTTTCCCGGATATAACAACAGTCTTTTGAGTCTTGAACTTTTGATGAGATACTTTACTGTACTTTACTTTAATCCAACGATGCCATGGGACTTTGGCTGTTCATCAATTGATCGTCTTCTCTGGTGGTTATACATGATCCTTGAAAAGTACATACCAGTATGTGAGGTGTGTGAAGTACTGGCTTATACTGGCTCATATAGAAGATCATGGCTGTAGTCTGTCGTTGAAACGGTGGACTGAAGCAGATGTTACATGCATAGGAAGACTATTCCACAGATTTTCCGCTCTGTTGCCAAAGAAATGTTTCCTCATAACAGGATGAGAGTACTGCTTGTCAAGTTTCATATTGTAACCTCTTTACAGTTGTTGCTTATTAATTGATTGATTGATTGATTTAATATGTCATCACTTCCACCATCATTGGTAGAAGTATGTCAACATATTTAAAATGGCATTTTGTAATTACAGGATATTTAAACACATTACATCACAATAGCATGAACAAGCATTTAGAGGGAAGCATGGAGTCTCGCTCATGTTATTTCCAAAATGTGTTCTCAGAAATTTTAAGCAAAATTTTAAACGAATACACATTACATTGTTACATACATGTATCAACATACAGTACAACATGTACTTTTTTACAAAGAAATTTTAGGCATACACCCAGCAGTAGTAAGGATAGCTTGCTCCATCCTGTAAATGAATGAAAAAACATGTACTTTATCATTGAATTATAAAGATATTCTAAGCAACTTTGTGCCATCACATAGAAGTCATGCTATTTGTGCAATTTGTTTAGTCGAAATCCATTCCATGCATAAATAAATCGTTTGATACACTGCTACCAAAGTCAGAATAGCGCAATGCAATCTCTGATTTTTTTGTGTTTCATCATCTAGATGCATCTCCATGGAAACGCCCATGTCGCCATTTTGAGTGACACATACAACGAGACGATTTCCATCCAGGGAGGAGAGCTGTACGGTGACCGATCTGCCGTGATCCACATCGGCATGAACCAGTCTCTTGATTTCAGCTTTGTGGATATCTACTTTGCTGCAAATATTCTCCTATACAGGTACATGTACCGAGCCAAACCTGTGTATAAAGACCACGTACAGTATAGGCCACCCCAGATGATGCGATTTTGCAGTCATAAAGCCCTACGATATTTATTATTTTGAATTACTTAAAGTTTCTACTTGAATTACTAGAATAATTGACAGAACACAGTGCGCTTAGAAACGCCTGTATTAAGCACCAAATAAATGTTTTGTATTATTATTATTATTATTATCATTATCATTATCATTATTACGATTGGAAATATGATGTCACCTTTTTGTACAAATCCAGTGACAGGGTCCTGCGATTTGCCCAGTTGGAGATTCTTATGACAAGCGGATCATTTCGTTTGTGGTGGCCTTGAAGACTGGGTGTCCCATTTGCAAAAGGGAACTAGGCAGGAATCAGCATTATACCCTGATAATAACGTGTGTAAAATCTCACAGTCATATAGCCTCACAAATCTTTTCTGGAAAAGTGAAAAACTATTGATATTTTCGTTGACCTTGTAACCTACCAGCTGTAGTCTTATGTGTATGTTCACAATCGTGTTGTCCCTGTCAGGTTTCGAATGACCTGCCGGAAACCTCCTCAAAAGCTAATGATTGCTGTAATTTTGCTTAAAGTCAGTTTCCAGTTTTACTAAAATATGGGTCATTGGTACTCTTAGATTGTACCCAGCATTCCCAACATGCAGCCAAAATGTGGACAAGAAATATTCATCTTGCTGCGAGATATTCAATCTGATGTGGTGATGTGGTGTTGCACTGATGCCAATAAAGTGACAGACACATTTTGCTCATTTACAAGAAAAGCCTCTTTTGTTAGTTGCTTCTTTTTTCAGAGTAGGGCAGACTAGTACAATAAAGATATTCATGTAGGACAGAACAGTTAAAGGGATAACTAGTTCACCCTGGAATTATTTGATTATTGAAAGTTATTTGATTTGAAAGTTTTGATTTTTTGGAAAAAGTCCATTTTCTCAAAAGGATGTTTACCAATTTACTTGTGCGTCTGATATATCAATAGACACATGTGTTTACATACATATCTTTTTGAAAAGGATGTATTTCTTCATCAAAGAACAAAAAAAGGCAATTTATGGAATTAGCAGTACACATCAAATAGAGCACCTCACATGTGATGTCACAAAATAAACAAAAATTCACTGAAGTTTTCTTTTGACTGATTTTCGTCAAACCTTCACTAATATGTTCCTTTCATGTCTCTCCTTTTACTGAAATCAAAATAATTTCAGTGTGAACTCTCTCTTTATGTGATAGTGGTCGAATAGTTCAAAGGTCATCGGTAAGACAATCTCAATTCACAACATTTCATTGTTTGTGTGCTAACTTGAGATTTCACACAATTTCACACAATGATATTATAAGACAGATCTTTCTGAGATGAGCTGTATGTCATAGGGAAATATGAAGTTTATTAAACGTAAGATAATGACATTCTACAATTATGGCAATCCTTTGAATGGATTTGATTTGATTCATTTATTTTTCTGCTTGATCTCCAATATGTCAAATGAAGATACAATAAAAAAAAAATCAGTTATTGATGAGTAAAACGTGCACATATTCTGAAGCTTTCATAAATATAAAAATGAATGAAATACAGATAGCGAGCTATTCATAACAAGCCGAAGCTTGATGGTAGAAAACACCTTCATGTCAATATATTATATAGAGGAAAGAGTGAGAGATAGAAAGAGATACCGAGAGAGAAAGAAGGAAAGTGTCTGTGCGGGAAGGTGGAGGCATACCAGTCTAATTGTCCAAGTTTTTAATGTCTGCTTCTCCATTGATTCTACTTAAATGTAGGTACGGAGAGTTGAGTGTGCCCCCTCGTCTCAGCTTGAGGGATGTGTGGATGGACATCAAGGGCACATTTAACGGTGTGGACCAGTTCACAGTGGACAAAGGGGGCGCTCTCACCATGTGGTCAGTCGGCCGGTCAGATGCCCGGCCTTATGGAGTCTACGACTGCATCAACATGACCGTGAGATCAGATGGAAACGTCCAGGTATATTCTTTAATTGCTTTTTTCATGCTTGTTCCATTGAAATCATGGCCAAAATGAAAGCTTCTTTGAAACCCATTACACTCTCAGTTGATCTTATTACAATGTTATTATTTTATTCTAAAGTTTCACAAATTTATCTCTCACATCTTTTGTTCAAAATCAATACCATGTTTTTATGAGGTGTGGTATACATGTATGAATGATCTTGGCCACAAGCTAAAAGCTTTAAAAGCTTCTTTGAACCCCTGACGCTCTCAATTTATCCTATTACAATGCTTTTATTTTATTGTGTGGGAGAGTTTCTTGACTATTATCTTTGACAAGTTTTGTTCAAAATCAATACCATGCTGTCATGAGTTGTGGGAAATGAATAACCTAAAAAACTTCAGAAATAATAGAATACTACTGCTAATAATAAACATTTTTGTATAGTGCATAATACATGATTGCATGTCTCTTTCACTGAACAGAATATAATGCATTCAAGGAATAGGAATACTACACTGGATTGTTGTGGTATTTACAAAAAATGAAACAAAAATGAAACAGATTGTGTTTTCACATAACTTCTGCACTTTTTGTATGTTGCTAAGTTTCTGAGGAAATCCGGCAAGTTATGATATGTTGTAAATTTTCTTCCCCTCCCCCCATCCCCATCTATCCGTCTGTCCTTGTGTCCCCACTGCTCTCTTCCATCTTTTCTCCTCACAGCTGCTGGCAGTAGATGAAGACCCAGACATCACCATGGAAACAGAGTTCCTTGGGATCCAGGCAGGAGGAGTGGTGGAGACCAACAGGTTCATTCTCCTCGCTGAGAATGTCACCATCGATTCGTCCGGTAAATTTCCTTGGCCCGTATTCACGACTGAGGTTTAACTTAATAGTCAGCATACAGCACTAAATGAAACTAACTTCATATGGTGCAAAATAAATCATCTGATACTGTCACAAAATCATTTATTTTCATCACAAAATCACAAAAGTGGGTGATTTCAGTTATTTGCTGCTATTATTATGTGGACATATGTCGACAATATCAATAAACCTTAGTGATTACGAGGACAAAAATAAATGGTATTGAATCAATAAAACTGTTTTATGTTGTTTCATGTGGCGTCCCATCAAGTTAATCCATGTTGAGTACAGGGCCCTGTTGCATAAAACTTACCATTAATGGTAACTCTATCATCAATGGTAACTACCATGGCAACATGACTCAACAGCCAATCAAATTCAAGGTTTCCATGGTAGTTACCATTCATGTCATGAGTTACCATCAATGGTGAGCTTTATGCAACAGGGCCCAGGTATTAAGTGAGATCATTGTTGTGAAGACAGGCCATTCTCTTTCCCTCTCAATCCCTCCCCTTTGAGCACAGTGACATCATATGACAGGATTCTTGAGCGCCTATCGCATACACATGTATGTGTGCAGATTGAAAATAGAAAGACGTCACTGTTTTGTCAAAAATGATGTGTGGCAAGGGAATGGTCTGTTCAAAGGATTTCCTCCTGGCGTTATGCTGCTTTCCACTTCTCTCTCTTTCTCTCTTTCTATCTCTCACTCTATCTTGTATATGATGTCAATAACATCAAGGTTTTCCAAAGCATCAAGTTTTGGCCTCTTATGAAACCCCTTAGTTTTGATTTTCCTTCATTTTATGTGATCTATTTATACAGTTCGATGATGTACTTTGGGCTTTTCTTCTGCCAAGCCTTGGCTTATTATGAATCACTAATTATTTATATTTCATAAAATACTTCTCTACTCATCAGCTCTTCACGCTTTCTGGTTTACAGTCCTTTTCAGGACTACACTCATTTCAAAAGAATACTCTACTTTCAAATCTCCACTTTCTCACCTTTCCATTTCACCTTCAATTCTATCCACGTTTTCTCATCTCGGTCCTCCCAGGACTTTACACATGGTGTACCGTAAACCTCTCTCGTGATTCATAAAATCTTGTTCTATTAATTTTCTTGAATATCCGCATATTTCACTAATTTATTTACTATGGTATTCTCATGTGATGTATTGAAAATTAAATAAATCAAATCAAATCAATGTACCTGTACCTGTACCTTACCTTTCTCCCCATCCCCCTCCCCCCCCCCCCACCTCCCCCCTCCCCCCACACAGGTTCTCTGACCGCGGACCACCGAGGCCACGCCCTAGGCCAGGGTCCTGGCGCAGGCCTCTCGTACTCCGCCTACCAGGGCTCACTGGGCGGGGCCGGGGCGGGGCACGGAGGCAGGGGAGGGAGGTCCTACCGAGGAGTGCACTCTGCTAGGGCGTACGGGAACACCCATCGCCCAAGGGAGATGGGCAGTGGTGGAGGGGCAGGAGGGAGTGGTGGTCGAGGAGGAGGTAAGCATATTTGGTATTTATTGATTTATCTTTTCATTTGTTTTTGTTGTTGATTGATTGATTTATTTTTTTGTCAGAGGAAGGAAACGAATGAATTGGATTACCAGTCTGAGTGCATGGATTACAGAGAGAGGTGCGGGTCAGCGGGAGGTGGAGCTTTTTTTAAAGAGCTAGAAACAGAGATTTGTGGCACTCTATGATCGCCTTCATCTCTGGATATGGCACTTAGATATATAGATTGATTGATTGATTGCTTGCTTGATTGATTGATTGATTGTTTGATTGAATGATGGATGGATGGATGGATGGATGGATGGATTAATGGAATGATGGATTGATGGATCAAACTCAAAATGGCAATGGCCTATCAACACCATTGTTTCTTGTGCTCTTGTTCAAAAGACTGACCAGTTTCCAATCAGAATTCTTCTTTCAAATTTGCAATTGATCACAAACCTTTATCTTGCAGGGCACAGAAGGCCATATAGCCTATAAACGGTATCACACAGGCATTAACTCGATCTAACCCCCCGGGGGAGGGGCAAAAACAGCCCCCCCCCCCCCTTCGACATTTTTTGTGATAAATTTGTGACACGAAAAGATCACGCCACAACGTTTCATAACTTTTTATGCCTCCGCCACGAAGTGGCCGGAGGCATTATGTTTTCGGGTTGTCCGTCCGTCCGTCCGTCCGTCCGTCCGTCCGTCCGTCCCGTCCGTCCCGATTCCGTTTAGGCAATATCTTGAGAACCGTTAAGCAGATTTGCTTCAAACTTGGTACATGTATGTATTGCATCAAACTAATGAAGTGTGTAAAATTAGGGTCAACTCTGAGTGAGGTCAAAGGTTAAAGGTCAATGAACTTTGTAAAAATTGCCCCAAAATGATCTTTTCCACAATAAATCCAAATCCAAGGATGCAATTCTCATTAAACATGGTACAAAGATGGATCACTACTTAAAGATAGACTTGTGACATTTTTGGTAAAATTCCTGAAAGTTCAGAGGTTAAAGGTCAATGAACTTTGCCAAAATTGGCTAGAAATTGCCCCAAACTTTCAAATTTTCACAATAAATCCAAATCCAATGGTGCAATTCCAACCAAACATAGTGACACGATGGATCATTACTTGGGGGTAGACTGGTGACATTGTTGGTGAAATTGCTGGAAGGTCAGAGGTCAAAGGTCAACTTTGCAAATTTGAACTTTGCAAAAATTGACATTTTTCACAATAAGCCCAAATCCAAACCCAATGGCGCAATTCTAATAAAACATGATACAGAGATGTATCACTTCATGGAGGTAGACTGGTGAAAGTTTGGGTAAAACTCCTGAGAGTTCAAAGGTCAAAGGTCAATGTACTTTGCCAAAAATTAGCTAATAATTGCCCCCTAAGTGATCATTTTCAAAATATATCCAAATCCAATGGAGCAATACCAACCAAACATGACATTTTTGGTGAAATTTCTCAAAGGTCAGGGATCAAAGGTCAATGAACTTTGCCAAAATTGGCTAAAAATTGCCCTCAAATAGATATTTTTCACATTGAATCCAATACTAATGATTCAATTCAAACTAAACATAGTACAGAGATGTATCACTTCATTGATGTAGACTGGTGAAGTTTGTGTAAAATTCCTGAAAGGTCAAAGGTCAATGAACTTCACCCAAAATTGGCTAATTTTAAACAAACTTGACACAAGGATGGATTTAGACAGACTGGTTAGATTGGAAGTCAAAGAAGTATGAGGTCAAAGGTCAATGAACATTGCCAAACTTGGCTAAACTTGGAAAAATAGAATGTGATATTTTCATTTCACATTGGAGCAATGGTACATTGCCCACCAAACATACACATTTTCTGAGAATAGCAAAGAGGCGGAGGTATATTTATCGACTGCGTGGCAGTTGAATTGTTCTAGTTTTCTATTAGTCTCACGCAACTTTTAAGACCAAATTTGCGATGCGGGGGTACGCGGTTCCAAAGTTATGTAACATTTTGTACGTGCATGTCAGACCAAAAATTGCTCAAAAACGTGATTTCATGTACAAATCCAATGCAAATTCTGTATCTAGCCAAAATTCATAAATGTATCATTATTTTTATTTTTACTGATGAAAAACAATAGATTTCATGTTATTTATGACTGAAATAGTGTTGCCAACGATTTCCATCAAAAAACAATAAAAACATAAAGTCGAAAAAACAATGAAATACAAAAGAAATTAAAAAACAATAAAATACATAAAAAACATTTGATATTGCCATTTTTTAAAATCCTAATTTGACAATAATCCTTAGAAGAGTGTCTGGACTGAAATCTAGCAGTTTTGGGGCTAAATTTAAAGATAAACCAAATTATGAATTTATGCATTAATTTGCATATTTGATTGATTAAAATAAATTTGAATAATTTCGGTGCAATTGACAATTGAATTGTGGAGATTATGTCATGGGTGACGTACGTGCCAATTTTCATCGCGATCGCGCGGTCAACGGTCAAGATCTTAGAGGGGGCTGTTTTTGCCCCCCCTCCTCCCCTGATTTATGTGATTTCAAAATAGCCCGAGCTATATAGTGTTAAGAGTACCATACAAAAGAGTCATGAAACATTGCATGAATATAAATAACTGATAAATATATCATGTAACATTCTTCAAAGGTTCCATGTGGCTGGTAATCAATGACACGCTGAGGGTCGAGGGTCGTCTCCATGCCAACGGAGAGAGTGGAGCCGGGCGATCTGGGGGTGGGGCTGGTGGCAGCCTCCTGGTAGATGTCTACCATCTGGACGGGGCGGGGACTATCGAAGTGAAAGGAGGCGGCGGTGAGTTACGACAGCTGCTTTTCTCTCTTTTTGGTATGGCACTCACTACTCATTGCGGAGAATGTCACAAGCAATTTGTATTGTAAATATCATTCTCTATCCATTTCGACCTAGCCGCCCACTCACTCCTAGTACTCATTGTGCAGAAAATGTTTCGTGGATTTATCTAGTAAATTTCATTCTCTTTCCCTCTCCACCCCCTTTTTTTCGCACACTCTCTTAAAATTCATTGCAAAGATTGGGTCATGGATTTTTCTGGTAAAGTCATTCTCTTTCCCTCTCCAACCCCACCCCCTCCTTTCCTCCTCTCCCACCACTCTCTTAGAAATCATTGCAGAAAATTTTTCTTGGATTTACCGAGTAAATGTCATTCTTTTTCCTCTCTATTGTGTCTCTGGCTATCTACAGCAAGTACGAATCAGGGTGGGGCTGGGAGTGGAGGGAGAACCGCGATCTACTACCAACTCTCCAGCTTCACTGGCGAGTACCTCACCAATGGGGGCGCCACATCAGAGCAAACCGCTGCTGCGGGCACTGTATACCTCCAGCGGAATGCCAGTGACGGAAGCGTGTCATACCGCCATCTAATGGCCGATAACAAACAAGAATCCACCTCCTCTGTTCTCGTCGACGAGGAGACGTTGAATATGGTTGGACCGAATTCCGGAAGTGTGACTGCGTACTGGACGTACAGCGGTGCTAGGGTAGCTACGACTCATGCGCCCTGGTATCGGGGTAACGGCTACTATGAACAGCTGAGCAACGTGTTTAACTCGGCGTCTGCGGCTTACATCACAACGACGAGCGCAACGGTGACGATATCCATCACGCTTCCATTATGTGTCTACGTCAAAGCAGTGAAGATCATGCCAGTTTGTTCAAGGTAAGGCGCCTTTAAGAATGGGAAGCCATAATTGAATGTACGAATAGTTTAATTAATGAATTGATAAATTGATTAATGGATGGATGGATGGATGGATTGATTGGTGGATGAATGAATGAATGAATGGGTGAAGAAGGGGTGAAGGCGTGAGTGAGTGAGTGAATGAATGGGTGGGTGGGTGGATGGATGATATAGCTGTGATGTGTAATTAAGGTCACCACAGACGGCATGATTTTGCCAAGGACCTACGCATGGAAATGTGACGTCACCTTCATCTAGCTACTGTCATAAGTCCAAGGAATGAAGTTTAACGTCATATGATCAGGTTGTCAAGACAACTGGTTCTAAATTATGTGGGTAGAGCAAACAGCAGTGATCATAGCCAGAACTCTCAATGGGAGTGTCTGTCACTGGACAGCTAGGCAAATTCATAACAATGGCAGTCTCACTAGAGTAATGTTGAATAGAACCAGATATCTGCATAACAACGGATGTGATATTAATCCTTCTGTTCTCCATTCCTGCCTTATTTGGTACATGTACAAAGAAGGTTTATCTTCCCCTGTTTTCATTCATTTATTCAATGCAGTATTTATTGATAAAATCTAAGTAAATATAGATAATATAAAAAGTCTGGAGAGTTTGATTTACATTGTTAAACAAACTATGCAAAAATGAATAAATGTAGAATGAGGCACACAGGTAGATTGAGTGTCTGTAGAATATGAATAACATATTGCAATACAGCAGAAAATGATGGTATTCCTATCACTCATGACAACCATTTTATCTATCAGCTATGGGGATGGCACCCGCTTCAGCCTGAGCTCAACATACAACCTCGAATCTGTGGATGTCACCGAGGGCTTTGTGGAGACGGCTGGTTGCTCAGGTTCACCTGAGGGAACGTACTTCATCAGCCGCTATGTGGATGCGGTAAGCTGCTTGACCTTTGTGCCCGCATTGTACTTCCATCAAGTTTGTTAATTTGATTTTCAATTTCGACACAAGTCTTCATGAATCAGATAAAAAGATATAAACAATTTTTTTATAATATTTGATTTAAAGGGCACATACTGTACTGGGAAGGCAAAAAAGCCTTCAAAATGTAATTGTTAGCAATCTTCTTGCCAATTGTCTTAAATTCATGTATTGTCTATTTTAGAAGCTTGCTGAAAGTTATTTGCCCTCAAATGATCTACATTTGGAGTAATGAGTGATTAAATCACAAATCCTCAAAATGTTCGGGCCAAACATTTTGTGGATTTAATCATTAGTCATTAATTACTCCACATGTGGATCATTTGAGAGCAAATAACTTTCAGCAAGCTTGTAAAATGGTCAATACATGTACATGAATTTAAGATCATTGGCAAGAAGATTGCTAACAATTACATTTTGAAGGCTTTTTTGCCTTCCCAGTACAGTACATGGCCTTTAAGGTATCACCAGAAGTGTGATTACCTTTACATAAAGTCCAATGCACAGCTAATCGATCAATCAATTGGAGTAGCTTGTCAGAATCTGGCATTGTGTGTTAGAATGAATTCATCTTTTTGCTGGCAGTGGCTTATCATATTGAGGGGCATCTCTAAGCCAAGAGAGGAAAGTCAGTCTCTGTTGTTCTCTTGACCTACGTCCCTGAACAGCACAGTTGCTTGTTAACAAATAAATATGATATGGTCGACATTAAATAAAAAAAACTGTCATTGTTTAAAAATACACCAAGATCAAGTTAGACAAATATAAAACACACAGAGCTCACAGCCTAAAAACAAGATCATTTTGGGGTATCCAGCCAATGTGCATTGTGCATGTGAAATAATAATAATATATACATTTACAGAGCGCAGAACTATTCCATAAAGTATATATTCTACTGCGCTTTATAGGACTCCCAAAATGCTTGTTATTAATTAAATAGATGTGTTTTGAGCTTCGATTTAAAGTTGTTTACGGATGGTGCTTTCCTAACTTCCAGGGGTAAGCTCTTTTAGAGCTTGGGTGCTACACAAGCAAATGCTCGATCACCTAGCATTACTTTTGTTTTGAAGGATGGAATCTGTAAAAGCAGCTGAACTGTTGAACTGGGCAAATTGCGACCATGATTACTGGTTTTATACCTTGACCAAGAAGTGCTTTGTATGCAATTAGTAACACCTTGAACGCTATTCTCTGCCGTATTGGTAACCAATGTAGGTTTCTTAGTATGTGTAGTCTGTGTGTCACACTTTTCACAGACAAATGGTGAAAAGCGATAGTAACTGGCTGCTCATGAGTACTGCCATTGTCATTGCCATTATATCATAAAAAAAAAATGAAAGAGATGAAATGGAGATGGGCAGGACACTTATATAGAACACAAGACAACAGATGGTCCTAGAAACTCACAGAATGGCAACCAAGAACAGGCAAGCGAAGAAGGGGTCGACAAAAGAGAAGGTGGAGAGACAAAATATCAACATACACAAACACATCAACATGGAATAGATTGACAGCAAATAGAACCGCATGGAAACTGATTGAGGAGGGCTTCATCCAACAATGGTTGAACAATGCCTGACGACATGACATGACATGACTGCCATAGTCCTCTGGAGATTTTGCAATATTACTAAAAACATAATGCTAGAGCATGCAATCTGTACTGCGGTATAAACACTCCTTGAATATACAAGGTTGAGTAAAATGCCAGAAATAAAAGAAAAAAAACGGTAGCTGAACAATTCAACTTCTAATTGCACACATCAACCGCTATCACATTATTCCTCATTACAAACTTATTTGAAATTTGTTTTCTTCAAAGCTGGAGATTCGTCTCCAAGGATCTGGTGGCTATGCGGCTCTGAGGAGCATAGAGATCATAGCAACAGAGGATCCCATGGCAACGGACCAGAAGGATTACTCTCTCTTGCCAGAGACGATGGTTGTTACGGAGGATGAGAGCACCTCTGAGTTTGAGTACGACGAGGTGAGTGTATCAGAAATTTTATGATTTCAAGCAGCTGATATTCAGAAAAACAGGTTTATTTTTAAAGGGAATATACTGTACTGGGAAGACAAAAAGCCTTCAAAAGGGTGATCATGAGCCATCTTCTTGCCAATGGTCTTAAATTCATGTATTGCCCATTTTAGAAACTTGCTGAAAGTTACTTGCCCTTAAATGAACCCCATTAGGAGTAATAATGTTTAAATCACAAATCCTGAAATTGATCGGCCCAAACATTTTGAGGATTTGTGAGCTAATCACTTATTTCTCAAAATGTGGCTCATTTGAGAACAAATAACTTTCAGCAAGTTTCTAAAATGGACAATACATGAATTCAAGACGATTGGCAAGAAGATTGCTCATTATCACCCTTTTAAAGTTTTTTTTGTCTTCCCAGTACAGTTTATGTCCTTTACACTCTTGGGTGCCAGGTGTGCATTTTGTCACCAATAAAACAGTCCCACAAATCCCATTGAGCAGCATGTTACCTGACACTGGTAGGGTTAAGATCTTAAATTTGAGGGAAATATGACAAGTCATGAAGGAAGAAAACTTATTTGTCGAAATAATAATATTGCAGTATTGAATATCACAAATTGCAAATTGGAAAATTTCATGAGGTTGGAACTCAGTAAACCAGATTTGCATAGCTTAAGATTTATGAGTTTGGACCAGCCATAAAGAAATAAAACATATTTTTGGTTTAAATCATGATACCGAAATGTTGATCATCTAAAATCTTTTGTCATCTCATTATTATAATGTAGATCACAATCAAAGGTGAGGCGAAGCTCGGACTGAGCGCAAACTCTTCGGCAGTGACCATTGTGAAATCTCTGAGTGGTGACCATACTGGACAGCTGACCATCAGGAGTGGTCAGTCCCTCGATGTCCAGCCAGCGAGAACCTTTCTTGTTGTCTCACTCCTGGCTAAGGTAAATAGCTCCATCACGCTGTCACCAGTGGTCGAATGTCGCAGAATCGGTGCTGAGATAAACGGTGAGTTTTCAAGTGATATTCATTATTCATTCATTCAGTTACATTTTAACTACAGATAAATCTCTACTTCCTTTTTTTCTTCCATTGCATCCCTTGTTATTACAAAACAATTGATAAAATATGTAAAATGATTTCATGTATCCTTTGTGATAATACCCATAGCTAAAACAACAGCAGTACTACATTTTGGTACCACTTTTGAGTGTACCAAAATAGTCTGTGAAAGCAATTTACTATCTTCCCAACTTGTCAAGTCTTTTAATCAGTCTCATCTTTTTTTTTTTTTTTTTAAAAGGCAATACTTTCCTCATATATATGCTGAATTGAATGGGAAGTTCTGTTTGCCAGAGTTTGACAAACATTATAAGATTATTTCTCCTTGCATCAGGTGACTTGCATCCACTTGACCGACTGACCATTGGAGAGAACTGCAGGATTAACCTTGAGAACCCCGGTCACTCATTAGTGGATGTGGATCGCCTGGACATCAAGACCTTCGGTGTCTTGGACATCAATGAAGAAAACGAGGGACAGACTACACTCACTGGAACCACACTTGACATTCGAAGTGGAGCACTGGTGAGTTAACACCACCTGATAAATACATGATATATACTTAAATTGCCTGATATATATGTGATATATACCTAATATATAACTATATGTGATATGTACCTACTATACCTAATATACCTGATATACCTGATATGTACCTGATACAGTATGTACCTGATATATACTTGATATATGCCTGGAATATGCCTGATATACCTGATAAATAATGTATACCGGTCAAACTAATGTGAATACCATAACAAAGAAATACATAATTTTTATGCTCTGTTGGTCATGAGAGGTGTAATGACATGTCAGCTGCTAAATATTCACATTGAGTGTTCTTCATAGACTGTGGTTCTTAATTTGGGAACACAGTATGCTCCATTATTCAAACAAACTCATTTTGTGTATCCTTTTCAAAGTTTTTATTGTGTACAAGGTATAATGTGCAAAGCTTGTTCTCTTAGTCAAAAATATCTTACATTTAAGTTGAGCAATGTTTTTGTTGAATGGTTTAGAGATTGTCAAGCTTGTTTAAGCAACATTCCTCATTACAAATTAAGTTCTAAAGCCTTTTGTGCACTAATGCATATTGATAAAGGGGACTTAACAAAGAAATATGTTTTTTTATTGACCGTAAATAGTGTTATTATTATTGATGTTAACATACTTATCATCATCATTGTTACTATTAGTGCTAATATTACTACTATGTTTTTGTTGTTATTTCTAGCGTTGTTGTGATAATCAGTGGTATTGTTATTGGGTCATTTAATGGGGTTGGGGCAAAGTTTTCATGCAATGTCCATGTAACGGAGGTATCAACCTTTGCAGGTCACCTTGAAGATCAATTCAGATGTGGATAAGTTTTGAGCTGTCAATGAAAAATTGCTCTCTTTTCTCAGTAATAGATGTTAAAATTTGAAATCTTTTATGGATTTGAAGCAACAGGCATATGAAAAACCTATCACCATTACATGGACATTGTATTGTTTTTGCATGGACAAGAAATTTTCAAATTTTCAAATTGCAATATGCCATGGTCTTTGAGAAATAGTACCGGATGGACTCCATTTTTTTGCTCATGCCATTATTGGACTATATTTGCCTGGTTTGAAAAAGATATGGATTTGGAGTTGTGGCATGTCACAAAAATTGTCCCAACCCTGTGGAATCGCCCTATTATCAATAAAGCTGTTATTATTATCATCTTAAACTGTTTATGTGCCAAACATGCTGAACCTCTATATAATTTCTGTGTATCAGTGGTGCAGAAATGCACATGTGGGCAATTCCACAGTTTTGGTTAAAGTCATGTAACATGAGTAACCAAAGCTTCTTTATTTTATATTCTGTAACAGTTATAGTGTTGCAGAATTTATGTAAATAACTATTTAGGAAGCAAACAGTCCACCTTTCCATGACACACAATCATATGCTCAGCACAGAAACTTCTTTTTCAATCAAATAAAGAAGCTTTGGTTAGTCACGTTACATGACTTTAACCAAAACTCTGGAATTGCCCATGTGGACATAAAGGCTTGATATTCTTCCCTGTGTCCATATGCATTAAGGTAAGGGGTGGAGACCTGAAGATTCATTTTACCAACATCAGCATCGAGCCTTCAGCTGTCCTTCACGCGGGATTCGCTGAAGACTATCAACATCATCCTTATCAAGGTGGACTTTTCAGACTATTCATTCTTTTCTAGAATATTACTATATTTAACTCTTTGCCCACCACGCACACTACCTCCCCTGCGCCACATTAATTTCAGGGTGCCACATTCAGAGGGGTTTTGCATGCACTGTCTTATTCAACTCGCGATAACTTTTTATTGGTTTGTCGTGATGAAAACAAATGTGTAGCAAACTCTAACAGAAATCAATACTCTTGCCAATGGTATAAATTTTGTCATGTATAATATCATAGATTCTGATAATTTTAACTTTATATTTTGTCTCCAAATTATCGTTTTGGAGGGTATTTTATACCTCTTATATTCAATATTTCCTAATGAAGGTTATTATCTAAGTTAGTTCATAGAAAAGATGTGTTCTTTAGCTTTCATTACATACCAAACCCATGTCTTGATGGGAATAATGAGCCAAGCAATTTAGGATTTAAATGTTGCATTCAAAAAGAGTAAGCTCACAATAAACTAAACTCCTGTATTGAAAGTGACCCTGGGTACTTCTCAATAGACTTCCTGTCTTGGGAGACTTCCTGCCTATTGATACTTTGATCGTCTTATTGTTATGTAGGGTGTATATGTATACAATGCAATGCACGCGTCGCTATTGTATGTGTGTGCGCACAATACAATTAAATGCGTTCCGTATGCATTGTGCGCGAGCTGTGACTTGAGTCGAACTTGGCAGCCCGCTGTATGTGCCGCGAGTCGAACGAAGCGAGCAAAGAGTTAATATCATACTGTACTTCCTCGAGAGGTGCCAATGAAATCTGCATGAGTCTACTTTGATATTACTATGACTTCTATAAGAAATAGTTAATAACTAAGGCACAGAATGCCTGACAGTGTATTAAATTTCTTATACATCCATTTTGTAGACTTCACATTGGGCCAAGTCGGAAGCAAAATTTTTTAAGATCCCTCTATATTTATGAATATGGAGATGCCATTGTTTTTCCTGTGGCTTGAGCAAACCAAAACAAATTCAAGTTGCATCTCAACTGCAATACCGTGAGACTTGGCCTAGCATAGAGTCTGGCTGTCAACTAAAAAAAATGTTTATTTGCTACCCTTATTCATTGAGTGATGTTTCTGTGTGTGCCTTGCTCTAGGAGTTGGGCTGGGTGTGTCCGGTTCCTCTGGTAGCTCCGGGGCGGGGCACGGCGGTAACGGGGGTCAAGGGTCATCCCAACCCACCCCAGGTGCCACATACGGTTCCTTCCTCACCCCCGATACGCTGGGCTCATCTGGCGGCTACTCGGTGTTCCCGCATCGGGGCGGTGCCCCTGGTGGCCGTGTACTAATCACAGTTAATGATACGCTACACGTGGACGGTACTATCGACGCTACAGGTAATGTAATGCACTACTAGTATATGCTGGCATTGTTTGAATTTACATGCTATGGTTGTTTATTGTTTAATGTGATTATTTAGTTTCACATGTGTGCTATTTAGTGTACAGATGTGATTCTTGGTTGCAGCATGCGTTCAAAAGGAAAGGTTCAAATATTCTTTTAATGGAATATGATGCGAAAGAGTGTGAAATGGACACTTTTCTAATGCAAAATCACATTTAGAGGCTGTTCTACTTACTGTAACAATATTCCTGGCGTGAAGCATTATGGGTATATCATAAGTATTACATCTTACAACCACGCAAGCATGCAAGGGGATTTTATTTCCCATGAATCTTCTGTGCATTCTAGTTTGTTAATATGTCATCCCAAGCAAAAATCACCCAATGCAGTGAGTCTGAGGCATCAGAGAGTTAATCTATGTGCAGCTGTCTATTGCGGCTCGAAGGAGATTACAATAAATCTGCATTGATTAAAATGCTCTGTGGTAATCCATGCAAATAAGACATCCTTAGTTGTTGTCTATAATGTATCAATGATAGAATGAGACTGAGTAAAGGAACTAGGTTTATCTGATTCCCCAAAACATACCAATCGCAGCTTGTTTTAACTCTGTTTTTTAGTATTTTATCATTGTATGTGAATGCCTGCTGATGTGTGCAATTGCTTCGCTGCCAAATAGTATCATAATAGTGCTACTTCATTGGAGAATTGTAGTTTAAGAAGGATTGCACCAAGCAGTATATATCCGTCTTTGAAGAAAATCTTATACTACAGTACGCATTGCAGCACTGTCGGCACATTTAAGTACCAATGTAGAATCTCCAGTGGACACACAAGGCCAACGGTTGTGAGCAATCGATATTCAATAATAAAATAATAATAAATCATTTATAGAGTGCAGAAACTATATATATATATTCTACTGCGCTGCAAGAGATCCTCCATGCACTTCCACTACATAATTAATGCTATATAATTTAAATCATGGTCAAAAATAAATTAGGTTTGTGTTAAGAACAAATAGGTTTTCATCTTTGATTTAAAGCTGTCTAATGTTTTAGATTTCCTGATGTCTACAGGTAGTTTATTCAACTATCTAGGAGCTGTACAAAAAAGATTGGTCACCTAGGGTAACTTTGTTCTGATTTGTGTTGTTCTAAACACCCTTTGTTTATCAAGAGTGTGACACACTCTGCAATATATACTCAAATAACGTTGTTTTAGGATGTGACCGATGGTCTAAAAAATTTGAAGCAAAGTGGTTAAAATTGGTGCATTTGTTCTAAATAGTACCCACCCACCTCATACTTGTATGTATTCCTATCATAGGCGGTGCGGGGGGTTCCCCCAATGCCGGTGGAGGCAGTGGCGGAGGGGTGTGGCTGGAAGCTAATCTCTTCAACGGGGATGGACTGGTCAGGGCAGAGGGGGGCAGCGGGGCAGGAGGGAATGGCGGAGGGGGCGCTGGGGGGAGAGTTGCCCTCTTCTACACCGAGAACCACTATACAGGTCAGTGGGAATTTGCCAAATTGAATTGAATTGATTGAATTGATCATGTTTTAGTGAGATGAAAACAACATTGAAGATACTGACACATCATGGCTCGCGTGAATTGCGTGTGACTTTACATCATTGAATTGAATTGAATTGAATTGAATTTATTTCCACATATAAACATAAACATACAACGTACAAGTACATGAAATGATACGTTCACATGCATATACAGATAAATAAAGAGGGACATTAACAAGGTAAATAGAATGCATATCGAAAACAATATTAAATGACTGCTTGTACACTTCAATAATAGAAAATTGATAACATATAACAATGTGGAGGGAGCCTATGAAAAAAGCGAAGCTTGTAGGGTTATAGGCTCCCTGTTACAATCTATGAGATTACATAAAGATGTATACATTTATTAAATCAAAGTGCCGTAAAGGAGGGTGGGGGGAGTTAAGGGTGAAGGGCATACGTAGGAGAAAATAAACTAAGCATCGGGAAAATCATAAAAATGTTGTGTTGTCATGTGGGATCCGCAACCTTAAAACCACAAAGAAATCACTGACATTGTTTTTGTGTTGCATACATATTCTGAAGGTACGTATTTACAGCTTTTATGGTTACAATATAATGATGGTATGTCTTGGAACTATTGTCGCAGCTCGAGAGCTGAATTCATGCACATGTACATGTACAAAAATGTTTTGCAATTAAAAAAGTTATGGTGCTCTCAAAAATATGTATACAGAACTGACATTAAATTAACTCACTTTTACACTTTGTACTTTAAATCATGTATTTGAGTGTATAACTGTACATCATCAAAGTGATATTTTGTCTGTTATTTACTATGTGGACATTTGTGCAATCTGTAGTAGATATGAAAATAGTTCACACTATTTAATAACACTTGATACACATCCATATGGTTTACCGTATTGCCTGGTGTTTCTGAGGCAGTTGTGTATAATGGCAACAAAAATACTTTACTACTAATCAGACTTCAACTGTAGATTGAATGTCATCATTTAAAATTGCTAAAACCATATTACTCTATTTTGTGGGCGCTTTCTGTGGCATTGTGCTTTGCAGGCTCGTTTGTAGCGGCGGGAGGCTTGTCGTCATACGAGCCAGGAGGGGCAGGCACAGTCTACCTCCACCGCCTCCAGGCAATCAACGGGTCCACCCTCCTGGACGCAACATCGCCAGAGGGCCAGATCACCCACGACTCCAATGTCACCGCACCTCTCACCAACCGCACTCTATACCTCGACAACCTCGGCCGCTTGCCGCGCACACCGCTTCGCAACGTCAGCAACGATTTCTCCGATTACACCCGCGTCTCTGCCTTGACGTGGCTAGAACCCGGTATGCACGCCGATATTGTTCTCGGAAGAAACATTGACTCGCATAATTACACCGAGGACTTTGTGATTGATGAGATGCATGTCTACGGAGGCGCGGAAGTAGCATTTGTTGACCCGCCCCGACCCGCTGAGCAGCTCAACATGCGTTTGGGGACAATTCGTGGAGACCGGACTGGCCGAATGTTGGTTGGCTTCAACCAGACCATGTATGTCGCTCAGCCAGACTTCCCCATCAGCGTGGATATCTACCGCGGTGGCGAGATTACCCTCTTCGGAGAGCTTGTCGTCAGTGGTGTCACATTCAACATTGAGGGCGTCCTACCCTTTGCCGAGAATATCACAATCAGAGATGGAGGTCAGTGATGTCATATTTTTTTTGCTGTTCCTCTCGTTAGTAAGAAGATTGATTGAATAATCTATCTTAAAAATAAGCAGAAAAATAAAACCATGCCAGACTTAATACCTGTATAGATCTACTCCTTAGAGGGCAGCAACACTATTTACCAGGCTATCCCTTGGCTTACGATGATAGGGACTTTTTACAAACGGGACGGGAGAAGGCCACGATGGTAATTTAAGCCAGAAATCATTGTGCGCATGTGCTTCACCGAAAAACCCTCCGTCGCAGCCAAATTGAGAATGTTCTCTGGCAAAATAGCGTTCGGTCTGCATGTACATGTATGAAGGATCAATGCAGCCAGCCAATCGGCGCTCTTTTTCGTCGCAGGTGATGGAGTACACGCTGACGTTACAAGCGCGCCATATGTCTCCGTCTTAGGAAGAGCAAAACCGCTAAGAAATCGGAACGGCTACACAGTGCGGGGACTGTCACAGTTGGTTGAATTCCGCGTTCTCTAGCCGCTCCGTCCTGTTTGCAAAAAATCCCTTGTTACATACAGTACCGTACTTAAGAACTATAACCCAAGGTTTCTATTCTCTTGATTACTAGTGTTTGCATTCATTAGTCTCCAGTAGGGCAGGTATATATACAAAGAATGGAGGTCCATCTGTGTTCTGGGGGGCATTTCATCAAAGGACTTGTCGGACGTTTTATCCGACAAACTGTTATAAGCTACTGAAATGCTTGCATCTTATTGGCCGAGAGCAAACTTGTCGGATAAAATATCCGACAAGTCCTTTGATGAAATGCCCCCCTGATGTCTCCTTTTATTGAATTCATTCACCATCCTTTCTTGACCGTTGACCATTCTTTGACCACTGCAGGTGTGCTCAACATGCATGAGATGATAGGTCTGGATGGTCAAGCCACAGAGGCTGTGGTCTTCAACTCCATCAGTATCAGAAACCATGGAACCTTCCTTACCCACAATGGCCAAGATCGCAGGACTCTAATGGGGCAGTTCCTTCAGGTAGTCACCACGTTTATTTATTCATTAGTATTATTTAACCATCTGGACCCCCAGGGCTAACACCAGAAGGAGAGGCAGGCAAAGTACATGTAGGAGGTGGATTGACGATATTAGAGAATATGGTAGTATGACATGGAAACGAACGGCACAAGATAGATCAAAATGGAAAAATGATGAGGAAGCCTTCCTTCAGCAGTGAAGAGAAATAGGTTAGAGATAGATAGCCCCTTCAGTGGTTGGACACTGTTCTACCAGGGGGCCCTGCTTTGACACAACATATGCTTTACATAAATACATATAAATAACATGTACATTTAGTGAGAAATAAACATCATTCTGGAATATGCATTTTATCTGTGGACAATAACAGATGAAGATGTATCTCAAATTTAATCACTTGGAAATCTGGTAGGCACAAGTATCATTTCTCCTCAGCATGACTTGTAACCAAGTTTATATATGTGTTTTTGTTTTTTAGATTAATAATGATATCAGTTTTTTCAGTAAACAATAATGCAGTTGTAAATATATTTGAAAATTTGACGTGGAACTAGAATGCATCCATCAGAGCTTGTCATAATTTCATGTATATGCAATGACATACACTGTTCCTTCAGGTTTTCGTGATGTGCAACTAGAATGAGTCTATCATTTTTTTCAATCAATATATTGATATTATAGGAACTTGTAATGGAATAAATGTTAATTGTTTAAAATGAAAACATTATTTCAAGGAACAAATGTTGCAAATTGGAAAGCCAAATACTGATCAGTTTCACTCTAAGGAGGCCTTTTTGTTCTTTACGGTATTGGTTCACGACCATAGGTTTTTGGAGGTGCATCTTTGCTCTCCACAAACCTTCATCTGGAGGTGGAGACTGTCGTCGTAGATTCGTATGGCGAGATTTCAGTCAGCGGCGAGGGATACTCTCCTGCAGGTAAGTGTGGTTGGCTGCACTAGACCAGTTCGTAGTGGCAATGTGTGCATGTGCAGATTATTGCTGGTACAAATGACCTTGGGCCAGTCGTGCCAGTCACAGAGTAAAATGGAAATTCATTAGATGGTTGATCATATTCATATAGGCAGATGAGAGAACAGTTATTCAGCTCTGAGTGAAAGAATGTTCCACCGTTCTATTGTTGTTATGAGCATGCTGTAAAATGTCTTCAAATCCATCAGCCAAGTCAGATTTGGGAACAAATTCCAGTGAGGTGAGGTGGGATGGCATAGGTGGAGATGGAGGGTTTGTGAACACATGAAAGAGTGTAAACATTATGGGGCAGTGACTTGGGGTTCATGTACGATGTAAACAAATTGAGTTTGAATAGAGGAAAGTGAGAGAGGTAGAAAGAAAAGAGATTTCAGGAAGAGTATCATTTCTTATGGAAGACGTAGAAGAACAACATATAATTTTAAATGGGTCCTATGGATTTATACATGTAGATTATTGTTAACACATGAGGGTTTTTTTTATATCAATAGTGCCGATATAATTCAAATTTGAATTGACTTGAATTGACAGAGGGTCCTGGTGCAGCTAACAGTAACACTGGGGCATCCCATGGCGGGGAAGGGGGTGGACAAACCTCCTCTGTTGCCGTCCCTCCGGGGTACGGCTCCTTCACCTCCCCGGCCGAGTTTGGAAGTGGCGGGGGTGCGGATTCCGGGGCTGCGGGGGGTGGGATCCTCTCTGCCGAGATCGGGACGGAGCTGAGGGTCGAAGGTCGCATCACGGCCGACGGCGGCGACTCGCAGAATGGGGGGAGTGGAGGAGCTAGCGGAGGCAGTATTATGATCAGAGCCGACACCATCCATGGCACCGGAACAGTCTCTGTAAGGACAAAACCTCTGAGTCAGTTCTTTGTGTGTTCTTTAACCCTCTCAATCCCATATGTGATAAACTGTGTTGTAATTTACTTGGGACTGCGACTGTTTGGTACTGAGATGTTTAAGGACTTTTAAAGGTAGCCCATCCCTTTTGCAGACCTAATTCTGAAAGTTTCTTGACTTTGTCATCATTTGAAAGAGAGTGGCTATATAACCTTTCCCTGGAATCGACAAAGTGTAGTGTTCGGTTTTGAGGAAATTATCTTTGATACTTGATCAAGCTTTTTTTTCCGTACCAGAAAAAATAGTGGTTATTTCAAAAATTCAACGGTTGGCAATCAATTTAATTCAAACTTCAGTGTTAGATTTTCATTTATTGTATGGGAGTTATAGTACCTCTGACCTTAAAATTTCACAGTTGGTATCCCAAAGATACGTGCTAATATGTGCAATTTTTCATGAAGTTTGCAGGTGTTTGTAAAAGGGACGGGCCATCTTTAACAATAGTGATATATTTTCTTTGTCCAATATCATGACATTTTGTGCAATCGAGCTATTTTTACAGCTGCCATGTATGTTTTGAAATAAATGACTTCAATTTTGTGATGTAATAGAAGTGATATTTTTTCTTTATAGAGATAATGCCTTTTAACTATTCCATCTTTGGTATTCCAAAACACATTGTCAGAAGGTAACGTGATACATTAAATGGTATTCCAATACACATTGTCAGAAGGTAGCGTGATACATTAAATGGTATTCCAAAACACATTGTCAGAAGGTAAAGGGAAACATTAAATGGTATTCCAATACAGATTGTCAGAAGGTAACAGGAAACATTAAATGGTAATCCAAAAACACATTGTCACAAGGTAATGATAAATTAAATGGTATTCCAATACACATTGTCAGAAGGTAACAGGAAACATTAAATGGTATTCCAAAACACACTGTCACAAGTAATGTGATACATGAAATGGTATTCCAAAACACATTGTCACAAGGTAATGATAGATTAAATGGTATTCCAAAACACATTGTCACAAGGTAACGTGATACATTAGATGGTATTCCAAAACACATTGTCACAAGGTAACGTGATACATTAGATGGTATTCCAAAACACATTGTCACAAGGTAACAGGATACATTAAATGGTATTCCAAAACACATTGTCAAAAGGTAACGGGAAACATTAAATGGTATTCCAATACACATTGTCACAAGGTAACGTGATACATTAGATGGTATTCCAAAACACATTGTCAGAAGGTAATGATAAACATTAAATGATATTCCAAAACACATTGTCAGAAGGTAACGGGAAACATTAAATGGAATTCCAAAACACATTGTCACAAGGTAACGGGAAACATTAAATGGTATTCCAAAACACATTGTCAGAGGGTTAATAGGAAACATTAAATGGTATTCCAAAACACATTGTCAGAGGGTTAATAGGAAACATTAAATGGTATTCCAAAACACATTGTCACAAGGTAACGGGAAACATTAAATGGTATTCCAAAACACATTGTCAGAGGGTTAACAGGAAACATTAAATGGTATTCCAATACAATTTGTCACAAGGTAATGGGGAACATTAAATGGTACTCCAAAACACATTGTCAGAAGGTAACGTGATACATTAAATGGTATTCCAAAACACATTGTCACAAGGTAACAGGAAACATTAAATGGTATTCCAAAACACCTTGTCAGAAGGTACTACAGGAAACATTTAATGGTATTTCAAAACACATTGTCAGAAGGTATTACAGGAAACATTAAATGGTATTCCAAAACACATTATCAGAAGGTAACGGGAAACATTAAATGGTATTCCAATACACATTGTCACAAGGTAACGGGAAACATTAAATGGTATTCCAAAACACATTGTCACAAGGTAATGTGACACATTAAATGGTATTCCAAAACACATTGTCAGAAGGTAACGGGAAACATTAAATGGTATTCCAAATCACATTGTCACAAGGTAACGTGATACATTAAATGGTATTCCAAAACACATTGTCAGAAAGTAATGAGAAACATTAAATGGTATTCCAAATCACATTGTCACAAGGTAACGTGATACATTAAATGGTATTCCAAAACACATTGTCAGAAGGTAACGGGAAACATTAAATGGTATTCCAAATCACATTGTCACAAGGTAACGTGATACATTAAATGGTATTCTAAAACTCATTGTCAGATGGTAACGGGAAACATTAAATGGTATTCCAAAACACATTGTCAGAAGGTAACGGGAAACATTAAATGGTATTCCAAAACACATTGTCACAAGTAACGTGATACATTAAATGGTATTCCAAAACACATTGTCAGAAGGTAACGGGAAACATTAAATGGTATTCCAAAACACATTGTCAGAAGGTAACGGGAAACATTAAATGTATTCCAAAACACATTGTCACAAGGTAACGGGAAACATTAAATGGTATTCCAAAACACATTGTCACAAGTAACATGATACATTAAATGGTATTCCAAAACACATTGTCAGAAGGTAACGGGAAACATAAAATGGTATTCCAAAACACATTGTCACAAGGTAACGGGAAACATTAAATGGTATTCCAAAACACATTGTCACAAGTAACGTGATACATTAAATGGTATTCCAAAACACATTGTCAGAAGGTAACGGGAAACATTAAATGGTATTCCAAAACACATTGTCACAAGGTAACGGGAAACATTAAATGGTATTCCAAAACACATTGTCACAAGTAACGTGATACATTAAATGGTATTCCAAAACACATTGTCAGAAGGTAACGGGAAACATTAAATGTATTCCAAAACACATTGTCACAAGGTAACGGGAAACATTAAATGGTATTCCAAAACACATTGTCACAAGTAACGTGATACATTAAATGGTATTCCAAAACACATTGTCAGAAGGTAACGGGAAACATTAAATGGTATTCCAAAACACATTGTCACAAGATAACGGGAAACATTAAATGGTATTCCAAAACACATTGTCACAAGTAACGTGATACATTAAATGGTATTCCAAAACACATTGTCAGAAGGTAACGGGAAACATTAAATGGTACATATATTTAGTCTCTGCAACTTACGGTTAGCTTATATGACTCTCGTGGACTGCTTTACTGAGGCCAGTGCAATTATGTTTTGAGAGTCCTTCCCAGTCTTTGATTTTGTAGACCTCCAAGCGTGAGCCAATTTATGAAGCATTTGTGTTTACTGCTTTGTGTTTTCATTCGAAGTCTCTCCTGCATTTGCTGTGACAATTTCTTAATCAGTGTCCCATCATTCTCCTGTCTCAGGCCAATGGGGGATCTGGTAATTGTGGGGGTGGCGGGGGCCGCATGGCTCTCTACTACCGTCACCTTAGCGACGGGGTCAGCCATGAGGTCACAGGGGGTCAAGGGTCGGTGTACGAGCACGGCGCATCCGGCACGGTGTACCTGAAGAAGGAAGGGGATCTGGAGAACGCGGAGAGCAAGGTCCTCAAGTCTTACAACAACTTTCGCACAGCAAGTTCACAGGTCAGTAAGAGATACTTGTTGACCTGTATTGACCTTGTAGGTCAGAATATCTGCGAGTGCCTCTCTGTTGGAACATGATTCTTTGAACCAATCAGCTATCATTATTGTAGAGGCACCTCATGGATAGAAGGTCCTGTCCTCTTACTCTTTACTTTGAAGTAATTATTAGTGCAATTTCACTGTGAACTTTACACTAATTCCTAGTTGACTCTTTGCATCAAAGCCTTGACGTACGTAGACATACATGTAGAGCCCCGAAGTGTGACGTCATGTGAGCATGTCGTCAAGACAACTGGTTCTAAACTATGAAGGAAGAACAAACGGCGATGATCATAGAGGGCGCCATTACTGGGAGTGCCTGGCACTAGGTCACTAGACAGGGTGAGACTAGTGAAAGTTTCACTTGAGTGGTGTTGTTTAGAACCAGAAGCCGGCGTTAACAATGGATTTGACGACACAATTTTGGTGCTATATCGTACATGTACATTCTGTACAGTAACATTTTTGCATATAATCACAGAAGTTACTCGATGATTGGTCCGTGATTTCTGTGTACAGACCCGACGTACTGTGATCACCCTCCCACCGACAAACGATCCTGATCATGACCTCGATCTCTTAGACATCGGTGGGTACGCTCATGCGGAGGTCGAAGCAGTGGACGACCAGGGACTCCCCGCGGTCGACGACCACCACAGGAGCCTTTTCGTAGCAGACATTGCGGGAGATTTGCAGGGAGTGCTTCATGTTGGGGAAAGAGATTTGGTTGTGATTGCGTCCAATGCGACGGGCCGAATACCTTTCAACCTGGTTGTCTATGAGGTTTGTTTGTTATTCAAACAGAGAAGCGAGTGTTTATTGAAAAGTACAGAATAGCGATGGCTCATTAAAAGTTATAGAATTATGGGACTTTCTTTAACAAATAACAGCAGTTTCTTCAATTTGTGAAGCCTAGGAGACCTAGATGTCTGCATGGTGATTTCTTTGGTGTACCTTTATATTAGCTGGCTGTACATGTATCTATTAGTCCAGATACATATTCATTATGCATAAGCATGTACACTTATTTTTACATTTTACCATCATTAAGGTTTTTGTCATGGTAATACTTTTTGTTGTATGTATAGTGAGTGTTTAAACTTTGAAAAAGTATGAATACATTCATGTCAAAACTTGCTAATCATTGATATTCATGTGGGATTACTGAATTACGGTGTAATGTATGTACATTATTGTTTATGTCGTCCCTCCACCCTCCTGGCAGAATGGTGAGGTCCACCTTCCATACGAGTCTGTGTTCCTCAGAGTGGACTTGACCCTGATAGGGGGGAGAGTGGGCGGCGTGGGCATCTTGGAGGTAGCGAAGAATGCAAAATTCACCTTTCACCCAGAAGCCCGCATCAATGCCATGGACCCCAGCAGCATCCAGCTGGTTTCCATGGTGATCCTGGGAGGCGGAGTCGTGGAATTTACGGGATCGGTTTCTGCGGACAACAAGATGATGATGAACATAAGCAAAGAGTTTTTGCTGCGTGGCGGGGGATTAATGCGAGGGAACAGGCTGTCAATAACAGGTACAATCTAAAGTAAATTCCAAGGCCCTGTTGCATAAAACTTACCATCAAATAATAACAACTCTATCATCAATGGAAGCTACCATGGTAACATCGCTCTACAGCCAATCACATTCAAGGTTTCCTTAGAAGTTGCCATTGGTAGCAATTTTTATTTTACTCACCTGTAATGCAATGCACACTGATTCTAACAGTTGTTGCTGCTGGGACAAACCTCAGACAAGCTTTGCAGGTACCATTATAGACAGGTATTGTTTGAACATGCATATACGCTGGTTTTAAAGACAGCCCGTCCCTTTTTCAGATCACCACAAAACCATCGAAACATTGGCAAAACATATAGAGAAGTGTCAGCAAGCTGTATATTCATAATTTGAAACTGATACATAGTGTAAAATTCAAATAATGCATGTAAACGACGTCTGATTAATAGTCTTTACCTCAGGCTCTTAGCAGTTATCCTTTGACCATTTAAATGTCAGAAAAGCGGCAGAATTTTCTGCTGGCACTGGTCTAAATATCTTGCAGCAAAGGGGGTTGATATTTTGCAAACTTAAATCTGACATTTCTCGTTATTCTTCCAGCTGAGGACATCGAGATTGATGCTGACGGCATTGTTGATGTGAACGGCATGGGGTGGCCAGCGGGCCAGGGCCCAGGCGCAGGACTTTACGGGGCCCAGGGTGGAGCGGGGGCCTCGCACGCTGGTCGGGGAGGCCTTGGAGCCAGCGTGGGGTATAGCGCCCCCGCTGTTGGGAACGTGACACACCCTACGGAGTATGGTAGCGGAGGGAGTCTTCTCAGCGGAACGTCTCAGGTGAAAAAACGTGGATGGTGTCACAGAGTGATGAAGACGTGGCTAGCTTACATCCCAATGCTCATTTACTCTCTGCCTCTCTCCTCATCTCTCATTATTTCACTTCCTTTCTTCTGTGGCTCTCCAATACTTCACCTGTCCCTTTCTCTGAGACAGTATCCTTTTCATTCTCTTCCTTACTCTCACCTCCTCACCGTGTCTCTGCCACTCCTCTCTCTCTCTACAGTACCCTTCGCTCTCTTATTCTCTCTCTCCCCTTCACCTCTCAGTATTTCACTTACTTTTTCTTCCTCTTCTGCCTTGGATCTTTGTTTCTCCCTGTCTCACTGAAATATTCTCTCAGTCAGTTTCTCTTTCTCACTCTTCCTTGCTCTCACCCTCATCTTACTGTCTGCCTGTCTCTCCTTCTTTTCATTCTTTTATTCTCTCTTCCCCTGTCTCATCTCACTCTCTCACTCTTTCTTGCTCAATTTCCCCTCTCTCTCTCTCTCTCTCTCTCTCTCTCTGTCTCTCTCAGACATATTCCCAGTCAGACTCTCTTTCAAACTATTTCTTTCTCTCACTGTCCTCTTGTCTCTCTGCCCCTCTGCTACTGCTTTCTCTGTTACTCTCTCTTACCTCCTGTCTCTCATTATCACACTCTCTCACTCCTTTTTCCTCTCTTTGCTTGGCTCTTTGTTACTCTCCTCTCTCTTAGACATATCTCAGTCAGTGTCTCTTTCACTCTCTTTCTTGCTCTCACCTTCCTTTTGCCATCTCTACTTCTCTCTTGTTCTCTCTCAGTTACTAGTCTCTCTCTTATTCTCTTTCTCCCCTCTCCCTCTCATTATCTTACTTCCTCATTAGTTCTTTCTCTGTGGCTCCTGTTTTTACCCCTTCTCTCCCTCTCCCCCCCCCCCTGCTACCCCCCCCCCCCCTCTCTCCCTCTCCCACTCTCCCCCTCTCTCTCCCCCTCTCGCTCCCTCTCTCCCTTCATCTCTCTCCCGCCCTAGATGTACATGTCATGAGTAAGATAGTGGGTGGAACGAATGGCTGTGAGGGGAGATAGAGGCCATCATAACGTGTCTGCATGATTTTGGAAACCGTGCCAGAAAGGAAGTCATGGAAAACAGCAATTAATAGTCATGGAAAAGTCATGGAATTCTGTTTTCAAATTTCTGTGGGAACGATAAAAGGTCATCACACTTTACATGCCATTGGCTTTCTGATGATACCTCAAATTCATAGTTCATGAACATTGCTTCATCTTTTTTAATGATTAATATAGACTTGAATTGAAATTGAATTTGGAATGTCCACATGCTCTGTTGACTATTTCAGACTTCGCGGGGCGGGGGAGTTGTGTACATCGAGGGCAGAGGAGACGTCATTGTAGATGGAGAGATCTATGCCAGTGGGGGGGATGCCAGCCAACTGCGCACCAGCGGAGCTAGTGGGGGCAGTGTTTGGATCAAAGGATCCACCGTGACGGGTAAGGGTGTTGGCAAAACACAATCGTCTTTTGATTGGTCATGCAGTTTATCCACTGCTCACACTTATACTTTTTTTTTTAAAATGTTTGTGCTTTTGAATACTGGGGGATGTTTCACCAAGCTCTTCTCAAGCTAAGAACAACTTTACGCACGACTGGTGACCCTTTCTTGTGCTAAATGAGATACCCCAATTTCTTCCTGTTCTAACATAGTGGGAATTAAAGGGATAGACCACCCTCAAGATATTTTGGTTTCAACTAAAGGAGACACATTAAAGAAACATATTAGCGATGGTTTTGACAAAAATCGGTCAGAGGAAAAGAAAGTTATCCTGATTTTAAAGTTTTGATTTTGTGACATCACATGCCATGTGCTCTCCCATATGTTGTGTACTTTTTTTTCTGGAAAATTTCCATTTTCTTAAAAAGATATTTACCATTTTACCTGTGAATTTTATATATCATTAGACACTTGTTTTTATACACATATCACTATAAACAGAATGTATTCCTTCATCAAAGAATATTAAAAAAGCAATTCATTGAAAAAAGTAGTACTCAACATTATATGGGAGAGCACCTCGCATGTGACATCACAAAATCAACATTTTTAAATCAAATAAGTATCTTTTCCTATGACCGATTTTCATCAGACCTGCACTAATATGTTTCTTTCATGGGTCTGCTCCAATTGAATCAAAAATAATTTCAGGGTGAGCTATCCCTTTAACTGTGAGGCCCCTTCTATTGGAAAGATTGGTTTAGAAATGCTCAGCAGCTTAGAGAAGAGGCCAACCTGTTTGGGATCCTTGTTCAATCATAGCATTACCGTTATCATCACTATCGTCATCACCTTACCTCTGGAATTTGTAGCCACTCTCTCTATGTTTTATCATTATGTTTCAACAATGCACTTCAAAGACTACATATATATAGAAAAAAATACTTGCTTTTATTTTATGACAATAGAGTACCGAAGTGTGATGTCATTTGAGCATTATTGTCAAGACAACTGGCTTTAAACAATGCGGGTAGAGCAAGTGGCGGTGATCACAATGGGGACTGTAATTGGGAATGCCGGACACTAGCCCAATAGACAATATCGGACCGCTAAACTTCTCACTGGAGTGAGTTTGTTTAGAGCCAATTGTCTTGACAACATGTACATATGACGACACCACTTTGGTACTCTATTGATGAACAATATCCTTCCTTTCATTTTTGGCTGCAGTATAAATCCAGTGTGTCAATTATAGAACTGCACAGTCTATGTGTAATTATTTATGTGCGCCTGGTACATTCAACTTTCAAGCCTTACTGGCTTTTACGGATGCACCATTTTCCATTTCTTCGTTATGCGACTAATTTTTTTTTATGGTTACTTAGCTCAATTTCTTTATCACATCATGCTTCTTTCTTAATTGTTTCTTTATGTGCTGTTTACCTATATGCCTTCTTTTTAACATTGTACATACATGCTACTTGTTTGAATGTAATGGAAATAAAGTTCAATTCAATTCAATCTTTGATATAGGGCGAGGCCGCATAGTGTCGAACGGAGGAGATGCGACCTGCGTTCCAGACTGCAACGTCTGCGATTCTCTGAAGCGCTGCACCCAGTGCACCAACTACAAATACTGGGTGGACTACAACTGCGTTGATGACTGCGACAGCTTTGGGAATCGGAAGCATTGGACATATTGTCACTACATATACGTACCCAAATTGACCTTCCCTTATGTGAGACGCGTTTGTGTTCCTCAGTATTACAAGACAGGCCGGTACTGTCAAGGTGAAACCAATGGAGGTCTAAAGGTTTGTACCGAGTTCCTTCTTATCTCATTTGGGATGAAGGCCTTTTAACCCTAATCAGGCCGGCAGGTGGGGTGGGGGGGGTCCATCAAAACTTTTTGTGCAGTCATTATAAAACGTAAAGATAGGGAGGGGGTTCATCAAAACTTTTTGTGCAGTCATTATAAAACGTAAAGATAGGGAGGGGGTTCATCAAAACTTTTTGTGCAGTCATTATCAAACGTAAAGATAGGGAGGGGGTTCATCAACACTTTTTGTGCAGTCATTATAAAACGTAAAGATAGGGAGGGGGTCTATCAAAACTTTTTGTGCAGTCATTATCAAACGTAAAGATAGGTTTACCTGACACAGGCTGATGTAAAAGGTTGTTGTGTATCAGTGTATTTGGGAGACCAGCCTTCACATTTTCTACAGACCACCTTTGCAAAATGCTGCTGGAAAGAAGTGGCAGCTGTGGAAATGCAGTACTGACCACTTTCTAAGATAACATTTGAATGGAACATTTTGCCAAATCATATGAGGTACATGTATCAGGTATAACATTTCGTTCAAGATATTATCTCATTAGTTGGGCTTTGTGGTGATTGTCATAACATTTTGGGGCAAAGAATATGAATTTTTACCAGTTTTCCCAAAGATTTTAATTTCATGGTAATACACATTCCTTCATATTTCCAAAAATGTATATCTTAAAGAACTTGTCAGAAAACTGTCCTAGCATCTGTCCTATACAATGTGCAAAAAGCAGTGACAGTTCTTATCTTGATATGAAGTTCTAGTAATCTTATGTCCACCTTGATATGAGCCAAAGCCGCTTTGGTTACAGTTCCTCTGCCATATGTTTAACATGCAAAACCGTATATTGAGTTTATATGTCCCTAATTGTGTCAACTATAGGCCTCCTGTGTCCCTTGTTGCATATTTGCACGTTTCACACACATTCCTGAGACCCACAAGAACAAAATGTAAAACTCGAATCAAGCTGAAAATCACACGTCATAAAGTCAAATGATATCCATGTCTTTAGAAGCAGGTTTCAGGACATATTTCATCAATTATTATTCTTGTAATAATTCTTTTCATATTTAATGAGATTTTCATATTGTGACAAATTTTGATTTTGGTTCAGAACACAAATGCTGTGCACCACACCAGTCACTCCACTAACCCTCACATTGACAGTATACAAATGATGCACAGGTTTTGAGTGGGTCGGTACGAATTGTATGCACAAGGTCACTTTGCATGGTTTAAACACACCAGGTCCAGCTGAGTTTGTCTTCAACCATGCTAAAGTTAACATGTTTAAGAATTATACCGAACCACAAAAAAGTGCATCATTTGTTTTATAGAATGGGCATTAACAAAACTTTTAAAAATTGAAAATTACCATGGCAAAATACATGTATTGTTATGGAAAAATGGATTGCAGTAGAGATTCTTAGGAGAGATTCTTAGGAGATTCTTAAACCCAATGGCTTTCTCTGATAATGAATGTAAATGAAATGATTTACCAAACACTTCTCAGGAGATTGGTGGAGGAGGTTCAGGAGGGCGGATAGCGATCCATGCGACGGTGCATAACACCTTCCGCGGCTCAACACAAGCATTTGGTGGCGCAAGCCACATGGAACCGGGCCCTGCTGGTACGATATACACCAGCACCATCGGTGTCAACATCACCGAGTCCTCGTTGTCGGTGAACAACGAGAACCGAGCTCCCAGCCGCGAATTCCTGCCCTCAAATCCGTCTCAGGACAGCGGCCGGACGTATGTCTTCATTCCCGAGGGCAGCGCATTAGCCATTGATCGTCTCCTGATCGAGAAACAGGCCCACCTGGTCTTTGGAACAAGTACGGGGGACGGGACCGGCAGCGCCAAGGCTGAGGTGCATTTTGGGATAGCCGAAGGCGACCGAACGGGTTTCATTCACGTCGCGCCGGAGGTGTCTGTCAGGATTTTTGGGTCTGTGTCACCGTTTCCTGTTGGCTTCCGCAACTACGAGAACTCTTTCATCGAACTGCCAAAGGGTGAGAATGAAACGTGTTTAATTTTGTCAATGATGTACATGTAAGGTTAACTGTCTCATTATCATTAGCAAGAAGATGTGTAGTAAGCAAATAGGTTTTCAAGGCCTGGTGATGTACATGTAAGGTTAACTCCCTCATTACCATTAGCAAGAAGATGTGTAATAAGTCAATAGGGTTTCAAAGCCCATTAATACAACCTTGGGCTTATGAATTGTCTCATTACCATTAGTAAGAAGATGTGTAGAAATCCAATAGGTTTTCAAGGCCCGGTGATGTACATGTAAGGTTAACTGTCTCATTATCATTAGCAAGAAGATGTGTAGTAAGCAAATAGGTTTTCAAGGCCTGGTGATGTACATGTAAGGTTAACTGTCTCATTACCATTAGCAAGAAGATGCGTAGTAAGCCAATATGGTTTTCAAGGCCTGGTGATGTACATGTAAGGTTAACTGTCTCATTACCATTAGCAAGAAGATGTGTAGTAAGCCAATATGGTTTTCAAGGCCTGGTAATGCAAGGGTTAACACCATTATCCTGGTTTCCTTCCTGCAGTGGTGTACCTGAGTGGACTGGTGAACACTAAAGTGTATCTTGAGGGCGCCGTGAGCGGCGTGGAGGATGTGACCATCGGCGCAGGGATAGAAGTTGTCATCGGTTTGCAGGTTTGCGTCAAGAAAATAAACACAGCCCTCTGAGCAATCCCATGCCTTAGTACTTGAAAATCAGTGTTTGTGAGCAACCAATTACAATCGAGTGCTAGCTGGTCTTAAAAAAATTAGATTATGGGTTATACTGTTAAAAAACTTTTCTTAATCTTGAAAATAAGAATGACAGCCTTGTCTGAAAACTATTTTTTTCTTTTTTTATGCTTCATGTATTTTTATTTTCTACTTTTACATGTCTGACCTCTTTATTTTGTTTTATCCATTTTCCCTCTATTATTTTACTTTGTTTTCAGACTTTGCTTTTTTCACTCGAAAGCTAAGCTCGTTTGAAAAGGGCTCATGAAAAGGAAAAATTTGATTGAAACTTTAAACTCTTTACCTGATATGTGTGTCACAAACCTAAAAGATGATATTTTGTCTGCCACAGAAAGGGTTAACATGTGATACATGTATTTTTATGCTATGACCAGGGGAGAACCATGGGGGAGCCCTATCAGACCCTAGCGCTGAATTCACTCAGGATTCTGGCTGATGGAGTCTTGATATCGTCTTATAGCTCGGGTGTGGCCTTCAGCTCGGCTCTCACCCCCTCCCTCTCTCTGGACCTGAATGACTCTCTCCATCTTCTCCCCGGAGGACAGCTTAAGGTTGGTGTAGGTGTGGAGCAAAGAGTGCTGCGGTGGTGGCGTTGGTGTTTGTTGTGCTGGTGGTGGTGGTGGTGATGGTTGTTATGGTGATGAGAATGGTGCTTGGTGGTGGTGGTGGTGGTGGAGGTGATGGTTGTGATGGTGATGATAATGGTGCTTGGTGGTGGTGGTGGTGGTAGTGATGGTTGTGATGGTGATGATAATGGTGCTTGTTCTTGGTGGTGGTGGTAGTAGTGGTTGTGATGGTGGTGGCAGTGGTGGTAGTAGTGGTGGTGGTGATGATGGTGGTTGTGATGGTGGCGGTGGTGGCAGTGGTGGTAGTAGTGGTAGTGGTGGTGGTGGTGGTAGTGGTGGTGGTGGTGGTGATGGTGCTGTTAGTGGTGGTGGTGGTGGTGGTGGTGATGACAGGGATAGTGATCGTGATTGCGAGGATGATTGTGCTGGTGATGATTGCAATAAGTAAGGTGATGGTGATGATGATGGTGTTGGGGTAATGATTTGTGTGGTGGGAATGGTGAAGATGATGGTGGTGTTGGTGATGCAGTTAAGCATGACAATGGAGATGGTGGCAGTGGTGGTGGTAGGAATAGGGATGATGATCATGATGGTAGTAGTCATAGTGATGATGTTGAAGGGGTGACGATGGTGTAGTTAATAAACTATCACATCAAGCCCAACAACATTTGTAAATATTGATGGCAAGCTATCATTAGAAGTACTCAAGTATCACATTGTGTTAGAATTAAAGAAATTGAGTAAGTGCACTATTCTGTTATGTCCTTGTAACAGGGGCAAATGAACAAATTGGTATCACATCAGATATGTTAAAGATTGCCTATTTACCGAGACATGACACTTGCAGGACATGGGCCATGTTACTTCTAGGTTTTCCATCATTGTAACTCACCATCAGTGGTAACTACCATGGCAACAACCATAATCATTGCACCTGTTGCAACTTGATGGTAAGTTACAAGAGTTGAAAACGTTTATGCCACATGGCCATGGTCAATTCCATGAAATAAATCTTCATCAAATGGCTCAGTCTTCTTTAGTGTGTAATGCACATATGTATCTCTGTGTGCATGGTCATTTAGCATTTTTTTTGCCCCAACTGCATGGATAATATGTGAATGCACTGTGTTACCTGTATCTGACCAATAGGGGAACTGGATCAGTGTGGTGGCAGGAAGAGCGATAGAGGTTGACTCAGCGGGGCTCATCGATGTCAGAGGTCAAAGCCCAATCAAACCTTCTGACAGCGAGAGCGGATCATCAGGCAGAACAGGTACTAGTACATTATGTAGATCGAATTCCCTGGACTGCATCATAAGTAAAAGTCGTCCCAAAATGCAGTGCGTGGGGCATGTTCGCAGCTGTACATTCTTCCGCTCTATAATAAGAAAGGAAATGTGTATGACTGCAAACGTACCTGCGTTATGCATTGTGGGAGGACTTTTCCTTAAATGCAGTATGGGGATTGGATATGTCGTAAAGATGATAAATCATTATAGTAATATTGATACTACGACCATGTTTGATCATGATGATGATAATGATAAATGAAATAATTGCAACCATAAAAGAAGACGTGGAAATAAAAAGAATTGCAGTTAACAGTGATATTTTGATGATATTGATTGTTTTGACTATGCACAAAAAGCTTACGTGATTGGGATGCCATTGGGATTAAATTATATTTCAGGTGGAATTTCCTTTGAAGAAGAAAAAGTAATATTTGTGCCAAATGTATTCTATTGTTTGTTATTTTATTTTCAAACAGCGTTTCTTAGAAATATATAAATGTAAAATATATGATTTATATTACACTTTCTAATCATATGTCACCACTGAACAAAAAAGTGTAATCTGAAATGTTTGTGTTGAGAAGTAACTAGCACAAAATGAAATGTTTTTGTCAAGTTTTTATTTTTAATTTGTCTAAAATATGAAAAAATTTTGGGAAAAAATTACACTTGATGACAAAGCAATGTGATGGAAGGGCATTTGTTTGATATCAAATTCGTCATGATAGCACAAATATTTTATAAGATGCAGTGAATTTTATTATGTTTGGCAAGTGTCAACTTTTCTTTGAATTTCCTGGGTGTATGTAAACTTCTGGCCTCAACTGTACCTCACTCCTAATATATCTGCCCTCTACGGCCAACTCACCCTGTTACAATACTATAAAATACTATACGTTACCATTCTAATACTATTACGATTATTAATCAGTTAATAGGATTGATGAAATGAGGTATATAATGGGTAACATTGACCATGTTCACCTATTCCTCTGACAGGGTCGTCAGGTGGTAGTCTGGGGGGCACAGGGGGGCGGAGCTACGACCAGGCCATCCCCGCGCCACCTAGGGGCTCCGTCTTCCACCCCGGGGACTTTGGCAGCTGCGGGGGGCAGACGTCGGGCGACGGCGGCTCCGTGGGTTATGGGGGCGGGGTCATCACCCTCGTCGCGCCCCTCCTGGATCTTAATGGGCGACTGGCGGCCGACGGATGGGGGTCGTCGGGTGGCCGCCACGGAGGAGGCAGTGGAGGTTCTGTCTTTGTGGAAGGTGAGCAAGTTAACCCCTACAAATGTCTGGGGGAGGGAGGGGGCAGGTGGAGGGTGGGAATCGGCCGCCTCCCCGCATGTCTTTTTCTTCTTGGTGGAGAACTTGTTGTTGTCTCCCTGTGCTTTCATGACTGTTAAGCCCCAATTCAAGTGCATCTTTTGACACAAAAGCGTTGAGCTGGTGTGAATAACCCAACACTTTTAGGATTCAATCTTGATGTGCCATTGCATGGTGCCTTTTGTGACACTCAATACACACAAACTCCAATGAGCGGCATCATGTCAGGCAATCAATGGATTAAAAGGACCATACAGTTAAAAGTAAGATGATGCAACGAGTCATGAGTCATCGCAGCAGAACCCCAGTTTATCAAACATGTAGCTGAATTTGAAGGGAGTTTGGAACAGGGCTATTTTTATATCACCGTTACAATGTACAATGCATAATTCATGTAAAGGTGAGATTTGACTTAATCTAGCTCCTTCCAGCAAAAATGATATCAAATGACTTTTTAGCAATTTAACAGTGAATTCATGGAGAGGCTAAGGGTTCATATTTCCACTTAACGCTTTCTGTGCCAGCAAAATGCTGCTGTATGGGTGTATATGCATTGCTTGTGCCACAATGCACCAATGGCGGATTAAGGATTAAACAAGTAGAAGCAGTGTTATGGATCTATTTAGAGAGCATGGCCTTTGATTTGTCTCTCTATCTATCTAGCCTATTTCTCTCCACTGCTGAAGGAAGGCCTCCTCGTAATTTTTCCATTTTGATCTATCTGGTGCCATTCGTTTCCATGTCATACTACCATATTCTCTAATTTCGTCAATCCAACTCCTACTTTGCCTGCCTCTTCTTCTGGTATTAGCTCGGGGGTCCAGATGGTTTGATTTGTACCTTCATTTAAATCTAAAATTTTCACCAGTATTTATTTCCTTCTGTGTCTTTGCTTTGATTTGCCAGTGGATTCACTGAGAGGTCAAGGGTCAATATCGGCTAATGGTGGCAGCGGTGGGACCTATGGTGGTGGTGGTGGTGGGGGTCGAATCGGCCTCCACTTCACCAACAACACCTTCCACGGCACCGCCACAACCACTGGTGGTTCCAGCGGCCACGAAGCTGGTGGTGCCGGTACCGTCTTACACGCCAACCTCGCTACTGGAGAACGAGTCTTAACCGTCAACAATGCCTTCGCGAGACCTGGGCCGCTCGCGACGAAAACCGACTATGACATCACGGGCAGTGAGGAGAGCTGCCGAACGTGGCTCCTGCCAGCGTTGGACGGTGACCGCTTTGAGTTTAGTGAACTCTTTGTGGGAGGAGGGGCGCATCTTGCGATGGCAGGTGCCGATGATCACGATACGAACGCGAGCATCACCGTCGGAAGAAGTTCTGGGGATTTGTCAGGATTCGTACATGTTGGCCGTCATCAGGTACAAGCAAGAACAAGATTTTTGTCAAGAGCACTGCATGTACTGGTCCTTTTATGCCTTACACTGGTTCTGAAGTGATTGATACGACAGAAACAGCATTACCATTCTATTTACCACAATGACTAAATCCTATTCATTAAGAAATTGCATTCATTGCAAAAAGGAGGTGTCAATATAACTGAAATACCAACACAAAGCACCAACATCTTTTTTTAAAAAGCACCGACTTGTTGAATGAAAATCAAAAAGCTAGAAAAGCAGGAATGTACACCATTAAATGGCAATGACTCCAAACAATTCAGATTTAGGTTTTCTTTAGTAAAATATTTCTTTTCCTCGTAATCTCTACAGAAAATTGATTTTGTACCTGTTTTGCTCCGTACTTACAGACTGACAGTACATGTTGGATTTTTAACGATACACCTGCAAAATACAATATTTTATGATTTATGATAGGATCTTCGCATTGACCTACCTCCTGAGTACCCACGCGCAGCTTGGAGCGTATTCCTCTACCCATATGGTGACCTTGACATGCCACCTGACCTTGAGGTTCATGGTGTGACCTTTGACCTCGATGGGCGGCTACATACCGTTAGGAATGTCACCATCGGCCATGGCGGCGTTTTGAACATCAGGTGAGATTCTGTCATCTGGACTAGATGCCTGCATGAGCAATGAAATGTACCACTTTGCCCTGACCCAATACAGTAGTAGTATGGTCTTTTCTAAAATAAAAGCTGCAATAGCAGATGAAGACTTTAATTGCTGTGGCTTGCAGTGAAACAATTGAACAAAAATCCATTGAAGAGGAAATATCGAAATGTTGAATGTAACATACTTAGGCTTAAATAAAAAGATTTGTAACAGTTTTTTTTTTATTTGTTAAAATATTAACAATGTATACAAAATAAATATGAAGTATGTAAGGAATATTTAAAATTTATTTTTTTAATATTTTAAAAGCTATATAAGGACTATATACAAAATATGTGTCAAATCATTTTTATACTTTATAATATATATATATATATATATATATATATATATCTATAAAATACATGTATATTACAAATAAAAATAATAAATGAAAATCTGTAAGAAAAAAATGTATTTTGAATAGATTCTAAATAGATTTAGATTATGAAAATGAATTTTATAAAAGATATGAAAAATGTATCTCCCCTATGCATTAAATGACGACTTAGGCTTGCCTTTAATGTTCTTCAATACATTTCACTTGGCACAGACCATTCACCAATGGTACGGCCGGCATATCTGATCAGCTGGCCTTTGAGAACATCATAATCCGAGGAGGGGGAAAGCTCGTGGTGGAGGGTGGAGAGGTGGGATTCAATCTCCATGGGAACCGTATCAGTTTGGAGAGTGGGGCTGTCTTGGAGGCAGACCACCTTGGCTTGTTCGTAGAGGAGGAGTTTGTGGTGGAAGAGCTAGCCAGGATTAATTTGAATTATGTGGTGAGTTCCTTCTTAGTCTGCTCCGTACTCATTTGCCAGTGCGGAATAATCTGTTGGGTGCAGGAGGAGTAGAGGAAGATACGTGCACTAGTGACTGTGGAGATGATCGTGGTATTAGTAGTGATTAGGATGATTCTGATGATTGTGGTAGTAAGGAGGAGAAGGATGATAGTGATGATGATGGTAATGGTAGTGATGGTGATGATGGTAATGCTAGTGATGATGATGGTAATGGTAGTGATGGCGACGATGTCCGCAGTGATGATGATGGTAGTGATGGTGATGATGGTAATGCCAGTGATGATGATGATGATGGTAGTGATGGTGATGATGATAATGGTCGCAATGATAATGGTAGTGATGGTGATGATGGTAATGCTAGCGATGATGATGATAATGGTAGTGATGGTGATGATGGTAATGGTCGCAATGATAATGGTAGTGATGGTGATAATGGTAATGCTAGCGATGATGATGATAATGGTAGTGATGGTGATGATGTTAATGGTCGCAATGATAATGGTAGTGATGGTGATGATGGTAATGCTAGTGATGATGATGATAATGGTAGTGATGTTGATGATGGTAATGCTAGTGATGATGATGGTAATGGTAGTGATGGTGATGATGGTAATGCTAGTGATGATGATGATAATGGTAGTGATGTTGATGATGGTAATGCTAGTGATGATGATAACGGTAGTGATGGTTATTGATGGCAATACCTGTGGATGATCATGGTGATGATGAAGGTGATATTGATAACGGAGTTGATGGTAATAGTCTAACGCGTTTGGAACAGTAATAATGTTGATGATGGTGGTCTTTTATTAGTTCAAATGATAATTAAAAATATTGGTATTGATGATGACAATAATGATGGTGATTATACAGCTTGGTTGGAATGATGTTGGTGATGATAGGGTAAGTGATAATGATGACAGTGGTGATTATGATATAACTCCAGTAAAAAAAAATCAATGAATAAGAAAGCAAAATAGCAAACAAATGCATGTAAGTTTATATTCTTTTACCTTCATTTCCTGATCCCTGAAACTATGTTTAAAACAAGGAAAGATTTGGAACAAAAACGACTTGGAAAAAAAAGCTTTCAAATAAAAAAAATTATAACATATTCAAAACAAAATGAATAGATAAAAAAGTAGTAGAAAATAGCTTTGAAATATATATTTCTAAGATATGTTTTAGATAGCATAGATTTGAAAATTGATGGTGCAAATGAGTGATATGTGAGCTGTCATGATTGTAGTGTTGATGATAAGGATAATGAATACGAAGCTTTGTGTTCGTATTTACAAATGTATATAATTTTTGCATTACTTGTAAATGTTTTCAAAGCATCTCAATATCTTCTTATCTCTTCATTATAGTCTCAATTCTCTGGTGGTAGTGGGATCGGCGGTTCAGGGGCGGGGCATGGAGGGTTTGGTGGCAGCACCAGCTCGTATCCAGGGGGCGTGGCCTATGGAGATATGCTAAGCCCCGCTCACTTTGGAAGCAGAGGTGGCAGTGATGACATCAAAGGCGGAGGCATTCTGAGGATACAGGCCAAGCTCAAGATCCAATTAGATGGTACGTTCCCCGCATCATTTTCAGGCACTTACATGTACAATATATATGAGTTTGAATCCGTAAATTTCCAATAATATACCAGTTTGTAGTTTTACCACGGTCGGACAATGGATATAAAGACATTTTACAGCATGCCCAGAGCCCTGTTGCATAAAACTTACCATTGATAGCAACTTTGCTATCAATGGTAACTTCTATGGAGACCTTGAATTTGATTGGCTGTCGAGCGGTGTTACCATGGGAGTTACCATTGATGACAGAGTTACCATTTATGGTAAGTTTTATGCAATGGGGCCCAGAACAACAATAGAAGCAGGTGCACATGGTGGAACGTTCTTTCACTGCCTTCTCAGAATTTCTATCTGCAGTATTGCACTATGGTACTCCATCTTATAACCAATAAAAGGCCTTCATCTGGGATCCATGGCATAAAACTTGCTTTTAAAGGTTACTTTGCCATCAGTGGTAGCTACCATGGTACACCGCTCAACAGCCAATCAATACAAGGTTTCCATAGAAGTTGCCATTGGAAGCAAAGTTACCATCAATGGTAAGTTTAGCGCAAGAGGGCCCTGGCGTATGAATGTTACTTGCTTCCTTTTGTCAAAGTAAGGCTCCATCTTGTTATCAATTTCTATATATACTGCCTTCACCTGGTGTATGAATGTACATTGTCCAAGTAAAGCCATGACCTTTGACCTTGTCTCAGGATCCATTGAGTGCAGTGGAGCAGCAGGATCCTCGTCTAGCAAGGCAGGAGGAGCCAGTGGAGGGAGCGTGCTCCTGGATACGGAGATTTTCACGGGCTCAGGGAGCATCCGAGTTACTGGGGGCAACGGTGAGTTGGGTCATCATCATACAGCTATGTGGTATATCTTATCACCTTGGAATATAAAGGCGAAACAAAGATGATATAAAGTTGAAGATATTCAACAATTACAACTACCGCTGTTTTTATTGGTACCATTGTAACTCTTATCAGTGGATAGGTACGATTCCTATTCAGCATACGCAGCTATAGGTTTGTCTCCCAGAGTATTACAATTTTCTTCCATCTTCTTAGAGTCATAAGAAAAAAATGTTTTTCACTGCAAACTACAGTAGTTTATCACATATTCCATGATTTTAAATGTTTCCATGGAAGGAGTTTACAAATACATATTATTCAGATAAAATCAAATGGATGGATCGAAACACCATGTGGTTGTTACCATGGACATGGTCTTTTGTTACGCGGACAATATGTTAAAGGGTTCCTTTTTCAATTTTGTCTGTGTAACAAGACAATGTTCTTAGTCTACTATTCTTTCAGGATATATGACCCATTCATAGGATGAAAAGGAGTCTCATCGTATCCAAGAGCTGCATGCAACATTGCTATTCAACACCTTCTAAGAATCTTGTAATCCTATTGGTCAACAGCTTGTCACATGACATTCGCTAGATATACTCTTTGCCTTCCACAGGATACGGGTCGTATGGAGCAGGAGGAGGGGGCGGGCGAGTCGCCATCTACTACTCCGACCACTCGTTCATTGGACAAGTGGTGGCACATGGGGGCGCCTCGGGGAACCACGAACCGGGGGCCGCCGGCACGGTGTACCAAGAGTCCAAGTTGGCGGTGCCCAGATACAGGAGCCTGACTGTGGATAACATTGGCTTGGAGGTGCGGGATGTGAGTACCGGTAGTGTTATGTAATGGTGATGGTGGCATATCCATATCAGGGTCATGATTGATTGATTGAATTGATTTGTTTTATTTCAGATTCAGTAAAAAAACATATATATACACAAATTCACTACGTACATATAAATGTGAACAGACATGTCAGCCATGTAATGTAAAATATACAAATTCTTGGTAAGTGAAATAGGGTGTATCAGTAAAAGCCTATGTGGCTTGACATGTTGATACACCCATTGCAACAAATTAAAAATAAGGAGCAGTTGGGATGCATAAAGGTTTTCAATTATTGTAGCTTCCCATCAATGGTACATGTAACTACCATGGCAAAGGCCAATGAGCTCTCACTATTGATGTTACCATTAATGGAAAGTTAAAATAACTGAAAACCTATATGCAACATTGTCCAGGACGTTGCTGCAGTTACGATTAGCCTATAGATCTCTATTCTGTGCTAATCTGGGGCATCCCTAGCTGGTCTGTCACTCCCTGCTCTCAATGCATTCTCTGCAGAACTACCCCATCTACAACTTTCCTCTCCAGTGTATGATGTTGAATCAAGCTACCAAAATTTGTTAATTTACATCTATTAATGGCCTTGGGACGATAGCAATCTGTCACATAAAGCTCTTGCTTTCTTTATTCATTTGTTCATTTTGTGATATAAGTCCATGTAACATTCCCCCTCCTTAAATCATATTATACACTTTCATTAACACTTTCCAGAAGCACAATGTCTCGGAAGATGATATTACTTGTGCAATAAAGAAACATGTGGCACACAGAGTTATGAACTATTTTCCTTACCTGATAGTCAGAGGTGGAAAAGCTGCCTTATTCAGCTTAATCTGCTGCAACTCAGTATTTGTATGTTTTGTTTAAGAGTTTGGAGTAGAAATTATCCAACAACCTAGAAGCCTGGCTAAGTAGACAAAGAAGTCATTTCTATATATATATATATATATATATATATATATATATATATATATTATTGCATAAATTAAGTCTTCTTCAGAAATCACTGTCAAAGTCTTCTTGCTGGAGTATGCTTCTAACATACGACTGACTGGCTATAAACCAATTCCTAAATTATGTATCACTGTCATAATTTGTGCAGACAATGATTGAAGACTACAGTGACCTGCGTACTGTCGGTGCCAAGACATGGGTGCCAGCTTCTCCGAATACCTCTAACTACTCCTTTGAAAGCATTACTCTCCTTGGCGCGGCTCACCTCGTATTTGAATCAGCCAACGCCCTGCAAAACATCCGGGTACAGACACTCAGCGGTCCGTCCGTCCATCAGGGATCCTTCGGCACGCTGCACGTCAGACCGAAGCAGTCTGTGACCCTACAACAAACGGGCAACTACCTCCCGTTCAACCTCTACCTCTATTCCCTGGGGACAATATTCCTCCCAAACACGGTCACCATGCAGGCGAGTCGAAACGCCATCGACGGGACACTAGGGGGCGCTCTAGACTTGACGGTGGTAGACGCGGAGGTGTCCTTCGGGAGGACGGCCACATCGTACAACTCGGACGCCTCACGGAGCTTTGCATTTGATACGCTACGTGTGAAGCATAGCGCGTCTGTGACCATGGTGGATGGACTGGACCCATACACCATCCAGGCGAGGTTTATTGAGATTTCACCTGGAGGAACTGTACGTGGACACAATCTTGACATCACTGCTTCGGAAGGTGTTGTTGTCTCGGATTCCGCAGTTCTGTCACTCGATTACGCAGCGCCAAATTCCAGTACTACAGGTAAACATGAAAACTTTAAATTTCCAGTCCGCGAAAATGGTCGACTTCATTGAGGTCTTGCTCTTGCCGATTTCGCCAACTAAATCTGTCAGAGGTTTTGTTTTTCTCCAAAGCATCTATGTAATCTTGCATGTGTAATCCTTTCTTGATGTATTGTAAGTTTTTATATGAGGGCATTATGGAAGTGGTGAGAACGCGTTGATTCCTGCAGCTCTTGCTGTGGGATCCTGGGCCTAATCTAATCTAATTTAATCAGGTAGCCTCTAATGCTGAATACAGCTTCTTTGCTGAAGCTACAGTAATAATCGAGTGGTACTTCATACTAGGAAAGTGCTACATTAAAGCTTATTATTTTTATTTTAATTTAATTCTTTTGAATAATCTAGTTTTCTTTGATTTCCTGCCAGCATTCCACGCCGGCTCGGGGGGCAGCCTTGGGGGTGAGGGGGGGTACGGAGTAGACAACTTGGCGGGAAGGAGCGTATCAAATTACCGGCAGACCGAGGTGCAATCGCCCAGTTTGTTCGGGGAAGCCGGACTCTGTAGGGGGGAGGGAGTGTGTGCAGATGGACAGGCGCCATCGGGTGGTGGAAAGCTGCACATTGTCGCTCCCTCCGTGGTGATTCGCGGAACCGTCAGTGCCAGGTCAGCATGGAGTCAACTCTGATTCCTTTCTGTGCAAGATAAAACGCTGGTCTATGGGATTTGTGTGCATTACTTGTAAGACAATACACCCGTGCCACATAAATTGTCAATGTACTGTATGTGTTTTCTGCACCACAAAATGTACTGTTGTGCCTTGTACTATAGGGGGGGGGGGGGGGGGGCGTGGTATATTCCTGTACACGTACATGTACCTGGAGTTTACACCCACAATCAGTCACCATGAGTTGTAGATGATGTCACTTCCATCAGATGGAATGTGTAGTTCTCAATTTTTTAAATTGATGTGAAATGTTTTTCTATGTATCCGCTATAAAAAATAAAATGCACTTATCTGCTTACGTCAGTGACCACCTTCAAGGGCAACCTAAAGACACACCTGTATAATGGTGCTTTTTGACATACAAGTTCATACCTGTATTGTATTTTTTTTCTCTCTCTTTAATTTGCTCTGAAACGCCTTGAGCATCTAGTTAAGAGGGAAAGTGCGCTATATAAATTATATATTATTATTATTATTATCATGTGCCATGGAATGGAAAGTGTACATGTAGTTTAAAGTGCACAATTTGATAGTTTAATAATATCAATAAGTTTAATTGTTTGTATGAAAATACGCAAGGATATATGAATAACCAAGGAAATATTAATAACAAAGGACCGGAACTGTAAACAAGTTAGCCCGATTTCTCAAAGGCGTTTAATATTTACCATGATTTAAGCAGATATTATGGCATATAAGCAGATAAGTGCATTTTATTTTTATAGCGGATACACCTCAAGGAAGTCCAATAATGAATTCACAAATTTGGTGTTAGATTGATGCTAGTTGCTATGGTCTAGACCATGCTTTATCTGTATTGATTTGATTAAAACGTGGTCTTAAAGGGCATATACTGTACTGGGAAGGCAAAAAAGCCTTCAAAAGGTAATTGTAAGCAATTTTCTTGCCAATGGTCTTAAATTCATGTATTGTCCATTTTAGAAGCTTGCTGTAAGTTATTTGCCCTCAAATGATCCACATATGGAGTAATTAATGATTAATGATTAAATCCTCAAAATGTTCGGCCCAAACATTTTGAGAATTTGTGATTTAATCACTCATTACTCAAAATGTAGATCATTTGAGGGCAAATAAATTTCACCAAGCTTCTGAATTGGACAATACATGAATTTAAGACCATTGGCAAGAAGATTGCTAACAATTACCGTTTGAAGGTTTTTTTGCCTTCCAGTGCAGTATATGCCCTTTAATCTAAAATTGTTTCATGAATTTTGGCCTCCATGTTTGTTTTTCAGGGGTGAAAGTGCCTCCTCCTTACCGCAGCAGAGCAGAGCGGGCGGGGGGTCAGGGGGCAGTATCTGGATAGAAGCTGCCTATTTCCAATCATCAGGTATGATCAACTTCTCCCTTCACATTTGAGAATTGTAAATTTAAAATTGTAAATTGTATTTATTTGGTCCATTTAAAGATACATATATGGAAATTCATTTTGTTCACATGATAAAAAATGATAAAAAATATCTGACATTGAACATACAAACAAACTCATTTTTACAGATTAATTGACAACATCATACATACAATGTACTACGACAGTAAAATAAACATAAACATTCCAAGTCAAACCAATGGGTTTACGTAAAATGACAAATAATGACAGGTTTTACATAAAACAAACTGGTGTTATATCACACATACTATCGTGCAATAATGTGATATTGATGTACAATTGAATTAAATAGTTATTGTATAGTGAAATATTGATTAGGTCTTTTTTAAAATAGTGAAATGCATTGATATACCGTTACAAATATTCCAAGTGAACTCGGCATCACTAATAATAAACTTCAAATAAAGATGAGAAAGTGTCTAGATGGATTGCAATCGAATTGCATTTGACTTCCTTTATTTGTTTAGCCCATTGCTCACGTTCAGATTTTCGGGCTTTGTGAACCCTGGTCAAGTTAGGATGTCAAAGTTGTCCGTGGAACTGCAGCTACCAAAGGGGTGTGGCTTGAATGTGCCCTATATTAAGGAATTTGAAGTTTATTTGTAGCTTTTTATCAATTGTCCATACAGAAGATTATACAGAAGAAGTTAAGAGAAGAATAAGCTGGTTAATTGCAATCATGAACTCAGTTAAATGTAGTCAACTCTCATAATTACAGGATAACAGGTTAACCATGTGAATAAGCATGATTGGGTGCATGAAATGTGTAATAAGTCGGGCAGAGTTTCATGGCTTATAGTACTGAGTGGGTTAAATGATTTTACATGCACATCTCCCCCATATAATTGAGTATCTTCTTGTTTTGTTTAAATCTTCTTTGAGTAGTTTGTTTCTACCCCCCCCCCCCCATCCCTCTCTCACCTTCTTTTTATCTCTCTTTCCGTCCTCTTTTTTCTGAAATGTTTTAGTGCTTGTACTTGAAATGTACACGTATGTGATTCGATTGTTTTGATATTCATTTATTTCTATACTGATGTGGTTTTACTTTGAATGTGGGAATAAATGAAATGAAATGATATCTTGCTTAATTTCTTTGCCAGGCATCATTGATACCAGTGGAGGCAATGGGTATTACTCCGGAGGGTACATTGGAGGTGGAGGGAGTGGTGGTATGATCACTGTTTCCTATGAGGAAGGCACCGTAGACAACACACCGGTCTCCTGTGGAGGGGTTGGTTACCAGTCTGGAGGGCCCGGCATCGTGCTCCTAGTGAAACAAGACTTTGGTAGCTTCCATCATAGGGTAGGTCCATGAGTGGAAGGGAGAGAGGGAGACAGAGAGAGGGGGGGGGGATAAAGCAAATTGTATTGGGAGACGGGACTGGCAAATTGAGAGAGAGAGAGAGAGAGAGAGGGAGAGGGAGAGGGAGAGGGAGAGGGAGAGAGAGAGAGAGAGAAAGAGCAGTGGAGAGAGAGAGATGGAGAGAGAGAGGGAGAGGGAGAGGGAGAGAGAGAGAGAGCAGGGGAGAGAGAGATGGAGAGAGAGAGGGAGAGGGAGAGGGAGAGAGAGAGATGGAGAGAGGGAGAAAGAGAGAGAGAGAGGGAAAGACAGATTGGGTTGAAAGAGAGGACTGGTAAATTGAGAAGAAGTGAGGAGATGGAGAAAGATGTATAAAATCATACCTGTCAGTCTAGGACTTATTCATTCACACATATTCAAATTACTCTTATATTCCCATTAACTTCTTGATTGCACTATAAAGAAAAAATAATTGACATGAAATGTAAGCATCATGCCCCATTTTTGTGATTTTATTGTGGCATTTTAGTGCTACATTATTCACTACAGGTAGAGTGGATTCACTAATTTATTCATTAAGTCAAAGTCAACAAGATGTTCAATGATTGGCCATTTTTTTCTTCATTTAACCTCTATTTCTATTTTTATTATTGCTTTGCAGATGTATGTCAGCAACTGCGGACGGGGCAGCGTCAGATCTGCCCTGCTGTTCGTGCAGTCATCTCTCATGCTGCAAGCACTTGATGTCCGAGCAACCGCGAACCTCATGGTTCATGACAGCTCACCGGACGGGTCAACATGCCTCTCCACAAAGTCCGTGGTCGGAGACCGTACGGGGAAGATCGCTCTTGTTAACGGTGCGTCTGCGTACATCGGAAGATGCAGCGAGCGGTGTCCCAGCTGCGAGTACGGGGAGCAGGCGGAGATCGACCTGGAGGTCAGCCTCGCCGTCGATCATGCGTCGTACGTGAAGATCCCAGAGTATCTGACCTTGAGGGATGGGGTGACCTTTGACCTTTGTGGAGCAATGGATGGCATTCAAGATGGGAGGCTGGATGTGCGGGATGGGGGTAGGTTCCTGGCGAGTTACCCCGCCTATACCGGCTATGATCGCCCCACCAACCACACCTTGAGTATCAACAGTGTCTATGTGTACCAAGGTGGGGTCTTCGGCTCATCCTCGGCGTGTGCAGCTGACAATCCGGATGATGAGAAGCTAGATCTGGATTTTGCCATCTTTGAGACGCGCTACGACTCCCAGTTTGATCCGTCGTTCTTCAATCTGGTGACCACGAATGCGACTTTAGAGCCTGTTGGAGATTACCTGATGAATCCTTCATGCCAGGAGAGTGGGGAGCTCGTTCTCCTGACCGGTCAGAACTGCTCACTCGCTCCGGGCAACTACAGCTACGAGTCCATCACCATTCATGGAGGGGCTTTCATTCTGCTGCTTGGAGATGGAAACGGGACTCTGACGTATGTGACCACAACAAGCCTTGACGTCCGAGCGGGAGGGTGGATCGACGGTGTCGGAGCAGGGCGCAAGGATATCGGTGACGTTCCCCCAAATGCAGGAGGCAGCTACGGAGGCTCTGGCGGGTACACCAACCAACCTCTGTTTGGGAGTGTGATTCAGCCGGTGGACTACGGCGCTCCAGGCTTTGGTACTAGCGGTGGAGGGCAGCTGAGCTTGCTGGTTGGAGACTGCGCCGTCATTGACGGTGCAATCCTGATGGACGGTGCTGATGCGAAGACTAATGGGTATGGTGGTGGCAGCGGTGGTAGCCTATTCATCCAAGCGGCATGCCTTCGAGGGTACGGATCCATCACGGCTTATGGTGGGAATGCTCTCTCTGGTGCTGGAGCAGGTGGAGGGGGACGAATCGCTGTTCACATAACAGGACGTGAAAACGAGTTCATGGGACTGATGAGCGCCGAGGGTGGAAACCGTCCGGAAAATAATGCAGCATCTGGTTCAAGCGGTACTATCTATATACAGACGGATGACAGTGGAACTCTCAATCTTTCTGGCTCCACACTGACGCCCACCGTACTATCACCTGAATCCTTAGATGGGATGGAGTACATCGACAATCTCTTTATACAAGACGGATACCGCTTGGAGCTGGGAACCTCAATAACCATAGGAACATTGCATGGGGATTCCACCGGCTATATATTGCTGGTAAACAATGTGACCGTGCAGATAGAATCCATGGCATCTGATGACTTGCGTACTCGGTGCTCCTTTGATGTTGGTGAAGATTCAAATCTTATTCTCCCTGATGAGGTGATCATGTCTCACAACGTCTATCACACTGTATACATCCGAGGCACCTTGACGACAACGAGCTTCATTTTGGGAGAAGGCACGTCTGTTGATTTGACAGGCACCCTCTTGACATCATCCATCGAATTACTGAAGAACTCTTTCCTGCATATTTATGACCAAGCCACGCTGGGATATTCCTTATCAGGAGACACAAACTTTGAGAGCTTTATTGTTGGTATTGGTGCTCGACTGAATGTTGCTGGGGATCTGGCAATTTTTACAGTAGACCTCCACTTGCATGAGGACTCTGAACTGAGCTCGAATTCTGATTTGAAGGTGTTGACTGTTAACTGTCAAAGAGCTTCCATTGCAAGAGGTGCTGTGCTCTCTGCAGATGCTGGTGGACTTGTGGATGGAACTGGGAGTCCCTTGAATCATCGATCTGGTGCTAGCTATGCCGGTGAAGGAGGCGTCTATGACGGTACCCCAGGTTCCACCTATGGTATCGGCTATTCACCCCAGTTGCCAGGGAGTGGTGTGAGGGATGCCTCATCTGGTGTGCAGAGTCGAGGTGGTGGTGTCGTCACTCTCCAAGTGGATGAATCTCTGACTTTGGATGGCACCGTCTCGGCGAATGGAGAAGACTCTCCTGGTACTGTTGGTGGAGGTTCTGGTGGGAGTGTCATTATTGTGGTTCTTGGCACTTTCAGTGGACATGGGACCATCACAGCCAATGCAGGTCGAGGCAGTGGAAGTTCTACATCAGGAGGAGGAGGAGGTAGAATTTCAGTTTCGTCACCAGAAACTGGCTCATTCTATGGCGTCATGACTGCATATGGCGGTACAGGGTACACTAATGGCGCACCAGGCACGGTTTATACTGCTGCGGAAGGTACAGTGCCTTCTGCTTCATTGGTCATCGGAAATGGAGAAATCACAGCCCTCGGCCTAACAATGCTTTACTTAGAGGAGGCGTACATCACTCTTCACGAAGTAGTCTTGAAGGAGTTTGGCACATTGCGGATTGACAGCCCCCTACAATCGGTTATCACTGTCGGACAGCTAGATGGGGACAACACAGGCCTGTTGTATATCAGTAGCACTCAGAGATTCCTGGTGGCCAAAGACCAAGCCATTGCCACCACATATTATCTCCTGTGCGCTCTAGATGTGGCTGAAGGTGCAGAGGTATCGCTCCCTCCAAAGATCTACATCTCTGAATCGGCCTCTCCACATCGAGACGATTCGTTCAAGCTAGCTGGCCGACTAACGGATGTGACGAACATTGTGATTGGAGCGGGTGCATCCATGCTGGTAGACCTCACTGCTCACACTGCTATCAGTACGGGACCCGGTGACTACCTCTTTGTAGATCCACCAGGATCTTTCTCTGTGAGCTCTCTCCAGGTTCATGGCAATGCCGTCCTTGAGTTTGCCCACTCAACAGACACGCCAATCCGACTCCAGCTGTCCTCGGACCTTGACATCAGGTATGGCGGCGTGTTGCAAGCAGGCTGGCTGGAGATTGTGGCGCTATCTATGGAGGTGGAGTACGGAGGCATGGTGACCTGCCAGGGCGGGGGTTTTGGGCCTGGAGAGGGAGCTTGTCCGGGAAGGGATAACCTCCAAGGCGGTTCAGGGGCGTGTCACGGTGGGCCTGGTGGAACGGCCTCCAGCGGGGCAACAACAACACCATTAGTCATCGGTAGCCTCTACGGAACAAGGGACTTTGGTAGCGGTGGTGGCACCAGTAGCAGTGGGACAGCCGGTACTGGTGGAGGGGTGGTGTTCATGACCGTGGCGGCCGTCAGGGTGGATGGAACCATTAGTGCTGATGGTGGCGCTGCCACCGGTACCGGTGGAGGTGGAAGCGCAGGAGCCCTCCACATCACCTCGCAGGTCTTCTCTGGGTCTGGCCTCCTCTCAGCGGTGGGTGGAGCCGGAGGGGGGAGTGGTGGGGGTGGTGGTGGGGGCGGGCGCATCGCTCTCTTCATGTCCACCCCAAGCGAGTACACCGGAGATTTTGCGGTTCATGGTGGAAGCGCCACGACCAACAACCAAGCAGGGTCAGCGGGCACCGCTCTCCTGCAGACTCAAATCGGTATCACAACATCCCGCGAGCTCTTCATCAGCAACAGTGGCGCTAATTCTCCGGCAGCCCTAGTGACCTTGCTAAATGAGACACAGTCCGAGCCTCACGTCTTCGCCACACTCACCCTCCTCAACAACGTGATCCTGGAGATCGTAGGTGAGGACGTCGAAGTGGTCACTGACAGCCTGGTGAGCGACAGCTCCTGCGTAATCGAAGTCCACGATACTATGATACTAAGCGTTGAGACAGACTTACAGGCCGCGGTATTTCACTGCAGCTTTCATATCGCCACTCTGGGGGAACTCAGACTGCCACCTAGTGTAACGTTCACGGGACCAAGCAACGTCTTCTCAGGTAAGCAAGTATATTCATATACATGTATGACACTTTACAGTACAACTTAGAACGTGTTTCAGCTGTATTTTTGTCAGGGTTTTATTTTTACGATGTTGGTGAATCGGTTTGCGGCGCAAAAGTAGTGTGCAAAAATATCAGCTGAATCAGCTGAGTACCAGTACTCAATAATTTAATACTTTCATTAATATTGCATTTTTAATACTTTTTCCATTTTACAAACACTGGAAAGTACATACAGTTAGGATTTGGAAAAACGGAGCAACATTGAAAATGTATCCTGTGACATCCTGCTAGATCCTTTCCTTGTGCTAGTTTCAAGTACAAAACGAATCCATGTTACTCAATAAAGCTGGAGATCAACTTCATAGCCGACTGCAATCGATTTTAGTCAGTGATTATACAATCAAATGTGTACAAACATAAGAAGCTGAAAGACTGTGTTGATTGATTGCAATCCATTGTAGTCATTGATGTCATCAATGTGCGGTTGATCTCAAGTTCCACGCATTCTGTATCATAGGATGATCACTTGATCTCTAAGAGCCTGCATGCCCCTTATATGGTATTGCATCAAGAAAACAAGAGTTTTCAGTTATCTTTTGTGCTTCATTTTTAGGTACTTTGACGAACATGTTTGACCTAGTTATCGGTGCAAGCCAGAGCCTTTCTCTTTCGATGGACGCCCGTACAGCTGTGTACGTTGGCGGCAACTATACGTCCATCTCTGACCGGGGTGTCTACAGTTTAGCGTCCGTTACGCTCCAAGAGTACGCCACCCTCTCATTCGACTCGCACACAACCGAACCTGCGCAGATGTCTGTTGGCCGCCTCCAGGTGGACTATGGGGGCGCTCTCCGCATCCACTCCCTGCTTCTGGAGGGAAACGAGGTGGTCGTCCATCCGGGAGGTTCCATTGACTTGATGGGGGGTGGCAGCAGCTTCTCTGATGAGGGACCCGGTGCAGGGTTGGTACGTCATTTTTCAAAATTTCACATCAGCTTTTTTTGTTTGTTTGTAGTATGCACCAGTAAAATGAGTTGCACCATTTCAAGTCCCAAAGTATTTCCTGAGGATTTGTTTTTCTCTACTGATACAACTAGTTCCCTTTCCACCCATCTCTAGGAAGAGCAACTCAAGTTTCACCATGTTTTATTTATACATAAGTATTTACATATAATGCATACAGTATTTTACTCTTGCACATAAATGGTAAAAAATAAAATTACCACTCTCACAAATTCATCAAAGAAGAGTTGTCTTTAACGGCTACTTAAGTGCATACCCAGAAAAAAATGGCCACATGATAAGGGTAATACCCATATTGATGAGCCTAGGTAAATCTGGTAATAAACAAATAATCAACGTTGGTGAAGGTGATGGCATGAACTATCACTTCCGAGGTGATCTGGATGTACCTATCTTTCTGAAGCGCAGCTGAGGAAAGATAGCGTATACATTCAGATCGCCGAGGAAGTGATAGTTCGTCTCATTGCCTGAAACCAAAAGTTGATTATTTGATTTATATTCCACATCTGAAACCAACTATCTATACCAAAAATGACAATTTGACGTACAAAAGTAATGTTTACTTCTCTACCTAACCCCGAGCCGCTGCCATGGGGAACACACGTTAGGATGCGCGTTAATTAGGACGCGCATTATGTAGCGCGTTTAATTAGGACGCGCATTATGACGCGCGTTTGGACGTGTTAGTGGGAGCTGATAGTTTGAGTGTAACGCACTTTTATTTCGCGCGTACTTAAAATATTAATCACGCATTAGGACTGTGAGGAGTGAAGAGATCAGCGAAACCAAAAAGTACTATCACCTAGAGTGTAACAGACTTTTATTCTCAGGTGATCTGATAGGAAAAACTACGCCTCATCACGTGATTGACTCTTGACCAATCATATAGCAACATTCTTAGTAGGTGGAATATAATGATAAATATCACAATACGCATGTAGTAGTATATTGTATGTAGAATTTATTTCACTCTTTCACTATGTAGTAACAATGAATTGATTGTTTTTAATTGTCTTTAATTGTCTTTTTAATTTTCATCAGACACTGTCCATGGACATATCTTGGCCCTGTACCTCGTATAAAGAGTTATGATTTACCGCAATTCACTTGACTTGAGATTGATTCATCAATACTGCACTCCAGAGATAGAGGATTGGACTTGCAGTCGAATCCGATCAATCCCAACTCAAGCTTTTTATGCCAGGGCCTTATGACCATTTTCTCTTGACAGAACGGAACTGGAGCGGGCCATGGGGGGTTAGGAGGTTCCCCTGACGGCGATGCGATACCTGGAGGCGTGAGCTATGGGGATGTGATGAGGCCAGATAGAGGGGGTAGCCAGGGGGGCAATGGTACCTCTGGTAGTGGTGGGAGGGGTGGAGGGTACCTCTCTATAACCCTCAGTGGATCCGCAACCATCGATGGTAAGATTCACATATTCAGTATGTGTAAATGTACCTTATCATATCATGCCCGTGGCTTTGTGCCCTAAAGAGTCTCACCTACCCGGTATTGTAATTCTAACCTTGAGCACCCAGAGGCTATGTGGTTTATTCAAGATCCTCACAGGAACATACCAAAATTATGTGTTTGCCATATGGCTCTGAACTAAATCAAACTCCTTACAAGTGGATTTTTGTTTCATGTTTGCGATTTGATAGCAGATGGTGAAAAACATGATGGATCATTTGGAATGTGCAAGCATTGATATTCAAATTTTAATTCAAATTTGAGCCTCCTTCACAAAGAGTATCAGCATTTTAAAAATAGTGATAGTGATAACTTCTGATATCTTGCTGGTTTCCAGGCATCATCGCCGCTGATGGTGAACCTTCCTTTTAAATTTGTCCATATACAAAAGAATGTGTTCTTATAGTGATAACTTCTGTTATATTCCACATACTAAGAATACTGCTATATGATTGGTCAAGAGTTGATCACGTGATAAAGGGTAGTTTTGCTCATCTGATCACCTGAGAAGAAAAGTTCGTTACACTCTAGGTGATAGTACTTTTTGGTTTGCTGATCCCTTCACTCCTCACAGTCCTAATTCATGATCAATATTTTGAGTACGCGCGAAATAAAAGTTCGTTACACTCGGACTATCAACTGACAGTAGCTCCTCCTGACGCGTCATAACACGCGTCCTAGTAACGCGCGTCCTTGTAACGCGCGTCCTTGTAACGCGCGTCCTAGTAACGCTCATCCTGGTAACATGCGTCTTAACGCGTGTTCCCCATGGCAGTGGCTCAGGGTTAGGTAGAGAAGTAAACATTATTTCTGTATGTCAAATTGCCATTTTTGGTATAGATAGTTGGTTTCAGATGAGGAATATAAAGCAAATAATCAACTTTTGGTTTCAGGTAATGAGACGAACTTATCACTTCCTCGGCGATCTGAATATATACGCTATCTTTCCTCAGCTGCGCTTCGGAAAGAAAGCTACATTCAGATCGCCTCGAAAGTGATAGTTCGTCCCATCACCCTCACCAACGTTGATTATTTGCTTAATATCTTGCTGGTTTCCAGGCATCATCGCCGCTGATGGTGAAGCTAGTTCTGTTTAAATTTTGTCCATGTAACAAAAGACCGTGTTCTTATAGTGATAACTTCTGATATCTTGCTGGTTTCCAGGCATCATCGCCGCTGACGGTGAAGCCGGTACCGGTGACAGCGGAGGAGGGAGTGGAGGGGGTGTCTACATGGCGGTGCAGGATCTGGGTGGTTTTGGTACCATCAGGGCAAGGGGTGCAGGAGGAGCCAGCATCGGGGGAGGGGGAGCAGGAGGAAGAGTTGGCATCCACTCACAATTCAGGTACATGAGTTTGATTTTGATTTCAGGCCGGGGGAGGGCCCGCCCCCACCCCCACCCTTCGGCATTTCATGCAATCATTCTGAAGCACGGAAAGATATCGCTGCAAGATTTCATGACTTTTTTCTTTGCAGTCTTGCGCAACTTTTCAGACCAAAATCGCAATGACTTGATATACCATCGGGACATTGCATTATTTTTGCCAGACGATGTCACCCCAATTTCAGCTCACTTTAGTTATTTTGTGTACAAACCCAATGGAAAGTGTCTTCTTTCATCTAATTCACAAAAACCCATTTTCAATTGAATCATTTCAATCTATTGATTTGGTCTTTTTATGGCTCAATAATGGTGTGTTATAAGTTCCAATTAAAAAAAAAAAACAATGATAAAAACAAGATTAAGAAAAAGACATACATAGGAAATTCACAAAACAAAGAAAACAAAGGGGAATTATTTAAACATCACATCTTGAATTGGCTTCATTTAGAAAATATGAAGGCCTACTGTACATTATACTCTGGGATCTTGAAGATGGCATATTTACTGCTTGTAGTTGATATTTTGACATTTGATTTACATTGAAATGTTCAGTTTTTAATGTAAAGATTGCCAACTTGAAAGCCAACATGATAATGATCTAAAGAGGCCCTGTTTATGAGAGTGATGGAAATTCACATATTGCACTTGAAGTCCAATTTCAACAAATAAAGGACATGGGAAGTGTGTACAATAGAAAAGAACCATAGCACAAAGTTTGCAGAATGAAATCTATGTTTTAAGCTTATCATTTTATAGTCTTTAATGTCATCTCTGTTGTCTTTCAGGCTGAGTTTCGTAGGGAGTTTTGACACCCAGGGAGGCCAGAGCAGCATTGGCAGTCCCGTGACTCATGAGGGCGCCGCAGGAACCACGTACATCGTGGACGACCTCATCGGGATCCCTCGAGAAAGACTCTTGGTGGACGGGCGACGCTCGAGCGGTATTCAACTCAATTCTTTTTTCAGGATCACTTTATTGCATTCAGGAGCAATAAAGGCATATGAACATACAAAGCCCAGGTCATATCTTAATTACTGCTAGAGGCAGGGTGAGAAATACACAGTCACAACTAAAGCATTAAAGACTCAATATACAAGAATTTATGATACAGAAATTGAATATTGTCTGTTTGTTCCTTTGAAAAAACAGGAGAGAAAACAAAAAGTTACACTATGTTGGAGATGAATTTCCACCTTGCCTTTCGTTTGTACAACAGTATCTCTAATATTCAGTATTATCAATTTCAAATACTTCTATAATAAAACATACATACATATATAACATGTGAAAGGGTTCAATTTTATTGATTAATTAAAAGAAAGATATATACTTGAACTACTTGTTTATCATTGTTTCTAGATATTGTTGTACAATACTACTTCTACAATACCAATCAGTATTAATCAATCAATTAATCAATCAATCTATATTTTAGGTATTCCAAGACAAGCCTCAACCATTCTCCAATCTGATGAGGGTATCACAGCTTTCGCCTTCGACAGCCTGGATATTCAAGGTAAGAAACTCCTTACCCCTCGGTACCAAGCCAAGAGCAAGCCATCGATTTATTACACCTGTTATGCATATCTATCTATCTAACGGCCGCAGCCGAGATGCTGTTCACCATGTAGCGCTAAATGTCCCCGTTTGTCAATAAGTTGGGGATGTCAGATGGATCCTGCTGGATGTCTCGAGCAATCACATCAATGTAGTTAAGGGGATGACGACCCCTTTTTTGGCCCTTCTTTTGGCTGTTATGCATATATGATACTGGGATAGTTAACTACTCTGATAATCAGGGGAAGACATTGCTTATCCACTGCTCTGCCAGACAAACATATCATTGTATGAGATGTGTTTAGTACATCTGTTGCTGTAAACGTTTTGCAGTGGTACATATAGATCAAGGATTGATTTTCTGGCTAGTCCAAAACTGACCTATGGGATTTGTTTAAAGTACTTGTGCATCAAGGCCAAACAAGAACATTGAGAGCTACATGTACATGTACTTCATGAGGCAGGCAAAAATACTACAAGTGGAATAAGCGAATATCACGATGCAACCATATGACTGAGGCACATACAGAGTAAATATCTTTTAATATAAGCTTGTCGGTCATCAGACTTGCTTCATCATAGCCCCCTTTATGGTATGACACCCCTTGCGTTTCAAGAAACCAGCTAGTGGTCTTTATTCCACGCATGTACATGATATATGTAGGTTCTACATGCATATTATTACAGCTAGCTGTTAAAACATATAATGTTTCAATATTTATCATTTGTACAAATTTGTACATGATTTATGTCGGTTCTACATGCATATTATTACAGCTAGCTCTTAAAACATATGTTTTAACATATTTTATTATTTGTGCAAATGAAATTATGCAAATAATAGCAGTGCGCCTGAATGTTAATCATTTTATGTACTTGAACTTGAATCATTTAATGTAATGTGTTTTGCTTTTTTTTGTTAATTTAATTGTCTTTTTAAATATCTTTTTTTTTAGGGTATGCCTACTTTGAGCTTGGTCCTGAAATGTCGTCCGTTGATTTGCGGACGGTAGAGGGTGACAAGACTGCAACCATTGTGGTACAACCCGGCCATTTGGTGGAAGTTGACACGTCACTGCGTAGCGACGAGCTCTCGCTAACTCACTGCAACTTCCTCGTGGAGCCAGATGGTATTCTGACATTTCCAGCCAAGCTCTCAATCGACCAAACAACCATGGACGTAGCGGGACACCTGCTTGCAGAGAACGTTGCCGTCGAAGAGAACAGCGTTCTGTATCTGCGGAACGGCAGTGGCATTGTGGGAAGGAATGGGACCGAATTCTTCCCACTGTCAGACCCAGGCGAGTACTTCTTCACGTCGCTCACACTGAAACGTGGGTCCATGTTGATCCCAGACGGCGGGTTTGTTATTCGTGGTGGGCTGTTCCATTTGAAGATAGGAGTGATGGTTTTGTTGGATTTCTTCGACATTGGCACAAACGAGCTGGTCGTGGAGGAAGAAGCGGTATTGAGTGTGAGCGGGAAGAGCAGAGAGAGCCTGAATGAGACTCTTGTCGAGGGGTGCAGCGGAGGGGGATACGGGGGGCCCGGTGGGGTTCCTCAGGGGGTGGACCCCTCCCTCGCAATCCCATCCTTTGGCACCATCTACCAGCCCACTCTCCCCGGTCTGCGCGGAGGCGGTACCAATGGCGGATACGGCGGCTCGGTGATCAGGATCAACTCCGATGACGTCCGGGTGGACGGCATCGTCAGTGCTGATGGAGAGAACTCTGCAGAGGGTGCAGGAAGCGGTGGTGGCATTTGGCTCATGGCGAGACAAGCCTTGCGAGGGAGCGGGCTCATCTCGGCAGCCGGAGGAACATCCAGCGCAACAAGCTGTGGGAGTGGAGGAGGAGGACGGGTAGCGGTCGACATCCTGGAGGACTCCTTCTTTGCTGGGACCTACAGAGCTGCAGGAGGGGCAGGGAATGGCATGGATGGAGGCCCTGGATCCATCTACTTCCGTTGGTATGACGACGGGGAGAGCTCATCCCGAGAGAAACTGGTGGTGGATAATGAGAACGGCCAGTCCGTGCACTACTTCACCCTCAACGAAACCTGGACTGAGGGCAGTCTGGATGAGGTGGAGCTGAACAACAATGTGCTGTTCCACTTGCCAGACGACGGAACTCCACGGATGCTTGATCTACGGAGCGTCGTCGGGGATGGTACGGGGCTCCTCCACATCCACTCTGATCAAGTTGTCCTCTACGAACAGACGCTTGGTGAGAACCAAACGCACTCTACAGCCAACATCAACATCAAGGTCGACGAAGACGGGAGTGTGATATTCTCACCGTTGACCTTCATTGCCGGTAAGGGGTCAATTCACGCCGCGCTCGACCTTCATGGAAGACTCCTCGGCGTTCGCGACCTTGTACTCACCGAAGCCCGGCTCATGAAGGTGTACCCATCTGCAGTAGCGAGCTTTGAGATCTCTTTCAACTCATCTGTGGTCGCTCCTGGAGAGTTCACGTTTGGCAGCGTCGAGCTCTACGCCGGCAGCCGATGGGAATTCGCTGCCAACATGGGTGCTCATCTCCAGCTTGGGTCCCTCGACGCGAAGTACGGCGCGACACTCTCCACCGACTTTGTCCTTGCAGAGTTCATGACCCTGGACGTTGAGATTGGCTCCACAATTACTTGCTCGGGTTCGGAGAGATCAGAATCGGACATCGTTGAGACGACGGGGAGCGGAGAGTACTCAGGGAGCGGGGATTCCGGAGCGGGGCACGGGTCACCCGGTGGGATTGGATATGACGAGAGTGTGTCTCCTGGGAATCACTACGGCTCCCTCTATTGGCCAGTGAGGAGAGGCAGCGAGGGTAGTTCTGAGCAGGGATCCAACCGAGGAGGAAAAGGAGGAGGTATGTTGGGTACAGTGTGCACGGCATGTTTGTTAATATATTTTCTCGCTTACATATACAATACAGGTATGAAAGCAGAAAGCCAACTGGTCTACCAAAGTGGCCCTATTAAAAAGACAAATTAAAAGATGTATAACAACCTCACAATATGCGTACATATTTGTACAACAGAAATATACAGTATTTGGTACATTTTATCATCCATGCTTTTCAAGCCATCGGCTTTATGGTGATACCTGAAATTCATTGTTCATTGTTCATGTATCATTTGTTCTAAACAGGCCACGTGGAGAACCACCAGAAAGTGCAAAAGACTGCCCTGTCTAAATGTTTTTATGCATGAATTACATGTAGTCAATATATGACAAAAACAGTTCGGAATTTGGTAGAATATTTCATAGAATTCATATCATTACCTTGTGCTTTCTCTTCTGTACAGGTACCATGCACATTGTCTGTGACGAACTGATCATTGACGGATCCATATCTGTTGGAGGAAGCGCTGCCCCTAGCAACAATGGGGGCGGGGCTAGTGGTGGCAGCATTCTCATCCAAGCAGTGTTCTTCATAGGTAAAGTATATTGAATATATGGAGCTTACTTAATATCATTAATCCCTTAGGAGATTTTTGTGCTGCAAAATATATTTTTTGACTATTTTTTATGCAGATGTGTTAAATGAATAGTTCTTCAGAAAGATAGTGTAGCAAGATTATCAGCAATTTTGCCATTTGGTTTACTTCACCCTGTGAAATTCACTTATCAATTCTTTTAAACTTTTTAAAAAGAAATCTGATTAGGATTTGGTTAATATTGAGTCGACATTAAAGGGTACTTCAGAGTAGTTGTGTTGAGAATTGAATTAGTGGCCATGAACTGCATGATGATGAAAACTCTTGCCCATTGTTTGTCTTCAATGTCTTCATAGGGAGTGGCGAGCTGGATGCTAGTGGAGGATCAGGGCGGAGCTACGGGGGTGGTGGATCCGGTGGTCGCATCGCAGTCTTCACCAACATCACAAATGAGTTTTACGGCCACTACAACACTCTTGGCGGCGCGGCAACAAACTCTCAGACGGTCCCCCGAGGCGGTGGGAGCGGAACAGTCTACCTCTGGCAGCCAAGGAACGGTTTCCCATACGAGAGTCTCCTCATCGACAACCAGAATCGCCCGCACTCGCAGTTCGTCATCCTCGACGAGGGCAAGGTGGCCTACGAGTTCGATGAGATCCACCTGCCGAGGCAATCCTCTCTCCGGATCAATGAGTCTGTTCCTGCAGAGTTCATCATTCACAGAGTGATTGGGGACCGGACGGGTCTCCTGCGATCACACGCTGGTCAGAGGTTCTTCATTGAGGTTGTGAATTCGGTGCCAACGGTCAGCAAGACTCCTGTCAATTTTCATATAGATGCTGAATCAGAAATGGTCTTTGGGCCAACGCTGTATGTTCTTGGACTTGGTGTCCTTACGGACAGCGGCCAAACAGCATCACTTGACCTTGACGGACGGTTGACCAACGTGGTGGATATTATCGTAAACCAGTATGCAGAGGTCCAGTTCAGGGCAAGTGCCCACACGGCTAAACTGGAGAATGGAGAATACGTTGATGTGGCAGAACCGGGAAACTTCACATTTGGGACTATCCAGCTCTTGACGGAATCCCTACTGTACTTCACTGCCGACCTGGGCATGCGCTTTAAGGTGACAGACCTCCATGCACGGTACGACTCCGCCATCTCAGCAGAGCACATCGAGCTGTTGGCGTCAGTCGTCAACATCGAGTTGGGAGCAAGGTTGACATGTTCTGCTATCGATAGGCCAGAGGATACCATGTCAGAGGCCCTGGGTCAAGGGGAACCTGCAACTTCATCTTATGGTGCTGGTGGCGCCGGGCATGCAAACCTTGGCGGCAACAGCTACAACGGGGCTTCGTTGACTGTCGGTGCAGCGGGCGGAGACTTCTATGGCAGCATCTACAGAGCGAGTGAGCGGGGAAGTGATGGCGGTGCAGGTAGGAATGGTGAGCCTGGAGGGACGGGAGGGGGTTACATGAAGGTAATGGTCGGGGAGACCTTCCGGCTTGATGGTGAGCTGCGGGTTGATGGCGCTGACGGTGCAACAGGAACTGGAGCAGGTGGTGGTAGCGGTGGGTCGGTGTACCTCTCTACGGTTGAGCTGGATGGTCTTGGTGCTGTCACGGCACACGGCGGAACAGGGGATGGTTCAACCTCAGGCGGTGGCTCAGGAGGAATCATTAGTGTTCACACTACGACTACTAATGACTACCAAGGTGATCTTGATTCCCACGGCGGCCTGGGGTCTCCAAACAATGACAACCAAAGGTCTCATGGCGGGCCAGGGTCGATCTTCATACACCATCTCCTTGAAGGGTACCCTTACACCAAGCTTCTCATCGACAACCGTGACAGATCTTGGACACATTACTTTACACTACGAGAAACCGACATGTTGCACTACTACTTTGATGAAGTCCATCTCACAAACAACGCATCACTTGAACTCCTCGACAATGGCATGGAACAGAAGCTCACCGTCCAGGAGATCTTTGGCGATCTCTCGGGTCTTGTCCACATCCACGGCAATCAAACCCACACCTATGATGTCGTGGAGGGGGAAGACACGACCATGAAACTCCCCGTTAACCTCCAAATCGACCCAGGGGCCATAGCGGAGCTTGCAACCACCGTTGACGTCATAGGCCAGGGGGATCCTGCACTGATGTGGGACGGGCAACTCCTGGGTGTAAGGCACCTGAGGATATCGCCAGGCAGGGCTGTAATCATTGGCGCCAACGCCCACACTGCTCTCATCGTGGACAACGAATACGTCTTCTTAGATGATCCTGGCACATTCCAATTCTCGAGCCTAGAGTTTGGATCCCAGACGTCCATCGTATTCCCTCCACCCCTTGGGGTGACATTCTCTGTGGGATTTTTGGTGAGAACAACAGCTGACCTACTTTGACAAAAGGAAACAAGTGATAAATCAATCAAATTTGGGCTGCTGATAGTCTAAGATTGTTACCAGCATTCCATAGATGTATCCATGTACCTGCAAAATGTAGAAAAGGAATATTCATTGTGCTATGAGATATTCTATCTACATAATTATGTAACAAGATGTGGTAAATTGCATTAATGCGAATGTAAATGACCGACACACTTTGCTCATTTATAAGAAAAGTTAATTTTGTAAATTGCTTCCTTTTGTCAAAGTTGGGCAGATTACATACAGTCAAATATTCCACTCCACTAACTCTGCAGTAATGTACATGTAGGAGATCACTTTTTAATTATTCTTAATTACAATCAAATAAATTTCACATCAAATGTGAAACAATCAAGACTTCTATGCAATACAGATAAAAGAAGCGTTGTATGGTCTTGCTTTTATCTGGATCAGACAAGTCTTAGATGGGCTCCACTGTACTGTTTGTTTCTCAAAGTGCAAGAGTACAAACATAGAACCTCACACAGACGCCCAGACATACATTTTGATATCATGTTTTTATTTTCTGCATCAAATATTCTTATAAAAATATGAAATAACACAAGCATAGATACTGTATTCAGGTACAGTAGCTGCAATTTGTGTAAATTGATGACTAAACAATGTATGCATTTTACATGTATATCACTAACACACTAAATTTGTGTTTGTACATTATGTTTTTCTTAGGACATCAAATGGGCTTCGCAGTTCAGCGCTGAATACTTCAACGTCACAGCATCGGACTTCAACCTGGAGATAGATGCTGCCCTCTTGTGTTCTGGGCGAGGTGAGGAGACGGCGGACCCAGGAAGGGGCATAGCCCCGGGCACAGGAGCCGGCCATGCAACAATTGGGGGCTCGTGTAAGTGATTTTTGGTCTTATCTCCACATTTTAAAAGGAATGTTGTATTGTCACAAACACCATCTTATGGGAGCGGACTTATGGAACTACCAAGAGGGGTCGGAGACGAGCCATGTACATCAACACGCTGTGACTGAATATTGGTCTCAGCGACACGGGGGAGCTGAGGGCCCTAATGCTGGATACGGATGATTGGAGGGCCACGATCAAGCCCCGAGTTGGTGTAAGCACAGCTGCACCCTCCCATCGCGTTATAAGGAATCAACAGTTGAAGAATGGAAAAAAATATTTACAAAGTATGAACCAAAAATGTCATAACATCTCAAAATCTACAGATTATAGTAATGGTATTTTCAGAAGACGAATGATATATTAGATCATGTAAATTCACATTTTCATAGGGCAGCAACTTTTTTGTCATTGTGTATATATTTTTTGTGTGTACATGTATGTCCTTTTTGTAATTTGGTCCATAAAATAGCTTTGTGTGCTTGGTTATTGTTTTTCTCCACAATTTTCTGTGCTTTGTTATAGTGTAAATCGTGATCCTATCTAGGGCATAGATGGGTGAATGAGCATATTAATCTGTGTATGTTGTATTTCTTTTGTATCAAGCAGTTTTGTTGATGATAAAATGTATGTCTTTTACATGTTTATCACTAACACACAAAATTTGTGATTGTACATTATGTTTTTCTTAAGACATTAAATGGGCTTCGGAGTTCAGCGCTGAGTACTTCCACGTCACACTGGGTTGTAGTAACCCTGACTCTTTGGAAGGTGTGACCCATTCACTGAATGGACTAGCATGCTTAACTAACCATGTCTGACAAAGGAATTATTTTCTTCCCTGCAGCCTCCAGTGGTGACGTCGGTGGTTCGGTGTACGGCTCCCTCTACGAACCCACAATGACAGGCAGCCGGGGTGGGGCGGACTCTGCCGGCAACCCCGGAGCCCGGGGCGGGGGTCACATCCGTATCCGGGTGGGGTCCATCTTTCACCTGGACGGGACGCTGGATGCGGACGGAGACTCCGGGACGTCGAGAGCAGGAGGAGGAAGCGGAGGAGCGATATGGGTGACGACAGGTTGGTCCTGAGTAAAATACCAAAATGGGACCAGGCGTCATATCCATTGATCCGAACATGCATCTGGATGTGAAAAACATCACTCCAGGGCCCTGTTGCATAAAACACCTTGCATGTGATGTCACAAAATCAAAATTTTAAAATCAAATAACTTGATTGCAAACCTTTATGTTACGGGGCCCAGACATGCTTGTATAAGGAGATTGGTTCAAACCTTCTGAAATTACTTCTCTGCTTGCTGTAAAAGCTGGGAAGGAAACCAACATTTTTTTAGAGTGACTTCCCGTTTTAATATGAAAGTGTCAAAAGGAAGAGGAAATGTCAAATCTGTAGTACTGGAATTATCTATTTGTTTTTTTCTTTGTGCCACCTTTTTTCCGTGACTCCAATCTCTGCCGTACCACAGGACATCTGAGAGGCCATGGCGTCGTCACGGCATCCGGTGGCCTCGGTGACTACACATCTGGAGGAGGCGCTGGTGGCCGCATCGCGGTACATATCGGCTTCCTTGACGAGTACCGCGGCGCTCTGATTGCCCTAGGCGCTGGCGGTACCGGGGGTGGAGACATCAGTGGTACCGGCACGGTTTATGTGGAGGAGTACCGCAACGGCACGGCTAGAACAAGACTATACCTAGACAATCAGGATGTGGTGCCACCCAAACCGTTCGTCTTGACGGAAATCAACCCAAGGGTACTGTACGAGGGAAGTGCACTCCACAGTAAGGCGCCATTTGCGTTTGATGAAATCACTCTGCAGAGAGGGGTAAGCAAACATGTGCTCCTGACTCTTTAGGCACCATTGGAGCATTTAGGCACCAGTAACACACACAAGTCCCATGGACGAACATTTTAATCAGGGAAGAAATAATTGGTACACAATTAAGATTTGTCAAAAAAAACTTCCAAATGAACCCCCAAGAACAAATTTTGACACATTATTTTTCACTCCAGTTTCCCAGCTGACTATTGATGCAATTGTAGCTTTCATTGACTCTGGCATTCAAATTGTCATTCCCATAAGCATTGACCTTATTCTCCAAATTGCTTTTTCGCGCTGCTCGCTTTCCAACTACTGAAGATTCCCAGCTTACCCTTCAGTGTCTTTGGTGTCACTGTCACTGTCATTGACACTTTTCTCTCAATTGTCTCTCCATGTAGCTGTTATTCCAGCTGTCTCCCGCTAGCAATGATACCCCTGAAGTTTCCCTGCTGACCATCCTGGGAGATTCTAGCGGCCTTCTTGACGTCCACGGCAACCAGACCTTCTATGTCGAGTACACAGCAGCGGTAGACCGACGTTCATTCCCACCGGTGAACTTCCACGTGAGCGAAAACGGACGGCTGTTTCTCCCTGCGGATTTCCGAATCATCGGGAATGGCGCGCCGCCGTTCTACCTCAACGGCCAGATGGTGGGCGTGTATAACTTGACAGTGGCAGAGGACAGAGAGATGGTGATTGGTCCTCATGCCACTAATGTACAGATCAACAACGGCACTTATGTCGCCTCGCTTCATGCAGGTATTCGTCATTATCAGTATCAAAATTAATTTCAATATCAGGACCACTCTTATCCCCTTCCGAAACCTGGGCCCTGTTGCATAAAACTTACCATTGATGGTAACTTTGCCACCAATGGCAACCTCTATGGAAACCTTGAATTTGATTGGCTTTCAAGCGATGTAACCACTAATAGGAGAGTTACCATTAATGGTAAGTTTTATGCAAAGGGGCCTAGATGATTTTTTTATAGGTTCATCAATATATTCACACATATTTTATAACAACTTTATGGTGTTTAAGATTGATAAATTATTTTTTTCACAAGTTTTTCTCCTTTGGACCTCTGCGCAGCCTCATTTAAAAGAGTTGAGAAATGTGGTTTGTATAAGCAGTGATTTTTATAAACATTATAGTTATTGATCATTGTAATCATTGCCAATACTATTCATATTACTGGTTGAAGTTGCAAAATAATAAGCTATATAATAAGCAGTACAACAAGCTAGCTAATTTTTTGTTTGTAGTGATAACAAAAACTGCTCACTTAGGGCCATTTGCCAGAAAACCTATAAAGAAAAACAAAAAGCCCCAGGGCCTATGAAGAAAAAATAAAGCCCCTGTAATTTTTTCAGGGAATGAGTTTCCAATAGATAATGTCGCTCAAGGAGACGATTGTACTTCACCTGTTCTGTACTGAGCCTCCGTATTTGCAGGCTTGTGCTTTCCCACTTAGATACTAAGCAGTCCGACTCCCGCGTAATCTCCTGAATGGGCAATAGACGACAGGCTATGAGAATAAACCTCAACTTCCTCATAGGGAAAAGGTAAAGCCATGTACACCCCGTTGGTAATTGTAGTTCAATGGCAAATATTGACATCCTAACGGGACCAGGGTTCAAAGAAACCCAAAATTGATCCGTGAGCAATAGTTTAAAAGTAGCCCTAGAAAATAAAATTGTAGGTTTTAACCTGTTGCTCACATTTAGATTTTCCTGCTACGTGAACCCTTATCCAGTTAGGTTGTCAAACTTTGCCATGCAACTGCAGTAACCCAAAGGATGTGGCTTGATTACGCCCTACAAGGCAATTTGAAGTTTATTCATAGCCTATCGTCTGTGTTGTCTGTACAGCAGATTGCACGGGAGTCACGCCTCTCTGTATCTGATTGGAGAAGAGCCAGCCCGCATCTTTGCAGGGTCATTAAGAAACGGGTTAACCTGCTTTTTTGTCTGTGTCATTTACAGGTCACATCCGTCTCGGCCAACTGGAGCTGGAGTCTCGATCCGGCCTCACCAGCCCCACCCACCTGAAGATGGATGCTTCCTCCGTGCTCATGCACTACCAGTCCTACCTCACGGCAGAGACCGCTCACCTCAGGGTCAACGACCTCTCCTTGGAGGGAGAGGCGCGATTGGACGTCTCCGGGCGTGGCGTCGGACCGGAAGAGGGTCTTGGGCATGGCACAGAGGTGTCCGGTCTTGGCCTGGGTGCAGGACATGGTGGTTATGGAGGAGGGGCAGACCTGCTCAATTATACAGCAGGTGAGATATAAATATTATCCTTTCTTAACTTAGGGTGCAATGCATATGATGATAAGAGAAAAACTATCCTTTTTTGATGCACTTAATTAACAGATGTCTAATCAGTGATCGATTTTCACAAGTTTATTTTTTTCTTTTAAATCTTAGAAAATATATGGTTAGGGATAGTAATTTATGGTTCATCCTGTTACCTCAGGGAACATAAAAGAACCATAATCTCAAGCAACTTTTTAAGCTATCAGCTAAATACGAAGGCCATCTTTTCGTGACTAGTGCAGAGATAGAGTCCACCTATGCCCGCTTTATGACTATAGAAGCTATATGATTGATGAGACATACAAGTAGCTGGTCTCCATGCACATGATGATTTTATACACTGTTCAATGGGTACCATTCTTTATAAACTATGTTTTATTATCATTTTTGTGTTTGTTCATATGTACATGTACATGTATGTCTTCTTCTTATAGGGGTGCCGTACGGTTCCTATGTTTACCCAACTCACGCTGGCAGTGGAGGGGGAGGAGGGAGCACTGGAGGTCACGGTGGTAGCACAATCCGCCTGGAAATTGGCAACGACCTCCATGTGGATGGGGCAATCCTGGCCGAGGGGGGCAACGCAGACCCCTCGTCTGACTCCGGAGGTGGCAGTGGAGGCAGTATCTGGATATCCACCCTCACATTCTCTGGGCACGGTACCGTCTCAACGGATGGTGGTGCCGGTGCTGGAGGTGCATTTGGCGGCGCTGGAGGACGGATAGCAGTGCATGTTTCATGGTTGCGGGAGTTCTCTGGGGCTTACACGGCTCTTGGGGGTGTAGGTGGCGCGACGAATGGGCACGAGTACGGCGGAAACGCAGCATGCGGCACCATCTACTATACGGATTCTAACAACGGTCTGGCATTCAGACAGGCATCGGTTGACGATCGCAATGAAACCATTTGGAAAGATGCCTTCACGAAGCTTCTCCTCGACAATCGGAACCGTAACGGCCTCCTCCCATCTGTCATTGAGAATGACAATGGCACAGCCTACTTTGAGTTTGATGAGATCGAGACCAACAATCATGTTACCATGTGGCTGCACGAGCATAACGCCACGCTGGTGGCTCACAAGTTTGTTGGGGATCGAACAGGCCTCTTGCACATCCGGCCAGGTCAGACGGTGTACAATGAGTTTGTGGAGTCTGAGAGTGGAATATCTGTCGCTCCAGTCAGTGTCCTCATTGATGAAGGTGCAGAAATGGTCTGCCCATCTACGTTTTTGATGCTCGGAACTCGAACTGACGTGCATGGACTGTTAACAGGTGTTCTGGATTTGTATGTCGTTGAAGGTGCAGATGTCACGTTTTCATCAACAGCTACAACGGCCTTCCTCATAAACGGCTCATATGTTTCTATGACGGAACCGGGGAACATCACCTTCAGCCAACTCACCGTCCAGAAAGATTCCAATGTGGAGTTCCTTGAGCTTGAGGATGACTTTACCTTGACCGTCAGCAAGCTGGTCATTAAGTACCATGGCGAGGTGGACATGAATAGGGGAAGCATCAATTCTGGTGATGCTGTGATTGAGAGCGAGGGCTACCTGAACCTTAATGGGACTGGGTTTGGTGGTGAGCTAGGACCGGGTGCAGGAAACACCAATGAGGAGGGGCTTGGCTTTGGCGCCGGGCATGGTGGTGCAGGTGGAGCCCCGGAACCAACAGAAGGTGGCAGTGCCTATGACTCCCTCTACGAACCCCTGGACATGGGAAGTGGTGGTGGTGATGGTGGAGGACTCGGCGGTAGCGGTGGAGGGTACCTCCATTGGGTTAATGGCAAGACCATGTTGATAGATGGGTATGTCTACATTGCAGGATTGTCTGGAACAGGTGCTAACGCTGGTGGTGGCAGCGGTGGAGGGATCCTGATCGAAGTCACAGATTTTGACGGACATGGAGAAATCAACACCCAAGGAGGAGATGCGGCGGGGCAAGGCTTTGGAGGTTCTGGAGGACGCATCGCCATACACGCCAGAAAATCTTTCCTCTTCCCAGGAAACTTCCAGAACGCTGGAGGCAGGAGTGAGGGTGGTAACTTTGGTGCTGCTGGTACAGTCTACGTGGAGGAGACAGCCCGAGGCCCACAGTACGCGGACATCAAGTATAACCAGGACACCAACACCACGTTTGTAGTAGCAGATCACCGCTACGTGGAAGTCGACAATAATGACCAACATGTCCCATGGATTTTTACCATGCTTTCTGAGGGCAGTCTAGCAGAGTGGGAAGTAGATGAAGCACATGTGACCAGACACGCAAACATCAGATTCTTTCACCCTCCTGAAGTAGACCATGTGAAAGTGATCATCCACAAGTTCCTTGGTGACCAAACCGGCCTGACACACATTAGGATAAACCAGACCATTTATGTTGAGTTTGTTGAATCTCAAACTAATGAGAGTCTTGCCCCATGCAGCTTTCAAGTAGATGAAGGAAGTGAGATTGTGTTTCCTACAACAGTTGGCATTTTGGGAACACGGTCATGGTTTGGAGGTCTTATCACAGGAGTACATCATCTCAGCATTGCTGAAGGAGGGACCACAGTCTTTCTTTCAACCGCACAGACAGCTCTCCTTGAAAATCTGGAATATGTGGACATTACACCAAAGGGGAATTTCAGTTTCGCTTCCTTCACTGTCGAGCGAGACTCAGAAGGGAACTTCTGGCAGATTGATCACATCCTTGGATTATATGTGAGCGAGTTTAGAGTTAAATATCAAGGCCAGCTCTACATGAATATGGCAGAGATAGAGTCCACGTATGCCTGGATTGAGAGTCAGGGTATGTTTCACATGGATGAGAGAGGGAACCCGGCAGAGGTTGGGCTAGGAGCAGGGACTACCACTGAAGATGGAATCGGTTCTGGAGGAGGGCATGGGGGACAAGGTGGTGGACCGCCCCCTTCCTATGGAGGACTACCCTTTGATTCCGTGTACCGCCCAATATCTCCAGGAAGCGGTGGTGGGAATGGACAGGGTGCCGGAGGCACAGGAGGGGGTTACCTTTGGTGGAAGGTTGCTGAACGGTTGTCTCTGAATGGGGAGCTGGCACTGCGCGGCGGTAACGGAGTCGGCACAAATGCGGGAGGAGGAAGCGGTGGAGGACTCCTGGTGGAAACCACCAACATGACTGGTCACGGTGTCATTGACGTAAGCGGTGGGCATGGAACCGGCCGTGGAGGTGGTGGTGCCGGAGGAAGAGCGGGCATCCACTGTCGGTGGCGCTACCAGTTCGGTGGAAGGTTCATTGACCACGGAGGCCTCGGGGCGGGGAATGAGCTGCTCTCGCACGGCGGTGCAGGCGGTACTATCTACAAGGAAGAGAATTTGAGACCAATTCAGTATCGTGTCCTCAAGAGAGACAAGACCCACAACACTACCTACTTGGATGTCGATCACAAGTTTGTTCACAGCGATAATGATGGCAATGTCGTTCCACCTGCCTGCCTGATCAGCGAACCATCTACTGATGCGTATTTCTTTGACGAGATGGAATTAACCGGTGCATCAAGGCTCCTTGTCTACCACCCGGACAATGCAACCGAGGTTAACATCACAGTTCATAGGTTCATTGGTGATCGCACAGGACAGCTCCACCTTCGCACCAATCAGACTGCCTTTGTTGAAGTAGAAGAAACGGAAACAAACAAGACCGATGCTCCATGTAGTTACATCATTGATCCTGGAGCAACAATCATCCTTCCTACAGAATTCCATGTGCATGGGACCAACAGTACCCTCAAGGGTCGTATTGTTGGTGTGCATCACCTGTACATCGAAGACAGGGCCTTCATGATCTTTGAATCCACGGCTAATACAGCTTTATGGACACAGAGACAGTTCACAGATGAAACAACCCCTGGGAATTTCTCTTTCGCTACCTTGACAGTGAAGGAGGGTGGTGAGGCAGGTTTCCTGAGAATAACTGAACCGATGAGATTCGAATCCAATGAAATCAGAGTGAAATATGGTGGTCAACTCTTCATGAACAATGTAGAGATGTTCTCATCGTATGCCTGGATAGAGAGCACAGGTGTGTTCCACCTGGATGGTAGAGGACATCGCGCTGAGATGGGACAAGGGAGCGGGTTTACTTTGAATGGAATTGGGTATGGGGCAGCACACGGAGGAGAAGGAGGTGGAGATCTCATTAGTCTAGTGTCGCAGCCTCATGGCTCAATGTTTAAACCGGATCTGCTTGGAAGCGGAGGCGGAAATGGAGGTGGGACCGGAGGAGCAGGTGGCGGACTCCTCTACTGGCACATTGGACAGTACCTTGAGCTGAATGGACTCCTATCCTTGAAAGGGTCTGATGGTGTAGGAGGGAACGCTGGAGGTGGGAGCGGGGGAAGTGCCATCATTCAGACTACCAACATGACCGGTCACGGCGAGATCAACGTCCAAGGAGGTACAGGAGCTGGACAGGGGTGTGGAGGTGCAGGAGGCCGGGTTGCCATCCTCTGCAGGTGGCGGTACACTTACGGTGGACAGTTCACCGATTATGGTGGCAGCGGTGGGATCAACTATCAACTATCCAGAGGAGCAGCAGCAGGGACCATATACAAAGAGGAAAACATGCGACCCCTGGAGTATCGGAAGAGCAAATATATCAAAGCTCTAAATACCACGCTTCTGGTTGCAGACCACACGTACCTCCATGTTGATAATAATGGTCGTGATGTACCGGTAGCGACAATGATTCTCGAGGAGTATACTACGAGCTATGAACTGGATGAGCTTGAGTTAAGTGGAGCTTCGAGACTGATTGTGTATCACCCGGATAATGAAACCCATGTAACTGTCACAGCCCATCGCTTCATCGGTGATAGAACGGGCCAGCTCCACTTACGTCTGAATCAGACCGTCTATGCGGAAGTAGTGGAATCGGAAACCAATCACACCGAAGCTCCGTGTAGTTTCATCATTGACTATGGAGCTGAGATTGTCTTCCCATCAGAAGTCCACATGCATGGGACTAGGACTTTACTCCATGGCCTGATGACAGGTGTCCATGATCTTTACATTGAGGCAGAAGCAGCGGTGACCGTCACCTCGACTAGTCAGACTGCTCTACTGGAGAGACAGGAATATATCCATGTATCTGAGGAAGGGAACTTCTCAGTGCCCCGTCTGTATGTGAAGCAAGGCGGGAACATTGACTTCACGCGTGTTGATCAGGATATTCTCCTTGATGTGGCCTTCCTGGAGATCAAGTACCAGGGTCTCCTTCAGATGAATCATGGCTCAATCGATTCGGACAACGCTGATCTGGAGAGCGAGGGAGTCCTGAGCTTGGATGGACGAGGGCATAGTGGTGGCGAGGGCGATGGGGCTGGTGGCAGGGAAAATGGAGATGGGGCGGGGGCGAGTTATGGAGGGGTTGGTGGCTGGGTGTCATCTTCGAACCCTGCCCCACCTCACGGTTCCGTGTTCAACCCGCACCATCTAGGGAGTGGAGGAGGAAGCAGCGACTACGGTGATGGAGGGGCAGGAGGAGGCACCTTGCTGTGGGTAGTCGGCAAGCTGATCCACATCAACGGTCTGATTACATCCTCAGGAACGAGTGGAATCACAGATTCGGGAGGCGGGACAGGAGGGAGCATCCTAATCCAGGCAACCAACACCACGGGCCATGGTGAGATCAGGACGAACGGGGGCAACGGAAACCGAAACGGAGCAGGTGGGTCAGGTGGCCGCATCGCAATCCATATCGACCACCAGAACAACTTTGGTGGGCGGTACACATCCAGGGGCGGTCTGCACGGTAGCAACCAAGCTGTGGATCACATTGGGCATGGTGCTGGTGGAACAGTGTATAAGTACGAGTCCCGGAGAGGCCCCCAATATCGGGACTTGAAGTACAACGACCCAGCTAGGAATGTCACCACCATCAAACCGGAACACAGCAAGTTGACAGTGGATAATGGAGTTACGGATGTTGATCACCCAGTCGTGGTCATGGAAGAGGACATATGGTTCTATGAGTTTGACGAAGTCCAAGTGGAAGGCTACTCCTACGTTCATTTCTATCATCCAGAATCTGCTCACAACGTCACAGTGATCATTCATGAGCTCACTGGCAACAAGAGGGGTCTGATCCGGGTACAGAGCCGGCAACGCATTTTCATCAACATCGTGGAGTCCACCCACACCTACCTGGACGCCCCTTGCGGCTTCCATGTGGACTGGGGCGGGGACCTTGTCCTGCCGACCGACGTCATCATCCTCACGGAGAAGATCATCGTTGAGGGACAGCTGTCGGGAGTGGAGGAGCTCATAGTGGAGAGGGACGGGGAGATCGAATTCCACGGCCGTGCTTTCACCTCCCTCCTTCCGCCCAGCTCTGAGTGGTATGTGGACACTCCTTACGATACATCTCACACTGGTCTCCTGGACATCGGGATCATCCAAATCAACAACCGAGGAGTCCTCAGGTTGACCTTCACCACAGACGATCCTGCAGCAGAAGCGAGCATCCTCACTGTCAGGAAAGGGGGAGAGGTGCTGGTGGAGTGCGCACAGCTAACGATCGATGCTGGGGATGTGTATGTGGAGAGGGACGCGCACCTGATGTCGGATGGAGCAGGATACTCCGTGGGTGCAGGCCCTGGATCAGGGAGCTCATCCAGACATGGCGCTGGACATGGGTCTCTAGGTGAGTCACATGCATTCATACACATATACTCAACAATTACAGTTATTACTCTCATATCCATTGGCACAAAGACAAGTAGTTAGCCAATAGAGGTCTTAAGGCTTGGTACATTGTCATGTAAGTGTCAAAGTAGTTTTTGCCTTTGGGATGACTGAATATCATTCAAACAATGGCTTGCTAATGGTAACCCCATAGTATGAGGCTTATGACAAGCAACAACTGATAGATTCAGAGTGCACGCCATACCGTTAAACTGAATCACTCGAAGTGAGGGAATGTAATAACGCATTACTACCAGCATAGCATTAAAATGCATTGTTAAATGTTAAATTGTTAAAGGATAAAGAGTTTATAGTGTCTTTAATTAAATGTGTTCTCTGTCAGGAGGGTAATTCTGGAGATACATTCAGTTTAAATAAAAAGATCAAACTTATTTGTAATAATTGTTTCTGTGTCGGGCAAATTCCTGCATGCTCTATGGCATTTGTGTATATATCTGGTGCAGTTAAGACAGCCTCATTGGCTCTTCAATCTGGAATATGTTTTCTTTGCTGGTGGTAATTCTGGAGATATACGTATTCAGTGTGGGAAAAGATCACACCTATTTGAAAGAACTCTTTGTCTGCCAATCAAAGTCCTTCCCTATGGAATTTGTGTGTATTTCTGATGCAATTAAAAATGCCTGAATGGCTCTTAAATGTCCCCTGACATGAAAATGTATGTCAACTTCTGTTGATGCAACTTAATATGTCTATAACAAAATCACTAACTGTTCAATGGAAATATGTGTCCTATATTCTAAAATATTTTTTCTATATTTTTTCTCAGCACTGATAAGCCCCGCCTCCAAAATATCCTCCAACTCAAGATTCCCCCTTTTACATCATCAAAGGTATAAATTAGCAGGATAATGAGCAGAATTTATGCACAAATTAAACATTGCAATGACTACCTCCACCAGCCCAAAGGAGCATCACATGTCTTCACACAATACCATCTAACAACCTTTCATGTGGGAATAATCGTTCCTTATGTCAGAAATGTGCTAGCTATGTGATGCTATTATGAGCACTTGCAGGTAGTTGCAAGTTGCATCAACAGAGGTCAACATACATTTTGATGACAGGGGCCCTTTAAATGTTTAATGTGTTTTCATTGCAGGTGGTAATTCTGGGGGCGTGGCCTATGGTGATCTCTTCAACCCCAGTTCTGCAGGGAGCGGGGGCTATGCTCCCTATGGTGGGAGCAGTGGTGGGGGAATCCTTCATCTCAACGTTGGAGGGGTGAGTCCCTTGCTTGTTTGAACCAGCGCCATCTACACACAGAGTTTGGCCAACTTGGGTTCAATAGGTAACAACATGGCACATATTCTTTCATTGTGTGCTTACCCGATGAAGCGCCATATGCGCCATGTTACTGGTATCGAGTTGATCAAACTCTGTTTATAGATGGATCGGGTTTGGACTACTATAGGAACTTAAAGAGATAATTTACCCTGAAATCAAGTTGGTTTCAATAAAAGCAGAAATGTGAAAGAAACATATCAAAGTGGGTTTGATGAACATTGGTCAAAGGAAAAGAAAATTATTAGAGTTTGAAATTTGAAGTTTGTGACATCATGTGCGAGGTGCTCTTCAATATGTTGTGTACAGTTTAATTACATAAATTGCTCTTTTTCTGTTTTTAACAATATAATTTTTTTCATGCAGCTACATGTATGTGTATAAAAACATATTTCTGATAATGTATCAAATGGACAGGTACAAGGATGCATATTCTTTTTAGAAAATGCATGCATTTTTTGACAAATATTGTACACAAAATATGGGAGAGCACTTTGGACGTGACGTCACAAAATCAAAACATTCAAAGGTCATAACTTTCGAATTTTCTCATCCTATGATGGATTTTCATCAAACTTACACTAATATTTTTCTTTCATGTGTCTACTTTTATTGAAACAAAAATTATTTCAGGGTGAATTATCCCTTTAATTGTTTGAACCAGCACCATCTATACAGAGAGTTTGGCAAACGCGGTTTCAACAAGTAACAACATGGCGCATGTTCTTTTGTTGTGTGCTTGCCCAACAAAGCAGCATGCCCCACATTGTTACTTGTTGAAACCACGTTTGCCAAACTCTGTATATAGATGGCGCTGGTTCAAACAATTAAAGGGATAATTCACCCTTAAATCATCTTTGTTTTCAATCATTTTTTTTTTGAGTTTGCCAAGCTGTGTGTAGATGGTTCTGGTTTGGACTACTGTAGGAGCTGTATCAATGTAGTGAGGGTTTCATATTTGCATATTTTGTGAATCACAGTAGGGTCACACATTTGGCAACACACAAATATATTGCTGCATAATGTTGAATGAATATGCAGTGGAAAATATTCATGATGATGTATAGTGTAGTAACTAACATACAGCAGTGAGTGAATGTTTTCTACCATGCAGTCTTGTTATGTGTGTGTACTTGTGCAGCAAGTTTCATTGAACGTGCCGGGATGTCTATGGAAAAAAGAACAATTAAAGAGAAAGTATGTGGTGCCCTTACCTATTAATACATCTGTACACAAACATATTGGCTTGTACAGAAGCTGCTATCGATACCTGGTGACAGTTTTAAATTGTTTGATACACTGCTGATAACAGATTTGATAAAGTGGGATGAATGTGAATGTTCAAGTTGTTGTAATAGATGTACAATAGTAGTAATAGTAGTGGTGGTAGTAGTAGTAGTAGTAGTAGCAGTAGCAGTAGTAGTAGTAGTAGTAGTAGTAGTAGTAGTAGTAGAAGAAGTAGAAGAAGAAATTGTAGTAGCATTTAAAGTCATAATCTGTATGCTTTAACAGTTTTAAAGGCATTGTCAGAAGAGTTGAATACTTTGGTAATGAATAATTAAATCAAATGGATTGAATGTGAATAACAATAGTTATGGGATTAATAACTGCCCAAGAAAGATGATAGAAGGATGAGGAGAAGAAATAGAAGGCAGAGTAACAGGAATGGTAGGTGAAGGAGAAGGAATATAATGAAATGAGAAGTACTGCAAAAACAAGTAAATTTTAGATTTAAACAAATGAATAATAAATAAATAAGTAGAGGACCAATAAAGCTTCAGGACATGATTGTCATACATTTTCTTTGACATATTTTTCAAATGCTAGACTATGACTTGCGACGGTGTCGTTTCGACCAATGGCATCGGACCTACCAGCGGCGTCGGTAGTGGAGGAAGTGGAGGGAGTCTGGTGCTCAAGACTAGCAAGGTCAGAGGTCGAGGTCAACTCACTGCTAATGGAGGATATGGAACTCATGGTGAGGAAAATTGCCTTTACAGTGTACATGTAGCCATGTAAAGTGTATACTACATGTACTATCTGCTCGTTTCATTGCGGGTTCTGATTATCAATCACCTAAAAATCCTGGTTATTTGAAAATAACTTACAACTCAAATCAGGCTGAAAGAGACACGTTCTAATTCCAAGAAATGTCAAATCATTTAGAAGCAGGTTTTGTGACATTTCATCAATTACTCTTGACAGGGGTGATATAGATTGATAATTATTGTGTTCTGAATGAATTATCTGATACACACAGATTTTAGCTTTTCCAAATTTTTCCAAAAGTGAAAATCTCATGAAATATTCATTGGATTGTTGCAAAAGTTGTAATTGATGAAATGTAAAAAAAAACCTGTAAAAAGATGTACATCCTTTGACTTTATGATGTGTAATGTCGGCTTGATTCAATGTCCCACACAACTCCTCCTAAGATGAACATGAGTATGAGGACGTTTCTAGATTCCTCTCATATGCCCATGATAATGCTTGCTATACTCTTTCCCAGGAACACCCTTCAATACCACAGATCGTTTTGTGCTGGAAAAAGAGTCCATACAATGCTCTTCCTGTGAAAAGTTCCTGTGATGGCTTTCTCTGGTCGACATGAAACTAGCTTTTTTCCAAATGTGGTCATTGCTTTTTAACCTGAACCCAAAATTTGTAAAACATACATGTACAGAAGAAATGAAGTCATTCTTCTTTATTGATTTATCTTCTTCTTATTGAAATTTTTCTTGCTGGTTTAACGTTGTAACATTTTCTTATGAAAATCACTTTAGATTATGGCGGAGGAAGTGGAGGTCGCCTTGCAGTGTACATCACAGAGCCATACAGGTTCCGGGGCACAGTCCAGGCCATTGGGGGTTCCTCCAATGATCCAGGCGGGCCGGGGACTGTGTATAAGCACATTAACGCGGAAGACTTTCTCAGGAGGGAGCTGGAAATTGATAACGATGGCCACACCAATGGCCCTGATACAGTGGCTCTAGAGGAGAGTAGCTACGAGTTTGAAGCGGTTGTTTTACTCCGTGGAGCAAAGTTGAACCTTCAGGTAGGCTAAAGTTCATGTAACTCTTTCTAAATGTTATACTTTGTTATACTTTACTGTATTATTATATTCATTGTATACTTGTCCATAAGGACCATTTTCTCTGTTTGCATCAGGGTGATCATTATACACTGAAAATGAAAATAATTTGTGTGCGCTCTCTGTTTGTTTTTCTGCAGACCACCAGTGGATCTACCCAGATTGCCACCATCCACACCCTTGGAGGTGACGGTACTGGAGAGGTGATCATAGGGGAGGTCGCTGAGGTACGCCTTTCCCCTCAGGAGCGGCGCTCAAGGCCCCAGTCGACCATCACCATCCAGTCCCAGGGTCTCCTCATGGTACCGCTCCACCTGGAGGTCATCAATACCCTGACCATAGAGGGCGCTATCCATGGTTTAGAGACGCTATTTGTCGAAGGAGTCGTGAACCTTCGTGACTCTGGCTTCTCTGTATGCCACAACTGCTCCACTGGCCTCACGGAGCTTGGGCAGTACCGCCTGGGAAGCGTTGTTGTGCGCAACACCGGGTCGCTTGTAGGAGGGAGTAATCGCTACAGCAACGCCGACAACGATAACATCCGTCTGTTTGTCTCCGAGACCTTTGAGGTGGAATATGGAGGACGGATCGACCTTCAGAGGAGTCTTGCGGGATACTCCAAGCAATTCAAATTGGAGCTTCACGCCATCATTGACGGAATCGGCCATGGTTATTCAGCAGGCAGCGGTCCGGGGAGTGGGTACTCATGCAATGGAGGTGGAGGAGGGAGTGGTGCTGGGCACGGGGGTATGGGGTACCGAAGAGGTTGTGACTCCGGAAGCGTAACTTACGAGGACATCTGTTTGCCGCAGGAAGCAGGAAGCGGTGGTGGATCCTACACCTGTTATTCCACAACTGATACTGGTGGAAGCGGCGGATCAGCAGTGAAGCTGGTGTCTTCGCACCTGGCTGAAGTGGAAGGGAACATCTACATGGACGGCGTCCAGGGAGGGTCGATGGCTGGAGGGGGGAGCGGAGGGTCCATCTGGCTGGACAGTACCACCCTGGAAGGTTGGGGTTTGCTTCGGGCTAGTGGGGGAGGATCAGGGTGGCGGGATTGCTACAGCAGTCGCTTAGCAGGTGGTGGAGGGGGAGGTGGACGAATCCGGACCTTCGCCGAGAACGACTACCCCATCCTGGCTGGGAGACGATCAACACCAGGTGGCAATGGATACTCCAACTACGATGGATCCGGTGGAACCGTGTGCACCAACCCCCAGCAGTGCAGCGACCACGGCTCTTGGGACACCGCTACCGAGGAATGCATCTGCAACGAAGGGTACGTCGGACGTCGGTGCCAGGTGCCATGTACTGACAGCATCACCTGTAATGGCAATGGAGACTGTACAGAGTCCGGTGACTGCATATGTCATGAAGGCTTTGTAGGCTTCCAATGTGAGCATGAATGTACGATTGAGGAGACCTGCAGTGGACATGGTGAATGCAGCGTAGCTGGAGAATGCCTCTGTGAAGACTGTTTCCACAGTGGCAACTGTTCACTTGAGTGCAGCGGGAGGGGGAGTTGTTCTCTAGATGGAGCCTGTCAGTGTGACGCCTGCTATGTAGGGGAGTTCTGCGAATCCCTCTGTTGTGGGCACGGCATGTGTAGCAGTGGGGCTTGCTCTTGCGATGAAGGTTGGAGGGGTGAGCACTGCTGCCTAGCCGGTTGTCCTGGTGAGGAGAGGGACTGCTCAGGCAATGGGTTCTGCAATGCCGCCCTCCATCAGTGCTACTGCAATCCAGGATGGACAAGTGCGGACTGCTCAGTGCCGGACTGCGCGGGAGACCCAGACTGCAATGGGAATGGCATTTGCTCGGTTGCCACGGAGCCACCTCAGTGTGATTGCTCCTATGGATGGATGGGACTTGCGTGTGAACAGGAGTGTCTGCAGGGCAACGTTTCTCTGGCCGGTGGAGTTTACACGTGTGAATGTGACCCCTGCTGGACGGGTCTGGGCTGCAACGTCCTGTGCTCTGGCTACGGCACTTGCGACAATTCAGCACAGATTTGTGAGTGCGACCCTCTGCTAGGATGGAGGGGAGACCTCTGTGAGATACCTGGTTGTCCAGGATTTGGCGAGGACTGTTCTGGTCATGGAGACTGCAATAGTGCCATTCACGAATGCACCTGCTATCCCGGTTGGTGGGATGTTGCATGCCATGAGCCCGACTGTCCCGGTGAGCCAGACTGCTACAATCGCGGCTTTTGCAACACGTCTTACATCACACCACGCTGCACAAACTGCGATGTTGGGTTCATGGGGCCAGACTGCAATGAGCCATGTGTCAACGGTCTTCAGCAGCCAATGGACAGTGGGATCTGTGTGTGCGATCCTGGATGGGTGGGCACAAGTTGCGACTCGGAGTGCTCTGGCCATGGAACGATCATCAACGGAAGCTGCCTGTGTGACTTTGATGCAGGCTGGCGTGGGGACCTCTGCGATGTTCCTGGATGTCCTGGAATCGGCCAGGATTGCACTGGTCATGGCAGCTGTGACAGTGCCCAACACCTCTGCACATGTGATCCTGGCTGGATTGGGACCGGATGCCACATTCCTGATTGTCCAGGCGAACCAGACTGCAACGGGCGAGGATTCTGCAATGACACGTTCGATCCACCGCGATGCTTGGACTGTGAGCCTGGCGTGATGGGACCGGCATGTGAAGATCCCTGTGTGAACGGAACCCAAGAACCTCCAAACAGTGGGTTCTGTCTGTGCCATCCAGGGTTCTCTGGAGTGGGCTGTGATGCGGAGTGCTCCCTCCATGGAAAGGTCGTGAATGACCAGTGCGTCTGTGAGCCCACGTGGTGGGGACCACTCTGCGATGAGCCAGGCTGTCCAGGCATAGGTGCCCCCTGTACCGATAGGGGAGAATGCAACGCCGCCACCCATGTCTGCGCCTGTGTCAGCGGCTACACTGGAGATGGCTGCGAACTTCTTGACTGTCCTGGAAACCCGGACTGCTTTGAGCGCGGCATATGCAGCGACGACTTCGAATCACCCCGCTGCGTGAACTGCTCCTGGCCGTACATTGGACACGACTGCAACAGCCTCTGTCAGAACGGCACAGAGACCCCCGTCAATAGCGGAACCTGCATCTGCGATCCTTGCTTCGCCGGCATTGGCTGCAACGCTGAGTGCTCTGGTAACGGAAAGTGCGAGTCCTCTGATGATGGTGATGGACGGGCCTGTTCTTGCGATGTCCGTTGGCGAGGCAAGCTCTGCAATGTGCCAGGATGTCCTGGTGAGGGAGAGGACTGCAGCGGGAATGGGGATTGTAACACAGGCATTGGGATGTGCTTCTGCTACCCTGGCTGGGAAGGGGAGGGGTGTGAGATCCCAGACTGCCCTGGAGAGCCAGACTGCAATGGACAGGGCTCGTGTGAGCCTGATGATGATTCACATCCAGTAAGTTGAATTTTGTTCTCTACATGTACCATAATGTCTTGTATCTTATGCATATGTGGTAGCCTTCGTTCTAGACTGCGAGCTATATTCTCTTACACTGGACACACAGACTAGCCTCTCTCTCATGGACTCTCCCACCCTAGGTTTGAGGCTATGGATTATCTTGGCCTCTCTATTTCCACATTTCTTTTCTCCAATTGGTGTGTGTACTTAATCTAAATGGTAAGATTATCTACCGGTATTACACCTCTATCTTTGTCCGTCTATCTTCTTTTCCAACCAACTATCCAGTGAATTACTTTGTCTACTCAATATGCATCTGTTTTCTTTTATATATCTACATGTATCTTTTACTTTTACTTCTAGACATTGGCTACATGTATTTGCATCCTTATATCTACTTTACAGAAATGAATCTGTTCAAATATGTGTATCAGATAACTCTGTATATAAAAACAATATACCAGTAATGCAATGTTTACTTTGTTTTGTGCCATCTGTCCATTTGCATCTTTCCTTTTTTTATCATTTGTATAAATTGGTCATTTCCACGGGCATAATTTTGCACCATAAATACTTTGAACTTTTTGTAGAGTTAGGCCTTCATGTGCCAGATAAAATGCTGCTCTAAGGGATGTGAGTGCATTATTGGTGACAAAAGGCACCACCATCACACAAAGAGTTGAGTAAACATTTTGGGGGGCATAGAATAGGTGTGTCTGCATTAACCCGATTAGACAAAATAGCGAGCTAGTTTGCTGATCCGGGAAAGTAGCCTGAAGTTGTACTCGTGTCTTCATTAGCTCGAAACTCGGGACATGTAAGATTGAGCTCGGGATGCATAAATCATCCCGATGAGTGCGTGCGTAGCGCGAGACGGAAATGGGCTATGACCTCATGGCTTCGGTTGCAAGCTTGCCCTTCACGCAGGTATAAAAACATGACGTATGTAAACAATGCCTCAGTGCGCGCTGATGCATGATGGGATCAAAAAAGTTTTAGGCTAATGAAGACGCTCCGCGAAATAGCAAGCTATTTGGCCATCTAGCCCCAGATTTCTTGGGAAATTTTCTCGACCAAATAGCTAGCTATTTCGCATGATCTGGCTAATGAAGACTCAAATAGCTAGCTATTTCGCATGACCTGGCTAATGAAGACTCAAATAGCTAGCTATTTCCTGATCTGGCTAGCTATCAAGAACTACCTGTCGCTAGCTATTTTGCTACATCAAGCTTTTGACGAGGCACATTATGAGTAAACTTGTATATGTATTTCTCAATCCTCAGGTCTGTATCTGCAACGAGGGATACTTCGGCAGCGAATGCAGTTTCTTCTGTGAGCGAGGTAGCCTGGAGTCGCCCACGCTGTGCACCTGTGAGCCTTGCTACACCGGCTACGAATGCAATCAGGAGTGCTCCGGCAATGGAAAATGTGTGAAGGATGAATGCGTCTGCACTACCAATGACATCCTGGGCTTCTACGGGCCGCTGTGCGAGTATCAGGGTTGCCCCGGAGACGACGCAGCCTGTAATGGCCAAGGTTCCTGCAACGCCGGCACCCAAGAGTGCACCTGTTACCCAGGTTGGGCAGGGCCCGACTGCAGCGTGCCGGACTGTCCTGGAAGCCCAAGCTGCTCAGGTGCGTTTCTTACCTTAAAGGGATAGTTCACCCTGAAATTATTGTAGTTTTCGTCAAAGGAGACACATGAAAGAAATATATAAGTGAAGGTTTGACGAAAATCGGCCGAAGGAACAGAAAGTTATTTGATTTTAAATTTTTTATTTTGTGATTTCATGAGCGAGGTGTTCTCTCATACCACATGTTGTGTACAATTTTGGGGGGAAATGTCCATTTTCTCAAAAGGATATTTACCATTTCACCTGTGCATTTGATATATCATTAGACACATATATTCCTTCATCAAAGAACATAAAAAAAGCAATGTATGGAAAAAGTAGTATGGGAGAGCACATCACGTGTGACATCACAAAATCAAAAATTTAACCTCTTTGACCAATTCTTGTCAAACCTTCACTAATATGTGTCTTTCATGTGTCACCTTTTATTGAAACTAAAATAATTTCAGGGTGAACTATCCCTTTAAAGGGGACTATCGTACAAAAAATTAGCTCTCTTAGATCAGAAACATACCCCAAATGAAAATAAAAAACAATTTTGTTATTCTGAAATTTTTTCTACCTCGTTATGAATTGATTTGCAATATAACTTGTCAATCATTATATGTATGTCAGGGAGTTATCATGTTTATATCATGTATCATATCTGGTGGAACCTTTTAATTGGGTAGTTTTAAGTATAAACCGCACACACTTTCTAATGTCACAGCCATTCAGCATTTTATAAAAAATGCACCTTTCTTTTTTCTCACCTCCTTCTGTGAGTGCCTCTTTTTAGAGCTACATGTATTCTCAAAGAACGTACCCAAAAATTATATTTCAGTACCATGCATGGGGAACCCTAAAACTTATAAACTCCAACTATATACCTTTTAGTTCATCTCAAATCTTAATGGTTATGAAGAAGAAACGCACAGTCAGACATCCTAAGAAGTGTTTCACAGTGATATTAAACCGGTCCTAAATTTTGCTTAAATGCTTTCCGATTTGCCAGAAAACAAGTCTGTAGGGGTGAGTGCACAGGCTCAATAATTCATGCGTGGAGTTAAATAAAAGTCTGTCTTATACATTTCATTGAAGAGATACATTTATATTAAAAAATGTAAGAATTTAGTAGTTATTTTGTTTGGTTATGAATCTTTCATTTGCAGCATCAGACATATAGAATTCGTAATTGCTAAACAAAAGCACAAAGAAAAGATGCACTGTAGGAAATGGTTCCCTATTGAAAAAGTATTTTAATTGTTCATGATTTGATTGTGTAACTGGCACAATTCAAACCATCCTGAGACTGGTTGTTTTAGGTTTTACATCAGGTCTGTTTGTTATTTTGTTTTTTCTTTAATTGTTACAATGTTTGTGTATGATTATTGTTCTTATAATGTTATGCAATTATTTCATCCCTGTATGATTGCTGTTTTTGTACTGTTATAAAAACAAATGTGAAAATCAATAAAAAAAAATTGGAAAAGAAAAAAAAAGTCTGTCTTATACTTCTAGTAATTGCTGACTTTCTTGTCTGTCTAGGTAATGGAGAGTGTAGCGAATCACAGCCGCGGGTCTGCCAGTGTCACATCGACTGGGCTGGGGCTGCCTGCGACATTCCCTGCGAAAACGGAGAAAACATCCAAGGAACAGAGTGCATCTGCGATCAATGTTTCACTGGCATCGGTTGCACAGAGATCTGCAATGGCCTGGGAGACTGTGAAGATGGGTAAGGTTTTAAATTAAATCTTTGCGTACCCTTTTTTTTTACTATTTAAAATATCACACAAAAATCTTTGAGGGCAGCTAGCCGTCTGTTTCAAATGTCGTACAGTGTACCATTTTTTGTCTCGCCCACCGGAGGTGAAGGCGAGACTAAGGGATCCAAATGGCGTCCGTCCGTCGTCCGTCCGTCGTCCGTCCGTCGTCCGTCGTCCGTCCGTCGCCGTCGTCCGTCGTCCGTCACAAATGTTAAAGTTTACCTGCAAGACTCTCTTTTGACAAATAACTTCACATGGGTTGCTTGGATTACAACCTAACTTGGGTCATAGATGCACTGGGGGTACCTTCATGTTATGGTACCGTTGGAGGTCACAGGATAAGGTCAAAGGTCATTTGAGGTCAGGGATACAATTCTTTTGCGTAGCAACGGAGATCGCGATATTTCTGGTTATTTTCGCAAGTGGGCGGGAACAATATTGCTAATGCCTTGTTTATTATACTCATCTTATGTGAATATCTTGCCAAGTCTCATTGAAAATCAAGATATTTACAAGGCTGTTACGCACTATATTTTCTTTTCTCTTCTGCAGCGAATGTGAATGTTACTTTGAAAGCGGTTACCGTGGCGACCGATGTCAGATCCCTGGTTGCCCTGGTAACCTGACTGACTGCAGCGGGCACGGGACGTGCAACTCCGGAAGCTGGGAGTGCTTGTGCGATCCCGGCTGGCGCGGCATCGGCTGCGAACTTTCGGATTGTCCTGGTACACCAGACTGCTCGGAACACGGAGCCTGCCCTCTACCACCGACCGGGGAGAATCCAACATGCAAGTGCGACGAGAGCTACATGGGACACGCGTGTGAGCTGCGGTGCTTTGAAGGAATGGCGGTGCTGATTAACGGGACATGGGTATGCGAGTGTGATGACTGCTACAGCGGATTGGATTGCGCGGCGTACTGTAACAATCAGAGTGATGTCTGCGTTGATGGAGTCTGCGACTGTGGGTTTGATGGGTGGAGAGGGGCTGTGTGTGATGAGCCACGCTGCCCGGGGGTTGGCGTGGATTGCAGCAGTCACGGGGAGTGCAACATCGCGGACCGATCCTGCGCTTGCTTCCCGGGCTGGACAGGGATCGGATGCCACCTCCACGATTGCCCCGGCGAGCCCGAGGACTGCAACGGCCGCGGTGTCTGCTACCCCGAAGAACCCACCCCACGGTGCGTCAACTGCAGCCGCGGTTGGATGGGACCTGCTTGCGAGATCCCCTGTGTGAATGGCACCCAGGATCCCCCTAACTCCGGCATGTGCGTCTGCCAGGCCTGTTTCCACGGAGCCAGCTGTGACCGCCTGTGCTCCGGGGTAGGGGTGTGTCTGAGCAATGGAAGCTGTGACTGTACGTACGCGCCCGGTAAGGGGCCCTTCTGTGAGGAGCCTGGGTGCCCTGGACTTTTTGAGTTGGACTGCTCTGGAAGAGGGTCCTGTATTGGAGGTAAGAAATCAAACCTGTATGTGCCAGATAAACCGTTAAATGGGAATTGTGTACATCATTATGTAAAAATGTATTAGTGGTGTAAAAAGATTAAGTATACTTCAAATAGAATCAAATAAGAGTTTACTCATGCCCTACAAGGTCCTGGCAGACATTCTAAACTTTTGAACCTGATTGATTCAAGTATTCTTCAATCAAGCAAAAGAAAAAAATGTGGTCTCTATAGACAGGTGGCTTCTGTACAAGAGGGTTACATGGACTACATTATTGTTATAGTTGTTTCAAATCAATGTACCACATGAAATCAAATCAAAAATCAAATCATGTGACATTGTATCAACCTGCAGGTACCTGTATTATATCCTTGTTATAATTGTTTTGTACATGAAATGGAAATAAAATAAACACAAATCAAACTGTCTTGTGCTTAGTGCTGCTAAACCTGTATAGATAGGCTGATCAATGGAAACAAGGTATTTGGTCTTTATGAGCAGGTGGCCTTTAAGGTATAGGTTCCTCTAATACAATTTTCAATGATGAATGTTGTTCAAGGGAAGTAAGAAATGTGGTCTTTATACGCAAGTGCTTTCTATGAAAAGCAGGTTTCAGTGTATTGTTGTTTACAAAACAGTAACGAGAATTCATTTCAAAGGGAGACGATTATAGAAATGCGCTCTTTCTAAACAGGTAGGCGCTACAGCAAGTTTCATTTAATTTTTTCATTGAAATGTACCAAATGAAATCATGTGCACTTCTGTCCCAACCTTATTCTTTCCTCATTTCTCTTTGTCGATCACCTCGTGTCGTTTGTCTTTTTTTTTTCTTTTTTATTTTATTTATGCACTCTTCTATGTTCTGTTTGTTACTCTTTATGCTTTCACATTCTTCGTAGGCAACTTCTATAACAATATTCTCATTTTGAGGGGTCCACAAACTACAAGCACTTTCAGTGGATTCCTCCATTTCCACAGGTATCTTATATAATGATAATGTGTTTTGATTACTTGATTATATACATATGTTTATATTCATATATAATTTTTGTATTATCATATTGTTATATACAAATGTATTTTATTTTTCCTGTTGGAAATGTAAATAAACGAATTTGAATTTGACAAAACCTGCAGGTGCTTGCCTATGCAACGAGGGCTGGGGCGGGGTGGGGTGTGAGCTGGCAGACTGCCCTGGGGACCCTGACTGTCTAGGGAGGGGTGAATGCTACTCTGAAGGGTTGGAAGTACCAGAGTGTAGAAACTGCAGCGTGGGATGGATGGGAGAGGACTGTGATACACCGTGCGGACCAGGTAGGAATTATATTAATAATGATCACTTACTGACTACGCCATATATTTCGCCGGGTCTTTTTTTTGCAAATTAAACAACATGCAAAAATATGAATACATCATAGCATGCACGCACACCTGTACTACTAGTACTAGTACTCCACTATCGCGAATTTAACCACTCACGAAATTGTCGAGAAGTCCTGATTTGTGAGAAATTAGACTCACTAAATATATGGCATCATGTGTCCTTCCTTTGAGCCGCACATTCCTTTTTATAGTTGCACTACCCAGGTCATGTATTTCACAATGAGTGGCATTCTTCCCCTTGAGTTCAAATGTTGATTTCCCATTCCATTCTGCAATTCTATTTGAGATATCTTGTTTTTTTTCCTTCCTCGTTTGCTCATTTGCATTGCTTGTTTCCAGAGTGAGTGTGCAACAAACTTGTCTTTATGAGTTCTGATCAGATGATTCCTATCGGTACTTGATGTGATCAAAACAAAACATGTATTAGGCACCAATGTACTAGTAACCAATTTCTGATGTATAATAAATGTTTAAATCTATGAATCTATACACTATACATGTAAATATATACATTTGCCTGCCCATCAGAACATGGTACCCAATACCCAATGGATAGCGGAATCTGCGTCTGCACCGACTCCTGTTGGCATGGTGCCAGCTGCCTCGACTTCTGCAGCAACCGCGGAACCTGCGACCTCGATGGACAGTGCGACTGCGAAAGCGGCTCCTGGGGCGAATTCTGTGAGACGCTGAGTTGCCACGGCGACGGCGAGCCCTGCTCAGGGAACGGCGTATGCCTCCCAGACCGCACCTGTCAGTGCGGCGAGGATTGGACCGGGGAAGGGTGCGAGACCCCGATCTGCCCTAATGAGTGTAACGGTCACGGATTCTGCAACGGTTCGTCCGGAGTTCCAAGGTGTGAGTGTGAAGAGGGCCACTTTGGGGTGGACTGCGCTTACCCGTGTGTGAATGGGGCGGTGGTGAATGAGACGTGCGTCTGCGAGACGTGCTACTCCGGGCCAGCCTGCAGCAGGGAGTGCGCCGGCCATGGGAGCTGTCTAGATGACGCCAGCTGTCAGTGTGACTCTGCATGGTGGGGTGAGTGAAGCAAACTTGTTATATAGATGAATTTACATGTAGGTAAAAGCCGTAATGATAATTATCGCAAAAATTGTTCTGCCATCAGAACCCCATTCAGATCTGATCTAATTTCATTAGTTTTATCCTTTTGAGATAATGTGATCCTTTTTTACATTTGGAAATCAAAGATGAATGGGACCCATATTCATAGCAGGATGACACTCTATTGATACAGCATTCCGTAAAGGATCATCACATCCAGAATTTAAAGTTTTTGTCAGTAAACCAGTGTAAGTATCGAAGGTAAATTAATGAAGAAAGGAAGAGAACGATAATAAAAGCTTTACCCGGTACTAGAGCTTTTCTGTCTAGATGAGAGCTATCTGACATATAGATGTGGGCCTTGTAATGTCATGGCTTCTGTTCCTCTCGGTGTGGCAGGGCCCGGTTGCAGCTACCGTGGGTGCCCAGGGGAGGGGACCAACTGCACGGGCCACGGCTACTGTGACGTCCTTAAGCAGCAGTGCAGCTGTGAGACGGGCTGGAAAGGATTGGGCTGTGAGACGCCCGACTGCCTCGGAGAACCAGACTGCGGTGGGAGAGGTACCATAGCAAAAAGCCCTTTTCATAATGTATTCACAACTTTCTCCCTAACTGCCTAGTGACGCTTTATTACATTCACCTGTATCACATGATTCAGTGTTAATGGATGGAACGCACTCTGAATCTATTAGATGTTTTGGACAAATTTCATTAGGGTTACCAGTAACGTATTGTTTGAATGACGTGAATAAAATTTGCATTCAGGGAAAATGGTCTCTTGCCCTGTTTAATCTAAAACGCTCCAAGTTAATGGGCAAATACTGTACTGGGAAGAAAAAAAAGCCTCCAAAAGGTGATCGTGAGCAATCTTCTTTGTCAATGGTCTTACATTCATGTATTGTCCATTTTAGAAACTTGCTAAAAGTTATTTGCCCTTAAATGATCCACATTTGGTTTAATTAGTGATTGAATCACAAATCCTCAAAGTGTTCGGGCCGAACAATTTAAGGATTTGTGATTCAATCACGAATTACTCAAAATTTGAGTAATAGATTCAAGACTGGCATAAGAGAAATGTACCATAAAGCTGCTACCATGGGAATTACAATCATTGTACGAGTGCCATTGCCCTCTAGCATGTACCATTGTCAAATCTGAATGACATCTTAACTGCTCTGAAGGGATTCAAATTAGGAGACCGTTACAGACAGGAGGTCTTCAAGGCCAACGCATTTGACACAATTTTGCTACCATCCAACAGTTGTAAGGTTTCCATCTAGAAATGTGACGTCCCAGTCTTGCAAGAATCCAATGACCGTGGCCTGCGATACAGCCAGTCGACTGGTCGGATCGCATCGCCTTTGGTAGCCTTAACCACCATGGAAACAGAAGCTTGTTGCGTTTTAGCTTCAACCACAGTAGCTACAATTGGTAACAAAGAGTTGTAAATATTTATGCAAGATGGTTCAACAAGGGGAGTGGTTAGTTTGACTATGAATTCTTTAATCGTGATATTTTCAATTTGTTTGTCAGGTTACTGCAATGGCATGAACTACACTCTACCGCAGTGTGAATGCTACCACGGATGGATGGGTGAGGTGTGCGACGTTCCGTGTGTGAACGGCACTCAGGACCCCCCGAACTCCGGCCAGTGTCGCTGCGATGCCTGCTTCAGCGGCCTCAGCTGCGACGTGGAATGTTCCGGCCGTGGGAACTGCTCTGGCGACGGGGAGTGCGTGTGCGAGGAGTACTTCAAGGGGGAGCAGTGTGAACAGTATGATTGCCCGGGCGAACCAGACTGCGCGGAAAGAGGGACGTGCATCTTTCGGGACGAGATGGTCTTCTGTCTGTGCGATCCTGGGTTTGTCTCTGATAACTGCAGCGAGATTGCATGCCCTGGCGTCCCAGAATGCTCAGGCTTTGGTGAGTTCTGGGAGAGGAAGTGGAAAGAATGAAGAAAAGAAAGATTATTAACAAATGGAAAATGGTAGACAAACAAAATGATGATGAACAAGAAGGTAAACGAGATGGGCATGAAGAGGCAAAGAAGGGTTGATGAAAGGGGGGTAGGAGAAGGATGAAAGGGACAATGTTATTGTAGACACAAAAGATAGAAGGAAAGAGTTAATAATAGGCTCAATGTGCGTGTCATGGCGTGTGTTAGCATTAAGAGAGATCTCAATGCTTCCTATTAAAACACTTTGAATTTGAACCTATTTCAGTAGAAAATCAATGAGAAATTCGTGTGATGCAAATTTGTTTCTTTACTTCCATTATGTGGACAACACCTTTATGTAAAATTCCTCTAATCAGATTTTTGTAATTTTGACATGACATGATGCTTTAGTACTCCTAAAGATAGTTGGTCATATGCTGACATCAATATTGGTAAATAATGTTAGGCATGATATGATATATATTTTCCTTATTCTGGTATGTCAAAAGAAATTGCCCCAACCTGATGGAAATTATTCTTACAGTTGGACCTCGATTATCCGGCCACGTCTGGACTGGCGACAGTCCAGAAAATTGATATGGTCGGATAAGAGACATATTTTAACATAGGCACTTTCTAGTATGTTACTGTAGGGGTATATATGTGTTATTATGAATCTGAATCCTTCAGCGACACTTTTGTGACTGGATTAATTACGGTCCGCTGCCGTGATTAACAGAATGTCCCACAGTATATTCGCATGATTGTGGTAGCATGTGTGTTTGTCAGAAGTGATTTTGTTCTGAAAACTCATAAAAACATAAGAATTAAAAAGAAAAAAATCAGTGAGTCTGCATCCGGTTAACAGAGATGGCGGGAAAATCGATGGCCGTATAATCGAGGTCCAACTGTATTTGAAAAATGTGCTTTTACCGGCTCACTCTCCTTTGATAGGAACGTGCACCCTGGTTGGAGATACGCCTCTCTGTGACTGCGATCACGGGTTCGATGGCGATTCCTGTGAGCTCTGCCGATCGCGCTATACCGGAGCCGAATGCGAGCGCTGCATCGATGGCTACATCGGCTGGAACAACACCTGTAGCGTCTACTGCCTTCACGGCTATGCGTCCGAACCGGGCGGGGACGAGTGCAGTTGCTATGATGACGATGATAACGGGCACTGGGACGGTGCTAGCTGCGAGAGGTGCGTGGTGGGATTGGTACTGCCGGATTGCAAGGGCTGTGACACAAGTAAGTTTGTTGATGAATGTTACGTCCTGTCTACGTTTTTTTGTGAAAACGATGCATTGGATCTGAATCTGGACTAGACTGTATACTGTACATTGAAATCCCATTCACCTCAGTTCCCAGTTTGACCTATACACAAAGGGTTATACTTTGCTTGTACCTGTACACTTTTATTCTATCGTGTCATATTCAAGTTGATTGAATAAGTTGGCAAGATAATGTTGGGCACTGAGCACATAAAGATTGAAATACATTCATACATGTATGTGATTGAGATCTATCCTTACTGATTTATTGATTATGTTGGAAACATGTGGCAAGAAAGGTGGATTAAATGAGTTGGCAAGCTTTGTGGGTCCACATGCCCTCAGGCAACGGTACATTACTTCACTTCTGTGGACCCAGACCCACACGCTGTCTCTTTCTGTCATCTTGTATTCTATTGTATTGAGTCCTTCGTCTTGTCATCCATGTATTTCCTTATTATGATGTATTATGTAGTGTTGTTTTTATGGTCAAATAGATAATGATAATATAAGTTGAAGTTAGGTATCATGCATATAAGGAGTTATTTACCTATGTTCACCCAAAAGCTTCTCCCTCACTTGTTTATAGATTACGTCGGAGACTGCAGCATCAGGTGCATCGAAGGTCAGGGGTCATACTCTGACCCCATCGACGGGACGGGGGGTCGCGAGGTCGTGCGACCATTCCTCCAGTGTCTGACGCCAAAGACCGATGATGGCGATGACGGCATCGACGAGGAGGCTTGGTTTGGCTACGAGAACCTCAATGAGCATAACGTCTACCTCCCTATTGGCCCCACCAATCACTTCCTCGATATGGACAACAGAGGGCAGCCGACTAAGTTCAAGCCGGGACTTCACAACAGCGCTGTGCACATCAGGTGAAGATCCTTGATACCTTGTGATATTAATCTTTCACTCTAGAAATGGTCTTTTATTACATGGGCACAATTTAAAAGGAACTCTTTGAAATTTTGTCTACAAAGTAAAAAACCATTACATGGACATAATTTAAAAGGAACTCTTGAAATTTTGTCTGCGAAATAAAAGACCATGTTCATGTTTCCAAAGCCAGATAAAATCTGTGGGATTGGTGTGCATTACTTGGTGAAAAATGTGCACACAGACGATGAAGAGTTGCTTGAGCCTCCCAGTACTAATGAAGGAACATCCCATTAACTTATTACACGTGTCGTGCCCTTTTGGTATTGAGATTGTCAACTGTTTGTGTGACACATGTATATTTATTTACAAGTAAAGCCATTGAGCCCCATTTTATCAGGCACACAATGGGGGAATGACCCATGTTCCATTTAAGGTTCCTAAACACACTAGTGATTAAATCTTTATTCTTTGGGACACACCATTGTATTCTGATCTTTCTTTGGATTTTTCTTTGCAGTTTCAACGATGTTGTGTCAGTCTCCTGGTTTCTGTCGTACGGGCCATCAAACACTCAGTTCAGTGTCGCAGCAAAAGTCAATGACACCAGTGGCACTGTGCCTCTCTGTACAGGAAGAGATGCAGAGTTAGCCGTTGTAAGTTATATATTTCATCTTACCTTATGTAAACAACATGCTATTGTAATTTAAATTTCAACATGTCTAACAGATATTAAATGCTTTTATATTACATATCATGACATCTCCTCTTTTAACCCTTTCTTTGTTCAGCGATGAAAGTGATGTGTGCCACAATAATTTTTAGTGCAAGCATTCTCTATGCGATCTTGTGCAAAAGTGGAACGTAACCAGCCAAAAGTTTGTGCATTCATGCAAATGAAATGCGCAGACACCGAGTTACACATCAAGGGGAAACAACATAAGTTTTGTGCCTCTATCACATTTCTCCACCAGTCAGTAAATCACATGTTGTATATTATGTATTTTGTATGACACAGAAACGATTGATTCAAATGCTCTTTTCTGCAAATTTCTAAATGAATCTACACCCTTTACCTTATTGATATAATTTCCCTATGTATGATTGAGTATTTATATGTAAGATGTAACTATTCATTTAGTTTTGGATCTGAATGATTAATCAGAACACACGTTTTGGAAACTTAATGACATCATTAGACTTCAAACTTACGTGTAGATCCTTGAATATATGCCTTATTCTATGACAGGAAACTTATACAATTATAAACATGTTCAGACAAACACTACATCAACAAATATTAGGATTCAAATGAAATTGTTTGTACCACTATCATGCAATTGAAGCAAACACATTTTCCATGTCTTGTCTCATCCCAGGAGGCCAAACTACAATCAGCCAATGATAGCCAGTGTCTGTGTATCCATGGTTACTGGGGACCTGCCTGTGAGTATGAGTGCCCAGGGGAACCAGGGGACCCCTGCTTTGGAAATGGAATGTGTGACTCTACAACCGGTCTCTGTCAATGTGACAGCTCTATCGCCCCTGGCTCATCGGACTGTACTAGCTGTGCAGGAGGACGGTTTGGGACCGATTGTTCCATTGCGACTGCTGCGGAGCTTGCAGATCAGGAGGGCATGCGGTTTGCAGCTGCGTACGGCCCTGGACACCTGGCGACATTCGATGGATCGTCCTACACATACTGGGGCCAAGGAGAGCATCATCTGATGGAGGGAGACGTGAATATTCATGGGAGATGGGTTCCATGCACATCCGGGACAGGGTCTTCAGCAACATGCATCAATGCTCTTGGTGTATCTACGATGCCTGGCAGATCTTTTTCCATTCATGGAGGATATACTGACGATGATCTTGAGTTTCCCGTCTGGATTGATGGAAGCTTAGCAAACATTGACAAAGATCGGCCCCTTGGGAGTGGCTATTACGTAGCCCAGATGGCTTATGATCAGTATCGGGTCTACAGCACGGATGTCATGACCATCGATATCCATGTCAGAGGACGCTTCCTGGATGTTTATATCGCAGCCTCATCAGCAACTTGCAGCACACTTCAAGGTCTCCTTAGCAGCTGCAATGGAGACCCCATAGATGACTTTGTCCTCTCAAACGGGGAACAGCTTGTGATTAACAGGAACAGCCTACTAGCCCTCAACCAAGAGAACATCCATAATGCCTTTGGACCATCCTGGCAGGTGCAAGGATTATCGCTCCTGGAGTCCATTTACCACCATGGACAGTACAACGAAGTGAAAGACATTCAGGACTCAGTTGCAGCTTATGGATTGTTCTTTGATGATTCGTCTCTGACAGCCACATCACAGATCTTTACCTTTACAGGTCCGGACATCACCCTTGAGCTGGAGCTGAAGCCGTCAACTCAGACAGCAGAATGTACGGCAGTCCTGTCCTACAGGACATCAGACACCGCTGGACTGCTGCTGTGTGACAATTACCTCACAGTGGTTATTGGGTCGGGACTCTTCTGGAAATCAAGTATCCAACTTGACATCGACACATGGTATCGTGTGGCACTGGTATGGCAGAAGTCCATCAACAGGCTGCGACTGTATGCCTTCCAGTCTAGGTATGAGTATAGGACAGAGCTGTTTGTCGTCACCGATGATCTGTCTTCATTCCTTGATCCGGGTGGCTACCTAGTCTTTGGACAGTGGGGTCTTCACCCAGACTATAGTGGGCCTTATCCCTACCGTGGCTTCTCTGGATGGTTAGACGAAATCCGACTCTGGAACTCATACATTTTCGAATCTGATCTCCAAGCTCGAGTTGGTCTATCTGCTGACATATCTGATTCTGCTCTGTCCAACTACTGGATGCTGAATGAAGGACAGGGTTCTTTCGCCTTGGATGCCATGTCCTCCATTGCATTGAGTATGTTGCCTGAGGTGTGGAATCCACCCCAGTGGCAGTACTCTTCTGCCCTCATCCAGCCGTTTGCCACACCATCAATCGCGGTACTGTACGATCCAATCTGGCCAGAACATATCTCTCAATCCAATATAACTGAGTTCTGTGCAAGCATTCTTAGCTCAGCATCTTACAATTCATGTGTTGATCTGCAGATGGCGGACTATTACACTGAGCTCTGTGTGGGTGATGCAGCTGTCTATGGAACCACCAGCTATTCCATGGAGGCTGTGCTTGCCTATGCCACCCATTGCCAGGCCATCCTCAATGTCACACAGTCTCCTTCTCAGGCCTTCTGTAACAGCTTTCCTGAAAGGCATTTCCCAGGCTGGACTGGTGCCGCCTGTGACATCCCTTGTATGTCTGGCTCCGGAATGGACTCCTGTGGTTGCTATCATGGCTACTGGGGTGGTGCTTGTGAAAACCTATGCGCAGGAGGTGGTGGCTCATTTGCCTGTGGCGGTACCGGTGTCTGTCTCCAGGATAATGGCCGCTGTGACTGTCCACTTTCATTCAGTCCAGAATCAAACTGTTCATTGTGTGATGTGGGTTGGTCCGGCACAGACTGTTCACTGAGTATGGTTGAAATTGGAACTGTAGTTCAGCCAGTGTCTTCCATGTTTGGCTATGGCCACATTATTACATTCGATGGACTAGCTGTTACCTTGGACACTCCAGGGGAATACTTTTTCACAAGGGCTGGGGATTTTGATGTCTATGTCCGCCACACTCCTTCCCCAGACCAGCAATCATGCCTCACATCGGTATGGACAATGCTCTCAGGTACAAACCTGACCCTACAGGCTGCTATATCAGAAGAACACTCAGCAACACTATACCTCAATGGAGCAGAAATCTCCCCAATGTCAAATATTCTTCTGCCATCAGGACACAATCTCAATGTAACCTTTGACACTTACATAATCTTTGATGATAGCACTTCTGTGACACTTGTTGACCATAAAACGTACCTGGATGTCCATGTGACAACATCTCATGAACTTTGCAGGAACTTGAGTGGAGCTTTTATCAGTGGAAACTGTGATGGGGATACAGCTAATGATATCATAGGCGTTGATGATTTTGTTGATCCAGAAGACATTAATAATGATGTGATCAATGGTCCTTGGGCAGCATTCCTCAAGATTCCGGACACAGTGTCAACAGGATTTGTTTACGAGGTAGGAAACAGGGTTGATACACAAGGCATTACAGCAGGTGGGTATGGTTTGTACTTCAACGAGTCTACTTGCATCAGCAGTGAGCTGTCGGAGGAAGTGTTCAGCCCAGATCTGGATGTCACAGTCGAGTTCCTCTTTTATCAGCTCAGTAGCAATCCTGGCTGCATTTTTGCCTACGTCCAGGAAAGCAGTTTCCTAGCCATCACTGGAAATGTTACCCTTCATCTGCACATATCTCCCTCTGTGACCATTGATAGTGGTATACCTCTCGACCAAGGAGCGTGGGGTTTCATATCCCTGGCATATGAAAGGAACAGTGGGCATTTGAGCATCACCTACATAGCTGATGGTGACATTATGAGTGGGTTATCTGCAAATGTTGGTGCAGGGTTCTTTGTACCTGGGAGTTATGTTGCATTTGGCTCGTGGCCTAGTGAAATTGGAGTTTCCTACCCATATGCAACTGAATTCCATGGTTACATCGATGAAGCGAGGATATGGAAAACATCATTTAGCACAACCACTCTATGGCGCAATAAGGAGCTGAATGTTCAAAGTGATGCTTCTGATCTGGCCGCATTATGGAAGTTCTCTGAGGGAGCAGGAGCACAGGCTTTCGATCTTGTGAGTGGTGCCAAACTATTGCTGTCAGAGACCAGGGGTCCTTTCTTTGCATTGTGTGATGCTCCTGTGAATTCAATGCCAGCAGAATTCAATTATACATCTCAAGTCTACAACCGGTACCCAGATTCAGATTCCCGAGATGCCGCATATGACCTCTGTAACAGTATTGTCCTTGATTACAGCATCACTGATAGTTGCAGTGCGCTGGGTACGTCCATCTCAGAGTTCTTCCTCCAGGTGTGCTTCTACGACACAGCAGCGGCCTTTGATGTCTTGATGCCCTTCAAGACTGTGAGGCTCTACTCAACATATTGCATGGAAGCTCTGGACTTAGATGACCCTCCAAATACAGCGCTGTGCAAGAATGTCAGCGGGAACCCAGAGGTGTTCCTGGCACTTGGCTGCACTGAAGGGTTCTGCAACTTTGGCACTCTGGACCTCACCACAGGACTGTGCGTTTGCGTGGAGGGCTACTGGGGAATCACCTGCGATGGTGTCTGTCCAGGGGGGCATGAGAATCCATGCAACAGGCGAGGGTTCTGTGAGAGGGATACAGGCTTGTGCCAGTGTCAGCTAACATGGTCAACAGAGAGCAATTGTACAGAGTGTGCCAACTCTTGGACAGGAGAAGATTGCGACGTGGCCCTGCCCTCACCAGATGCAACACCCACTAACAACAATACCTGTGCCGTCTTCAGCCAGGGGCACTACGTGAGCTTTGATGGAGCTCACTTTGACTTTAAGGAGTTTGGGGATTATCAGCTTGCTGAAGACACCAGCCTCAATCTGACCATTCAGGCACACGTCACTCCTTGCTACAACCAGACGTCATGCATTGCTGCAGTGGCAGTGTCCAGTCAAGATCATTCTGTGATTCTACGGTCTGCTTATACCTCAGAGAGCCAAGCACTCTTCTGGTATGATGGTGAACAGACACGTTTGAACAATCTTGAGCAAACTGTTGGGCAAGTTGTTATCCACCAAGCATCAGGTTTGGAGTACACGCTCAGATCGCCTGACCTCACCTGGCAGCTCAATGTGCGCATTGTTGACCGCTATCTCAACATTTTCATTCAGACACAAGGCAGTGGTTGTTCACAAACTACGGGTATCTGTGGATCGTGTGATTCAAATGCAACAAATGACTTGCAATCACCGCAAGAAACCAAAGAGCGTTGGCTTCTTGCTGACACTTCGCTCTTCGCTCCGATCTTTGAATCAACAGATTACGATGAGCTTCAAGTCCCTACAGGAGCCGGCTTTGCCCTGACCTTTGATGACACCTCCCTCCAATCTGAAGGCTTTGACCTTCAATCAGAAGATGGAATCTCCTTTGAGTTTTACTTCAAGTTGGAAGGTGACCAGGGTGTTTTGTTGTCATGTGGTTGCTTGAAAACCTTTTCAGTTTACATCAACGTCACAATCCGTATTGTGGTGGACACATCCATTATTGATACTGGTCTAGCTCCCTACTCTGATTGGAATCACATAGTATTTACTTTGAAGCCATCTGTCCAGCAAGAAAATGCCTTCAGTGTCAATGTGTATATCATTGATGCAGGAGGCTCACCCATCAGCTGGGAGGGAACCGTTCCCATTGATCCATTTAGCTCAAATGTGTATCTGGTACTTGGCAGGTGGCTCTCGGGAGAGGAGAACTACATGTCCCCGCCGGACTTGACCCCATTCCAGGGCATCCTGGATGAATTAAGCGTCTGGACGAAGGCTTTGTCTCTCAGTGACGTGCTTGCTCGCTTTGGTGCGAGTCTTCTACCTGGGGACTCTGCAGACCTCATGGCATTGTGGAAGTTTGACGAGGGACAGGGAGATGTGGCAGTAGACAAAATCCACAATGTCAAGTTTGAAATCCGGCGGTACTCATGGACTGTCTCAGCACCAAGGTGGCAGTTCTCGTCAGCACCCATAGTTCTGCCATCTCCACTATATCTCCTACACAACCCAGCCGAGTGGTCAACCTCCTGTACTGAGCTGCTCTCGCAGGTCGATTCACAGTGCGGTCCCCTCCAAATAAGCATAGACGTCTATGTCGTGGCATGCGCCAGAGACTTCGGAATGTCCAACTCTGAGTATGCAAGGCTGGGGGTTGTTCTCTCCTATGCAGATCTTTGCTTTCAGAGCCAGTCAGCTGTTCAAACATGGCCGGCTCAACCGCTGTGTAATTCATTCAAGGACATCAGTTTCCCAGTCTGGTATGGATCGTCCTGTGATTCCAAGTGCTACTTTCCATCTGCGACGCAAGGTACCTTGTCTGAGTGCACCTGTAGACCTGGTGTCTGGGGTAGTGAGTGTACAGAGGCCTGTGACGGAGGGACAGCCACTCCTTGCAATGACCATGGAGTGTGTTCTCTCACCGATGGAACCTGTCTGTGTGAGGCCAATTGGGAGAGCAGTGACTGCACCCAATGTAAGGAAGGGTGGGTTGGCTCTGACTGCTCCATCTCCACTAGCACTCCCCCAGGCAACTCTCTCTCAAGGTGCTCCATGTTCACTAATGGGCACATCACAATGTTCGATGGCTCCTCTCTGGAATTCCCTGGCACAGACGATTTCATCTATTTCTCATCGGCCGGTACAGAGATCCAAATTAGACAAGTGCCGTGCAATGGATTGACATCGTGTATTATGGCTGTTGCTTTGGACTTTGGCTCAAGTCAGATGCTCTTATTTGCCCCTCAATCTCAAGACTCTGATCCAATTATCATCATGGATACCTCAATGATATCTCTTGAGAGTAGTTTGTCAATAGGGTCAACTGGTTTCTCCTTATCTAGAGTTGCCCTTGGCCAATATGAGGTCACTGGTCCCAATGAGTTTGTGTTGAAACTGTTCAGTCCTGGTGGGTACTTCAATCTAGAGCTACTTCTCACTGGTTGCACTTTGTCATCGGGACTCTGCGGTCCATGCACTCAGACGCCTACCACCTGTGATGATTCTGATCCAATATGTGCCATCAATAACATGGGCTTTGCACAGTATGCATCTGTTTATCCATTGAGCTTTTCTCTGACCCAAGCATTCTGCGTTAGCTACCGAACCTATGGCTCTTCCAGCCTCATATATACTCAAGTTGCCTCTGCCACTGTGGAGACCCTTATCCCAGCATATGCTGGATATGGTGGTTATGCCCTCCAGTTCTTTGGATCTGGCATCATCAGCGATCCTCTACCAGAGGGTCTCCTGGACAGTGGGGAGGTAACTCTGCAGTTCTACTGTCGATTCTCTGGAACACCTGGAGGGACACTGTTCTCTGCGTCGGGAGAGCTGTCCTTTGCAATAACTGTAGGAGGTGATGGTGCATTCTGGGTACATGCAGGGACTTCGTCACAAAACACAAACATCATTGTCCCGCTTAATGACTGGCTGTTCATATCAGTCTCCCATTCACCAGCTGAAGGAAGGGTGGCTTTCTTCTGCATTCAGTCCTCCGGTGCTGTCTACCACATAACTCTCTCTGTGTCGGTAGGCATAGAATTCTTTGTTCCTGGAGCTGTAATGGGTGTAGGATCGTGGGTACTCCCGTCCGCAGGTTCGGTTCCACGTCCCCCGAATCCTTTCCTTGGTTACGTCGATAATCTAGTCATCCTTAAAAGCATAATATCAACTCAAGCTGAGGTCCTTGAGGCATGGAATCAGCCATGGTCTTTCCAGGATGCTTCTGTTGCAATCTTGCTCACATTTGATGCGGGAAGCGGTGATGTTGTGTACGACTTGTCAGCAAGTTCTGACACCATGTGGTACCATCCTCAGAATTCCCCTACAAGTCCATCTTGGGCTTACTCAGACCTGGCTCTCAGTGTTCCTCAGCGACCTGTTAGCTATATGCTACAGACTGAGTTCTCAAGCCCATCATCAGAGAGTGAAGCGATTGCAGTCTGCACGGGACAGATTTATACAGGACAAGTCAATCAAGAGTGTCAAACACTCACTGCGTCAGCACAGTTTCACTACCAAGCATGCTTGAGCCTGTGTGCTATGACAGGAAGGCTCCACTTTTCCTTGGACAGCACCTTTGACTTCACAAGTGAGTGCCAGGACGTCCTGGCCCTCTCCTTCTGGCCCGGCCAGCAGCTCTGCCAGGAGTTCCCAGAGCATTTATCCCTACCTTATGCAGGAGAGAACTGCACGGTGGAGTGTGTCTTTGGCACGTTCACGGACACCTGTGTGTGCGACTTTGGTTACTATGGTGCAAAATGTGATCAGATCTGTCCAGGTGGAGGACCAAACAGTCCTTGTAACGGCCGTGGGTCCTGTCATCCAGACACCGGTGAGTGTCAGTGTGAGAAGGGCTGGAATAGCGACTTGGACTGCACGTCCTGCGCCCGTGGTTACTCAGGGAAGGACTGCTCCGTTGGCACGATACAGCTACCTATAGGTAGCAACCCAGGGGTATCCATTAATCCAGGGGTAATCATCAACCAAGCAGGACTCCAGTACCCTTTCAGTCCAATGGGTTCTTTCAACATTCTGAGCAGCACATTGGCTTCTCCTACAACTGGGTTCAGCTATGATATCCAGGTAATTCAAGGAAGAATCATGTCATATCCATGGGTGGTATTCTGAAAGAAACTTAAATCCAAGGCTCTCTAAGCTAGGTAGGTCAGTCGGTATTCAGTAAACTGACTTAAGTCAAGAACAAAGCCAATAGGCAAATCAGAGGGAGCATTGCAGGGGATTTAACCCACTCAATACCGTAGGTGTGTGAAATGTGTTGTAAGTCAATAGGCTTTTCCTGGCTTTTAAGTCAAAACTCCAAGTAATTTTCAGAATACCAGCCCAGATGGGCCTAAGATCAACTTAGTTTTTTTCCAATATGGTAACTTTCCATCGTTGGTGACTACCATGGCAACAGGTGCAATAGTGAGAGCTCATTGGCTGTTGCAAAGATAGTTACCATTGATGGTAAGTTACAATAATTGAAAAACTATATATGCAACATGGTCTAGCTATGTATGCTTGTACACATCCAGTGCAACCATTGACTGTGATTGATTGCAGCTAGCTAGGAAGTTGATCCCAGGCTCCACTGTAGAATTGGATTATTTCAATATATTGATTCTATTAAGGACAGAGGTTTGTTCATGAGATGGAATTATATTTGTCATCGGAGATTGTAATTGTGTTTCTTCTTGTATTCATATAAGCTGTGTGATAATTGATAGTCATAGAGTATGTCTGTGTAGTAATTGCACAGCATATACATGTATAAAGAAAAGAAGTCTCTCCTTTTGTCTCTCCTATTAGATGAATCACATCGCATCAGGCCTCTCTACAATCATTGACACAGTCTCTATTCAGCAAAATAACCTGAGAGTCACCTTCTTCTTTGACGCCATACATCTGGCAGTGATCACGGTCATCGATGGCTCACTGTTTCCGCTCGACGGTGCCCACACTCTCCTAGACGACCAGGGCAACCCTGTAACGGTCCGCGACGTCTCACCATCCCACTTTATCTTTGAGGGTGGGGTTGATGGTGCACCTGTGACTGTGGACGTGATGGTGAGCGAGGGGACGCTTGGGGGGGAGGTGGACATATCCCAGGGGGCTTGTTGTGCCCAGGAGTGGAGCGGGATCGCAGGGGACTGTCAGTGCGGCACCCGTGCAACCCCAAGCCAGGAGATCACACCCGACGACAGCAGCGTGGAGATCGCAGAAAAGCTCAACACATTCGCCATCACCGACCCCAACGATTTGCTCACTGACGGAGATTCTGTAGAATATGTCTCACCAGGTGGCTACGCAGGATTCGCACTCCTTCTTAATAACTCGTTAGCCTATGCTGATTCCGTAAATGTCTTTGTTAGTAATACGGTCACCATGGTGATGAACTTCAAGTTCTGTGGCCCGACATGTGGAGGAGTGGTCTTTTCGTACGCAAGCACAAGCACTTTCCTGGTGTCCGTCAGCAGTAGCATCTCTGTCCATCTCAATGACATCGCCTACCCAACAGACCTGGTGGTTTCTGCAGCGACCTGGACCCAACTGAGTCTGGTCTTCGACCGGGAGACCCTACTCCTGGAGGTGTACCTCCACGACAGCAGTGGCAGCGCAGCCAGACGCAGCCTACAGATGGACACAGACTTCCTGGAGTCGCCTGGAAGTCTGGCCCTGGGGAGCTGGCTGCCTGGCGCAAGTGGGACATCCTATCAGAACCTCGGCCAGTTTCAAGGAGAGATGGATGAAGTCACTTTATGGGACAGGTATTTTCTGGTGTCCATGCACCTTCATTTCTATTCATTAAATTCCGTTCAGCTGGTAACAGATCTTATTATGTGGGACCATGTACAAAAAAAATAAAACATTAAAATTTACAAGAAGCAACAACAAAAACAGGAATCATAATAGTTGAGAATCATACAAGCATACACCCAGATATATTAATGCAGACATACTGAAGGTAACAACAGATGAGTATAGCTTAAGCATATGGAATATAATTCAGAGAAAAAGATTAATTCAGAATTTTCGGGGCCTACTTTATGAGCACATTGGCTGTTTAGCTACAATTTTACATCGTGTTTATTGGAATTTGGGGGGCTCTTTTAAGCATTTTGGGGAAATATATGTCATATATTTCCTTTTTGCAGACAGAAAGTTGCATGAACCCCAAGTACAAGATATAAGTCCAGTTTGTGAAATTTGAAAAAAAAAAACATGAGAAACAAAATTCTTAATAGTTTATCTATCAGTCTGCAGGTACCAGGCTAAAAACAAAATGTTGAAATGTCATGACACATGAAAGGAAATATTATTATACCTTTATAACTTCATGTGCCACAAGTGGCAGATATCGTAAGTACTTTGTAACCATGCCAACCTGCTGTATAGGCTTGTAGGATGATTAATTTACACTCTCTTTATCTCTGTACAGACTTTTTGATGACGCCGAACTGAGGACTCTCCAGACTGCAAGCCCAGTACCTTGCACCCCCCACCTGGTCGCCCAGTGGAGATTTGATCAGATTTCAGGTAAATTCTTTAACCTGTTATGATGTAATACTCAGCTTTTACACTCAGCACTCGGCACTTTTCTGATACAAAGTATTAAGCCATTGTTTTTGCATACAGATATTCTCATGGATTACAGGGTCGCAAGCAAGTTGTTCATATTTTTGCACACCCCGCTTTTTACCGTACTACAGTTTACTCTCGATACAATGAGCAGGGATATAACGAGGTTTCGTTATAATGAGAGAAACCTCGTTGCGCCGCCTATTCTCTTGTTTGTCCAAACAACGAAACCGCATGTTTTCTTTTCCAGAAGATTATGATAACAATTGACCTGTTAATTTACTGCAAAATAACACCCATCGTATCGGGAATGGTCTATAATTCCTTGAATGCAATTAGCTATTAAAACGTCAAAAATATATCAAGGTAGGATGATGTGTTGAGCAAAAATAAATCCCCTTTTCAGTTTGAAAATGCATGTTTCCAATCCCTTTCCAGTTTGAAAATGCATGATCCAATCCCCTCTTTTCAGTTTGATAACGCATTTTTCTAAGACGTCTATGGATATGAAAACATAGTAAAACACAATGAACACACAAGCACACATGTTTCATTGTATTTTATTGTTTTTTATTCTGTTTGGATACAACGAGGTTTCATTATAACGAAAAAACCCTGGTCCCGACGACCTCGTTATATCGAGAGTAAGCTGTAGTATAAACAGGGAACTAGACTGGGAGAGAACAAAAATACACTGTTGAATACAATGTTGTCAGACAATGTCGGGCCAAAGAAAATCTCACTTGACTGAAGTTGTGTATAACCAGAACTATGCACAACAATGGATGTCACAATGCCACTACAGTACTCTATATAGTTCCACCACCTTTCCACATGCTACAGATGGGATTGTGCTGGATCTGCTATCGGAATTGGAGATGCACCTGTCAGCGCCTGGCTACCAGACACCAGTCATGGTGTCCTCCACCCTCCAGCTAGGTCCCCCAGGTTCAGGAATACCACCTTCATCTGATGGGAGCCTTACAGGCCTGGGCCAGACTGTAGTTAGTGGCAGCAGTGGGACTGCAGTCATAGATGCGTGCGGAAGGGAGATCTCTGTACCGTCTTGGCTGGAGGAGTTCTGTACCTCGGTGATATTGACAGGCCCTCTCGCTGAGTGAGTGTTCGCTAATTTTTTATTGTATTGATTTGATAGTCAATCTCCTCAATATGAATACATGTATCATGTAAAATGTAAACAGTATGAATAATTAAATGTAAATTTGATATTAATTTCTTATACTTATTAATTGAAAATGTAAATAACCAAACAGAAGAAGGGTGTTCATTGTTGGAGCCAATAATCTAATGTTACTCTTATAGAGTTTGGCATTATTATAAACAATTTCTGAGTTGGAATCTTACATTTCCTGTTTCATGTCTTATTTATCTTCTCTGTGACCTTTCCCTTTTAAATCTACTGCTTCCAGAAGTAAAAAGTTATTAGGGAAAGAAATATAGATTCCATCATTGAAAACATGGTTTATTTTCCCTTGTTCTTTGTAATCCTTGCAGGAACTGTACCTTGGGTCCAGCCGCGTCAGAGGAGGCTTACTCGTCCTGCGTAATGGCCTGTGAGACAGAGAACACCACCGAGGCTGCCCTTCCTATTGTCATCCGCTACGCCGACTATTGCCAGGCCGCGCTGGGCCTCACCAGCTGGCCCGCCCAGCCCCTCTGCAACATGTTTGGCGACGCCCCTTTCCCTCTATGGATTGGCGACGACTGCGATGTCGAGTGTGTATACGGCTCCAGGGACGTGGACGATCGCAATGTCTGCGTGTGTAATCATGGGTACTGGGGCCGTTCCTGTAGTGGTGTGTGTCCTGGTGGTTCGGCCGATCCATGTAGCAGTGTCGGGGCGTGCGATGCGTTGACAGGCGAATGCATTTGCCCTGTTAACAAGAACGGTGCAGGAGACTGCTCCATCTGCACCCCTGGCTGGACAGGTGTGGACTGCTCCTTGGCCGAAGTAGCCTTCGGTCCGGGAGTGAAGTGGCGCGTGTCTTCAGTCGGTCTGTCATTCATCACTACATTCACCGGGTACACTTTCCAGTTTGATCGTATTGGAGAATATCAGCTCCTTGCAATCGCTCAGACCAGGTTCATCCTGCAAGCCAAATTTGTGAGGTGCTTTTCGACTCTGTCATGCATGCAGCACATTGGATTCTATTTTGGGGACGCTGTTGATGGGTTTGCTTCTGTGACCATCAGCGCTTCAGAAAAACCTGATGGTGTTATGACCGTCACTTTGAACGGCAATGCTCATCTCCTGAATGCTAACATCACCTTTGGTTCAGTGAGAATCGTCTTCATGAGGCTGTCATCAACAGAGATCCTGTGCACGGGTCCAGACGGTTTGGCACTGACTATCAGGACATCGGGATTTTACGTCTCTTTGCAGGGAGAACTCCCAGAGACGCTGTGCGCAGTGACTGACGGACTTCTCGTCGGTGGTTGCTGCAGTACTGAATCCAACTCTACCTTACCGTTTGTCCTTCCTGATCAGCCCATCCCATGCCGTGACAGCAACTCTCCTATCCTACAGCCATCGCCTCTTGAAGGAGGGAGTCCTGGCTTCATCAGAAATGACTCCACAACCCAACCAGCCTGCCAGCCAGACAACCCATCAGGTCTGTCGTACACCAGCAGCTTTACAGAGCTAATGGATGCATGGGTCATCGGTGACTGCCAATTGATCATCAGCTACCCATCTGATGCTTTCAAGAATCAGCAGAGCATCTGCTTCGGTCTAATGTTCAACCCATCTTCTATCTACACGGAAGATTTGATTACCCTCACCCGAGACAAGTTTGACATCACCTTTGACCTAACTGTCAAGCTTCATAACACACTTGGTGTCCTCCTGTCATTTTCCCATTACACCACTTTCTCACTCTATGTGAACGAGACTCTCCATCTCCGTCTGGCAGGGGAAAGCTTCCCATCAACTCTGATACCACGTACTGACGAATGGTACAAGATCATCCTGGTGTACACCGACTCCAACCATCACGTGGCAATCTACCTAGCGTCGTCATCTGGAGTTGTTCTGAGGGAGACCATCAAGTTGAGCAGCCATTTTGACATCTTCCGGTTGCCTGGATACCTTGCTCTAGGCTCTTGGCTGCCTGGGTGGGCCGACTCGGAAGTCACAGCACTTCCTGGCTTCTCAGGACAAATCAGCAATCTCAGAATATGGAACAGGTAAATACCACTTTTTACCCTTTCTCAGACAAACTGCTGCTCTATGGCACTTATGTGTATTACTTGTAGAAAAATGCAGCAATGGTGTTCAAAGAGTTACAGCAATTTTTGTTTCATGCGCAAAATCATTCTCAAGCAGCATACCACAGACAAAATTCTTCCTACAAGAACACAATTTAACCGGTCCTTTACCAGACACAATGTTGCTCTGTGGGATTTACATGTATTATTGGAGAAAAAATACACACATGTTGAGTTAAAGAGTGATGTGCTTTTTAACACTCTTGAATCCACAAGGACTGTGCAATCCAGGGGTATCAATACATAACATGGTCTCTATTTAGAGATGAGCTGTCACCAGCCCTTTAAAAGAATTTGTAGATATTGTAATTGATTGGATGAAGTTGTATTAGGTACTGAACTATAATTTCATATTATTAAAAATGGCACTTGGAAGTTTGATACATGCCACATTGCCACATATGTTATCATTGCAGCAAAAGGGACAAATAATCTATGCATATAGATTCAAACCTGTCTCCAAAGACCACTTGCTCTTAAGTCTATTCAACTCAAATATCTTCAGAGCAGTTTAGATGCAATTGTACCTTTCTATAAATATACTTGTTCACAAAGGCCACTTTTCTGTTCTCTTGGGGTGGCCTTTATAGTTGGGTTTGACTGAATAACAATAAAGTAAAGGACATCCGTAATGGTGTAAATTGGACTCGTTTCTGTTCGCTTTGTTATAGGCATTTCACACCGGGGGAGGTAGCCACCCTGTGGACTTCAGAGCTGCCGGATGATGCGGACTACCTAGTGACCCACTGGCCTCTGGACGAAGGACAGGGACCAACCGCTGTGGACACCATCGGCGGGGTCAAACTCTCCATGCCCAGTGCTCCTTGGCCCGCTCCTGATTGGATTTCAACCGATGAGGACTTCCCCAACGGGCTTCCTGTCCAAGCAGCTGCTTCTCAAAATATGAGTTCTATCATCTGTCAAGGGCTGCTCTATTCTGGCCCATTAAATGATGCTTGTGAGCTATTATCTGCATCAACAATAGATGCATATTACGAATTGTGTGTAAGTGTGGCATCTGTTGGGGTGGGAGAAGCCTTTAGTGTTGCTTTTGCATATGCTGATGTATGTGAGGTGGCTTTGAACCTTACAACCTGGCCAGCATGGCCACTTTGCCAAGATGCCCCGAACCTAAGAGCCGGCAGCCAGTGCAGAGATGAGTGCGTCGATGGAGTGAAAGAGTCTGATATGTGTAGCTGCTTCTCTGGCTTCTTCGGTGACGAGTGTCAGCATGTCTGTCCCGGAGGGTTTGCTTCACCTTGCAACGACCATGGCTCTTGCAGTGCAAGTGGAGAGTGCACCTGTGATCGTAACTGGGAAGGACTTGAGGATTGTGGTCAGTGCTCATCGTATTGGGGTGGATCCGATTGTACGTTGGTGCTCTCATCTGCTTTGCATATTCTAGATACCTCGCAACGTACAACTTTCACATCGGTGATAACAGTTCAATCGCAGTACATCCTCTTTGATGGCTTAGCTTTCTACTTTGGAGCAGTAGGTGAGTTCTACCTCTTGCAGAGCTCCATGTTCAGTCTGCAAGTCCGCCAGGTGCCCTGCTTCACTAGAGCCACCTGTGTTATTGCTGTAGCCTTTGAGACGGAAGGGAATCAAATTGCATTGCATGGTCCATTTGTTTCTGGCCAAGCACCAGTTCTCTGGCTAAATGGACAAGTAGTAAACCTCAGTGAGGTTGAGTTAGATATAACACAGAACTGGCGCATTTATCAGGTACAACCAGGGAGCTATCGCATCCTGTCATCTATCCAGGCTATAGTCATTCACGTCCAAGTATTCGATGTCTATCTTCAATTAGATGTACATTTACCTCAGAGCATCTGTCAGACATCACAGGGTGTGCTCGGAAACTGTAACGCGGATGCCAGCGACGACCTACAGGGACTTTACACCAACACCTCTCAAGAAGATATTAACCAACGGCTAGCGGATACATGGCGCGTTCCAGAGGATGAGACCTTCTTTATCCATCATTACAGACAGTTCACTGAGCTCCCCACACCAACTGGAGCTATATATGGTCTCAGAATCGATGACACCTCAGCAGCAACTGGTCCTCGTAATTTCTCAGTTACAAATATTACAGGTGAATCTGCAATTACCATAGACTTCAGGATTAAGATCAGAGAGGTCGATGGTGTGATTCTGTCACTGAACCTAGGAAGGACCTTTACACTAGTACTGAATGGTTTAAGAGTACAGATCTTGGATCAGTCAAACCTGTATGATAGCACCATTCATCTTCTGCAAGGTTCATGGTGTCACGTCTATGTTGTCATAAGAGCTAATGGATCCATTCACCTGTACTCCAGGGCTCCCGAAAACATCATAAGCACCTCAGGACTTGCATTGTCACCTTATCATGATTTCCTCACCCACTTCTACTTTTCCATTGGCCAACACCTACTTCAGCCATCTGACAGAAGCAAGCCTCTCATGTCATCATTCCGGGGTGACATTGATGAAGTCAGAACTTGGTCTGCTGCAGTCCATCCTGCCCAGATTGTTTCTGGAAGCAATGTGAACATGTTTGCTGCTCTTGGTCCCGAGTCTCTAATGGGACTGTACAAGTTTGATCACAGCGGTAACAGTGCTATCCTAGATTCCGTGCACGAGAACAACCTTCTGTCTCCTAAATCCCCTTGGCCAACCCCTGAGACTGTTCCATCGGATGTGGAAATAATGATTGATGTCGCACCAGCTTTCATAACTTCCTTTTCCGATGTGGCGTTCCAGACCGAAGCTGAAGACTTGTGTGCTCCACTCGACAGTAAACAAAACACAAGCATGTGGAACCTTTGCCAGAATGTCACGGATGGACTCAAGGATTTCTTTTACTTGTCGTGCTTAAGAACTGCAGTTACCACTGACTCAAGAGATGCAGGATTTGCTCTGATGCTCGCTGCCGCAGAGTACTGTTCCAGTGTTGATGAAGTGCCTTTTGACTATGAAGCATTGTGCGCTTTGCTGGTTAGCGACAGCTTGCCTGCCTGGATGAATAATTTCTGCTCATTCTCCTGCAACTTTGGTGAAGAAGAGATGGGTGGCAATTGCACTTGTTCGCATGGTTTCTGGGGGAAGAACTGTTCATCGGAATGCCCCGGTGGTTTCACCTCTCCGTGCAACGCCAATGGGATGTGTCAGGGCGATGGTACTTGTGAATGCTTACCAAACTGGAATGGAACTGCTTGCAATCAATGCAGCAGTGGCTGGATTGGAGATGATTGCTCCTTGGGCATCACAAACCTAGTGAGCTCCATAGATGTCACAGCTGTTCAATCTCACTTCACCATCCAAGGCAGAGTGAGCACATTCACTGGTGCATCCGTCTTCCTCCAGTCAGGATTTGTATACCACATGCTCTCTGATAATGCAGCAGGTTTCAAACTCACCGTTAGACTATCAAACTGCGTCAATTCCCTTGGCTTTACTCTGTGCTATGACACATTGGAGATTCGATATGATTATCATCTATTCACCTTGCGACCTAGTGCAGATGTTCCATTTGGGGTGGTTGTATGGATTAATTATGAGCTTGTAGTCTTGGAACACATCACAGAGATCTCCCAGGATTTCATCATAACAAGACGTAATAGTATCCAGTACGAGATCACCCTCACGTCAAGGATAATCATCATTGTGACAGTCCACCAAGATCAGCTTGATTTACAAGTAATTGCTCCTCAAGGACTATGTGCTGATCAGCAAGTATCAGGTCTACTATGTGACAACATCACAGAATCAATCTGCTCAGAACCTGAATATCCAGCCAATTCCACACGTACCAGTAACGGAGCTGACCTTTGTGGGTTTAACGGAACCCAAGCTGATATTGATGCCTACACGTCAGGTTTTGTTGCGGAAAATATCAACATTTCACTTTACGAAGAACAGGATGGCCTATTAGCGCTCCAAGGGGCTGGTTTCTATCTGCGCTTTGATGATAGTGTTGCTGTGTCTGGGGAGCTGTGGGGCTTCCCAACAGAACTGTTCACTCTTGAAATCTATCTCCTACCCTCGAGTTTGGATGGCGTGATTCTATCATATGGATCTAGCAGTGGGGTCTTTGCCCTGCTCATGTCGAACTCTAGCTTAATGATCGCCGTGGAAGAAACGGTTTACACCCTTGACCTCCATCTAGAGCTGAATGTGTGGCAACAAGTATCTCTGGTATGGCAACAAAGCTATATGACAATGGAGGTGTACCTTTTCAATCAAGACGGTGCAGTGATTGTTAATGCTGTGAAGTTCCAGTCTGCTGTATTCTTTTCAGGTGGGCACCTTGCTCTTGGGCAGTGGTACACCCCAGTGCCCAGGAGTGTGCCAACCCTTCCGGCGCAGCCATTTATAGGAGGCCTGGACGAAGTCAGACTCTGGACAAGGCACACAAATCCTTCGGTTGTGACATCAAGCTGGCAGTTCAATGCAGATGACGCCACTCCAGACCTTGCAAACTTGTGGAAGATGAATTCTGGGAAAGGATCTGAAGCAGTGGACATAATCAACGGTGATGATATAACTCTCTTTGACAGTCACGCACCAGTCTGGCACTTATCAGATGATCCATATAGGAGCAAAACCATCCTGCCATTCGTCTTCCCTACCTTCAGTGATGATCGCTTGTCTGAGGAAGCAACTACCTTATGTCAGAACATCTTCTACCGGGGTGCTCTCTATGGACACTGCCAAGCTCTAGATGGCTTGCTGTTTACAACATTCTACAGTCAGTGCATCTCCGATATTACCTTCCAGTCTGACATTGATGCCGCCATCCAGTCCACAGTAGCCTTTGCCGATGTCTGCCAGAGCGAACTGTCCTTGACAATGTGGCCAGCCCAGCACCTCTGCAATGCCTTCCCAAGTAGGATCTTCCCGTACTATATAGGCAGTGACTGTACCATCCCCTGTCTGTTTGGCCAACGGAGTGAATTGGATGTGTCAGTTTGTGAATGTGAGGAGGGATACTGGGGTGCTGCTTGTGATCACACCTGTCCTGGAGGAATCCTGTCATCTTGTTCCAACCACGGAGAGTGCGAGAAGGAGACTGGCAGCTGCACATGCGATGTGCACTGGCTTGGGAAAGAGGACTCACAGGAACCCTACGCATGTGACATCTGCACTGAGGGATGGACAGGAACAGACTGCTCTGCCACAACCATGTTTCATAACCTGACTGACACTCGCAAGAAGGCTGTTGCTATTGTATCGGGGAAGATGCATGTGACGACATTCGATGGAGTTAGCCTTCGCTTGGACATGCCAGGAATCTACAGCCTTCTCTCAGCAGAGCGAAGCAGCATCAGTGTCTTTGTTAAACCATGCAGTGCCAGAATTTCTTGCCGAGAGCTTGCAGAAGTGGCCATATACAGTGGGCAAGCCCAAGTCTCAGTTCAAGTGATCAACAGCTCTCTGTCAGCTCGGCAATATGTGAATGAGTTCTGGACAGTACTTGAAATAGGGCAGAGTCAGTCTACAAGTACTGGCATTGGGTTTGCTTTTAGGGATTACAACTACCTGTCAGTGACCTCCGTGGATGACATCATAGTGGAAGTGTTCCTAGCGGGAGGTGTGATGTCAGCTGTAGTGTTTCTTCCTCCTGGGGTGTTGATAGGACCATCCTCCCTGCTGGGATCCTGGGACCAGAACTGGGTGAACGACATCAATGTTGGACTTCCCCCTGAAACAACCGGGGGAGATTGGCTCTCTGTGAATGACACCTACTTCTTGGAGACAATCCATTCCCAAGGCTACATCGACGACCACTTTGCTGACTTCTTCAGGACCTCTGTCAGTGACACCAATTTCCTTCATCCCATGAGGGACTCGTTCTTGAGTGGCAGCTTCATGCTGCATTTTGAGAATGGCTTGGTGCTCTTCACCCAGTTGCCGCTGGTAGTGCTGGACCAATTCACTCTTGATCTTTGGTTCCAAGTCCAGGACATTGCTACATCTCAACAGACTGTTCTTGCATGGCAGGCCAACACCTTTGCACTGCACGTACTTGACGGTACTGTCCAGGTCACCATTAATGATGAGCTCATCAGCACCCAGCTGACTATATCAAGTAACATCTGGTACCATGCTGCAATCACTTGGAGGAACTTTGATGGGAGACTTGTCGTCTACTTGTTCAGCTCAGCCACTAGCGAGACAGACTCGTACACTGTATTTGGCATTTCAACATTGGACACGGTGACCACATCTGAGAGTCTGAGGATTGGAGCTTCATTTGATGAGCCAGAGAACAGATTTGTTGGCGACCTAGATCAACTCCTAATGTGCAATGTCTACACAGACGCAGAAGAACTTGTCGAAGACATGGGCACATACACCAAACATCTGCCAGCCCATGTGATCATCAGTGTTCTCTTCGAGGAGGGTGAAGGCGATGTGACGGTGGCAAGATATCAAAACGAAACGGACCTCCTTGACTATCTTGGTGAGCTCGGTGGAGATGTGACACCCCAGTGGCTCCCATCAGCTGCTCCTCTATCAACTCTACCTGATTACACACCGGTCTTTGTACCAGAGGCTCTTCAAGCGGAAGCGCTAGTCATCTGCGAAGAATTGTTCTTCAACAGCGCCCTCTATAACAACTGCCGCAGCTTGGAGAGCACGCATCTTTTTTACTACGAGTCCTGTCTCACGGACATCGCAGCGAGTGGCCAGTGGGATGCGGGCAATGCGTCAGCAGACGTGTTCGCCATACTCTGTAAAGAAACATTGGGCATCCCCGATGACGAGCTCTGTGGGTTCTACACCTACTGTCTCTATGCATCCCGTCCTTCTCTGCCCTGGTGGTGGTGGATCATCTTCCTTGTCATCGCCCTGCTCGCTTCCTCTTGCCTCATCTTCATCATATGGAGGTGCCGCCGCGAGAAGTCTGCGAGTCGTCCCGGCGACACGCTTTCCATGACAGAGACAACAACACAGTTTACGGACGTCAGACCAGATCAGACTGTGGTTGGAGTAGACAATAATCTTGAATCCCTCTCTGGGGAAGCGAGTGAGGACGTATTGTAGTGTGTGTCAGAGATGAAGCTATGATTGGCTGGAAATTAATCATGAATTCATCTTTGGAATGGTGATTAGCAATGTAATCTGTGAGTGATGTGAAGTTGTGATAAGACAAGAAAATGAGAAATTAATATTTGAGGAAGCATATTAGGATCTATTGTAACGTGCCAGAGATGAAGCTGTGATTGAGCTATAAAATGAAGAATTCATCTTTCGGGAAACAAATGACGATGTGTCATGATGTGCACGAGATGAGTGGATGAATTGTTCGTTGCGTTTACATACCCTGCTTAGCCTTTATTTCATGGGTCAAATTAAATCTATACATCGCAACATGCTGAATGGAAAAAAAGTGTAAATTGTATGTAACAACGTGGAATAATTATGCCAGAAAATATAACACATCATTCAGGATGATGCCATTCCACTTGACTTAACACACAGGGACCACCTTGTCCAAGTAAACTGCAGGTTAAAGAAAATCACAGGAATTACAGATGAAATTTAAGTACATACAGGGATACTTGTTAACCATGTGTAATATGCTATGGCATTAACCTTGCTTCAGACTAAGGGAGTTAATGCTAATATATACTCTTGATCATGTAGACTTACATGTGTGTCATTCATCTTAATGGGAAATGTCATTCCATGTTAGCGAATTGTTGGACTTCTATGTCAGAATATACACACAAGTCACATGACAATTGATAAAATAAGCATGATGACTTCATATTGCAGTATTGTTTGATATTAGTGTTTATGTATTACACAGATTTTCTGTGATATTGAATGATCCACAGTACTAAGTAATGTATGTTAGTACATGTAGCTTTACTCTAGCTCATTGCACTGAATAGTAGGTGCACACCTGCTCTATGAACAATTACCGTGCAAAATCTTACTAATGAACTTTACTGAGGTGTACATGTTATATTATTAGCTATTGTCCTATAGTGAACTATTAACTGTAAAGGTGATATAAACCTATTTCTTTTCATACACACAGTGCTCGTATCTTAATAATAAAGTGCCTTTATAGCTAAATATCTTGTGGTATTACATTATAAAGAGATATCAGATTTGTTTCAAATTTTGTGTCATGGCAGGGCTATTTAAGGTCTCTACTTGTCTTTCTTTAGAAATAAGTTGGCTAAATGATATATTAGTAGTTGTCGGGTTTTATGTGTGCATGTATTTCTATGTTTGTCATAAAATATCTTTTTTTTAAATACATGTAGCATATATTTTCATAACTTAAAAGTTATATTACTAATTCTTGAAATGAAAATATATGTAGTCCAGTATGATTTACAGTCAATATTTTGATCCTACGTCATAATCAAGATGCATATTTCATGCTAGTTCTCTACATAAATTGTGATTATGTCTTTGTTTCTGTATTTTGTACTTGTAAATTATTGATTTCATAACAAGATTGTATATTATCAGTTATTGTTTGTATCATTGTTAAACACTCAGCTGATGATATTTGTGCATTTACTATGAAAGCAAATGTAAATTGAAGATTTATTGAATAAAACGCACTACTGTGGGGGGAAAGAAACTGGAAAAAAAGGATGCATATTTCACAAAATGGACCTTCATGTTGCTCTATTTGTCTTTTGATTAACACAAAATTGTCTAAATGATCTATTAGTCGGTTTTTATATGTATATTTCTAGGTTTGTCATGATATACCTTCTTTCAAATATATATATGTAGTCCACTCACTACAAGATTATTTTACTGATTATCTGAATAAAATTACAAGTACATTTGTTGTAAGATTTTCATGCAATATTTGAATACCAAGTCACTTTCAAGGTGGACGTTTCATAAAATAGACATCCATGTTGCTCTTGGAAATCAATTTATGTATGAGTAGAATCTGTAGTAGATATAGACTTGTAGCATTCGTGAGTACCGCGTAAGTACCTATAATTTCAAGATATGCGATACTATGCTTGATCATGGAAATAAAATGTATCACGATTCCCTGAGCCATTTTTTTAAATGCATACACATCCTTGTATTTTTATGATTATTATTCGGCAGGGAGGCTTTTATTTTGGATATACATGTAGTGTGCAAGCTCCCCCTGCCCCCCCCCCTCCCGCTCTAGTCTATCACGCACAAATTCAGTGCTTCCCCATTATTTGAGTTGAGATCATGTGTGCCTTGCCCTTTATCGTTGCAAGGTACAGCTTAATGTTGATTATCCATTTACATGTATATGTTTAAGAATTCTCAAACATGTTCTTGTAAAGTAAAACGAATCGATTATATTTGAACTAAATGCATTCATGTAAATGTATATGAGTCCCACTAAATGCTAAATTAATTTAAATCTAAGAGCTCGTATCATTGCATTATATCAACCCCATTGCCCACACACAAATCACACCCCGAAGCTCTATAACGAAATATCGCAAAGATGCGCAATTTGTTACACCGCGTCGTTATACATGTATGATGTTCCTTTGTACGACCTATCGTCAGTATCGTCCACACACAACATTCTATCGTATACTATTTTGGTATATACATGTATTTACTAGATCGTAATGGCCATATACATTGGATTTGTCGTGTGTGAACACGGGGATGTATCGTTTGAGCGTTTTCACTTTTTCTGCATCTTCTCTGCGCCAGTATGTTTAATCACATCTTGCATATACAGACAATACTGTATTTAGTTAGTCCAAGAAGAATATGAAAAGATTATGTCAAACATGTTGCAATTTGATTTGTCAGGAGATACATTGTGCAAGGGTTTATGTGTGTATCACGGTAGTCTGATTTAGAGATCTCTTATTATAACAATGTGGCTTTGAATTTGTTTTTTCATGAGAAACATTTTAGAGTGTAATTTCTAATTAAAATCGTGATGTTTTGGTAATACATGTATTTGTTTTAAAATTTGCCAATTTCATGTACGTTGCCCTTGGCCTCTTTTTCTTTCAATAATAAATCATGATTTTGATGATTAAATCTCTTGTTTACTCAATTCTTAATTTTTCGTTGAACATGCTTGTGATGATGTATGTGTATGTGTTTATCTACATGCTCATACATGCGTGTATGTACATGTCTTTATGTTTGTGTTTGTGTGCATTCGACTGTGTGTTTATGATTCCATGCGTGTGTTGTATGTGTGTGTGTAATGTTTAATCCTTAGCTTACCATGGGACTGAGATAACCTTGGAGTCAACGGGTTAAGTTTTAAAGACAGGATGTCCCTTTTGCATGTAAAAAAAAAAAATAGGAAATGGTAGGAGATACTGTATCAGAATCGCCATCCCAATACATGTAATAGAAGGAGATAGCGATCGCTAGATTTTGAGGAACTTTTGGGCGGGCCGTCTAAAACTTATAGCCTATATAGAGACCGGAGACCACTGTGCGCTGTGGTCCGCATCCGTGCGCTCCGCAGTACATGCGTTCAATGGGAGAGATACGCTTATTAATGTAGATTATGGACGGTGCATTCAAACGTAAACAAGGATAGTTTTTACCTTTTCCTGAAAGTGTTCGTAAAGTTATGACTGAGATTTAATACGTTATCGTTAAGGAATACACTGTACTACTGATTCCTCCCGAGTTTCATGACTTTTCCAAATGGGACACTCTGTCTTTAAGAATGTAATGGTTTGCCATGCAAATAAGTCGGGCACTACTGAAACAAACAAAATTATGTACAATCTCATCTGACCCCCTCTCTCGTCTTCTCTACCCTAGCTCTACCCCAAACCTCTGCTCTCTACCTCCCTCTTGCGCGCACACACACACACATATACACACTTTCGTACCATCATTGTCACTTCCTCTCACACATAAACTCCTCACACATACACATTTTCTTCTTTATTTGACCCTCTTTTTGTCTTAATTTCAACCTCTCTGGTCTTCAGTCTCTGCAAATCAGACTAGGTCGAAAAATCATGAAATGCAGCCGATCTACGTTATGTATCGATAATTGGTGAACGATGTTAAAACTTGTGTGTGTGTGTGTGTGTGTGTGTGTGTGTGTGTGTGTGTGTGTGTGTGTGTGTGTGTGTGTGTGTGTGTGTGTGTGTGTGTCTGCGCGCGCGCGTTTGGTGTGCAAGTGCAGATTGTTTGTGTGTGTGCGTGTCTGTGCGTGTTTATGATGGTGGGTTGGTGTATCTGCGAGTTGGTGTGGGTGCGTGTGTATTTGCGAGCCTGCAGCAAATGGCAGGCATGTTCGACATAGAAACCGATTTGTCATGCTCAAGAAGTTGATGGCGGGGGCGAAAATACATTTTGGGAGTACGCATACATGGTACACGGCTACATCTTCCTAAAGTAAGATGCATATCGGTTCGACCTCGTTTCAAGTATCTTCTCTCCATTTACAAACACGATGCGCTCCGCTTTTTAAATGTCAATCGCGTTTCTGCAACAGCGGGGTTTTCGACTCGCCTTCCGCGAGCATTTCCAGTATGCGCGCACACGGGGGGATCTTAATTACTCTTCTCACATGTGTCATGTGCGCATTCTCTTCTCTATCCTCTTCCTTCTTCTGTCCCTCTCTCTCATCTCTCTCTCTCTCTCTCTCTCTCTCTCTCTCTCTCTCTCTCTCTTTCCTTCATTCAAAGTGTTGACGCTTTCGACACAGCTGTCCCCCTAAGGGTCAGCAGCAATGGACATGATTAAAAACACAGAGAAGTAGAATCAATCTGCTTGCATGCTGCGCCGAGTATGCATGTTGTGTGGGGGTATGTAGAGAGGCGTAGAGAGCTTTCTCCCTATAGTAAGCTTAACGGCCCACACCGGATTAACATATAGGATGCAGCGATGTGAGACTCGCATCCCGCTTGCTGTCAATTGCCATTTTCACATTCGCAATCTGCAAGTACGCGGAGAAGTGAGAGCGCAAGCGGAGGAGGTACAAGAAGAGATGTCATGTTCTGATCGAGATGGAAGAAGGATGAGGTGATGAGAATGTGGCGAGATTCATAATTGGACACGTACAACTATTATGATTACCCCCGTACGGGAACGCCGCGGCGCAACTTACGGCTGAGTGCGGTTTCCGGGAATACACAACCAGCACCGTCGTCCACAACCACGGAGAGACGCCGTATAGAAAGGTGAGCACTGTCTTCCACACAAGTGGGAGCTTATTTTAACCTACTTAAGGCCTACTTAACATCAGTTAAATGATATTAAGCCGACTTAAATCCAACAACCAGGATTTCAATCCAGTTTTTAAACGTCTTCGTATACACGAACAAGGTTGGAGCGGATTTTCTTTCTTTGTCCGTTTGTCTTCAATCCTAATACCATTGAAGGTTGATCGCGATATGCTAATACATGTACTGTACAACTGTTTCCAGCTCGATGATGTACACGACGTAGCCGACATGCATCCTCCTGACACAAGCATACTTTACGTATATGTTTCGCATTAAATCGCTATGCCAAAAGGCTACATGCACAATCGGAACGATTTGATTATAAATTAATGTTTATCGAGAAGAATGTAAGTGAATAGATGAACTAATTAATTTTGACAAACTACTATTTGTGTAGGTCGTGATCGTTTGGCAACATTTAATAGTTCATCTCATTAGCAGTGAACTTCCTGTGCATGCATAGCAAGAAGAGTCCGTGTCAAGTTTCAGGAAGAGGCATGCATGTTGTACTCACAGCTGAAGTGGAGATGGTGCACGTACCGATGACATGATCCATCCCTGCATCAAGAACTGTGATTGTCATGCCCTTATATACGATTCAGTCTAACCAGGACTTTTATGGGAGCAGACACCTGCGATACCACATGAGCTGGCAGATGTTTGGTATGTGTTCCCATAATTGACAAGTTTATGTGCGTCTGTGTGGGGTGGGGTGGCTTTAATAAACCTTGAATTGAAAGTATATCTTGATTATATTTTAATCATTTATCTACTCGTTTTCTATCGTGATATTTGTACTTGCATCCTCATCGTAAGGGATACGTTCTTTTTGATAATGAAATGATAAATTACAAACTACAATGTTCACGTTGATTACGAAGATATTATATAATCGCATATATCATTACTTAAGACGTGCATCTCGATGCTTAGCAATCGCCAAAAAGGAAATAAAATACGTTTGTTATGATATCAACATCACCCTTTGACGTTGTTTTTTTCCTCGTCTAAGCACGAACTTACCCGTCCTGACAGGTGCCTCGTGCAGCTTTCTTTTCCCCGCCATATTGAATTTTCATTTTAAGCGGGAGACGACAACCGGATCATTACGCGTGGCTGGAATGTGTTTTCCGCTTTTCTCTATCTCCGTTAGCCTCTCACTCTCCTCAAGTGTGTCTATCGATTCATTATCTTGTATTAAGTTCTCTCGTCCGCTCTCCGCCCCGCCATCCAGCCCCCCCCCCCCCTCTCTCTCTCTCTCTCTCTCTCTCTCCCTCTCTCTCCCTCTCTCTCTCTCTCTCTCTCTCTCCCTTTCTCTTTCTCCCTCTCTCTCTCTCTCTCTCTCTCTCTCTCTCTTTCACTCACTCTCTCTGCCTTTCATTATCTTACCCCGTCTCTCTCCCTCTCGATCAGGGTACACTTACACTCAGTGTCTTCATATCCCTTCATCTGCCTATGTTACCTCTCTGTATCTTCCTATCTCTTGACAATAAAGATGAAGATGATTACGATAATCGTGACAATGATGTTTATTAACATCAATAATGTTGAGAAATAACGCACTCTGAGTTTGAATGCGTTTATGGGAATAGAATGTGAAATGAAAACACGCCCCCTCATTTATCTCTCCCTCTCTCCTCTCTCTCTCTCTCTCTCCTTCTCTCTCTCTCTCCTTCTCTCTCTCTCTCCTTCTCTCTCTCTCTCTCTTTCTCCCTCTCTCTCTCTCTCTCTCTCTCTTGCATCTCATCCCCTTATGCACCATCACCACTCACTGAGGAGCGTTCATCGCTAGCTAGCCCCCCACCCTCCATCCCCAATATTTCCCTCATCTACTCCCTAACACATTAACACAAACCCCATCTCTCTCTCCACCCCCCCACCCCCCCCCCCACACACACACACACACACCTCTTTCTCTCTCTCCATCTCTCTTTCTCTCTTTCTGTGTTTTTTTTTGTCCATCTCCCTCCTCTTCTCTCAATCCCTGACCCCCCCCCCCCCCCAATTCCTCTCTCTCTCTCTCTCTCTCTCTCCTTCCAAACTAGTATGCATCAGTGTCATGAGTATAGGACCATGTAGACGGTACCAAATGAAGGGGCACACGTGCTTGATGGATTACCTTGGAAACTTGAGAAAAAAAAGGGGGTCAGCAACAGAAGCTCTGAGACATAGGATTCAGCGGAGAGAAAAGAGCGATCTTAATTTATTATCGTCAGAGAGAAAAGAGCGGGGATGCGTGTCTCGATGTCGTAGGTATCGGATCACATGCCAGGGAACAGAAGCGGAATACCTAACTCTTTTTGTGCCATGGGTTTTTTTTCACAAGAATTGCACCCAAGTTCCATAGATCGCAGCATGGGACTGAGATACATAACCCTTTGAACGTAGGGATCGGAATATAAAGGCCAGTTCCAAAATTTATATCCAGTTTTATTTAAGCAGGTTGGCCTCTTGAATTATAAGTCTGTTGCCAATGAGGGACCTGACGGATAAAAAAATACATTACAATACATAACAACAACAAAAACTGAATTAATACAAAACATATTAACATGTTTAACAAATTCATTTGCCCAGACATAACACAGTAAAATCAACAGTAACATCAAATAGATAAACATATTAAAAATAAATTTTAAATATGTCCAATAGATTCAATAACGGTGCATTTTTTAAAATAATTGAGAACTATTTATCGCATCTGGGAGCTAAATAACCCATTACAACCCTAAATGTTCTACACATTTCAGTTCAGCTCATGTCAGTTCATTTCAGTTTTCAAAACATAAAATATAATATATTCAATGTTATTCTAATATACACAATTGGACTCTTATCGTCAAAAAACCCATCATGATTCTTGTTGTTGTTTTATGTCTTTCAGCAACAAGAATCATGATGGGTTTTTTTTACGATAAGAATTCAATTTTGTTCCTACATAAACAATGAAAAAATATTTAGCTCTCCGAAGTAATACTAAGATCAATCTGATAACACATAAGCGAGGCAAAAAAAAACACCGATTGATCAATCTGTCCAAATGCTTCTGAGAGTAACAGCAAAACAACGATTATATAATCTATTTTCTCTCCGCAAAAATATTCAATTCTTTGAATGAATAAAACAACAAAATAACGGGGAGGCAAGGGTAAAAAATAAGGCAGGTTTGAGCGATGACAAGGGTTGTGACGGGCAGGGTGTCTTCAGAGGGGGAGAGGTAGATGACAGGGGGAGAATGATAATATTAGAGATGGTGGAATGTAGAAAGGGTGCTAAGAAAGTAGATTAGAAGAAAAAAGAAGGAAGAACGTTTGGGTTAGAAAAACAGAGAAAATTAGAAAAGGAAGAGATGGAAATGGCCTTTGAGGAGAGAGATACAGATAGCGAAAGAGATTGTGTGTGTGTCAGAGAGAGACAGAGAGGGAGACAGAGAGAGACAGAGAAAGAGAGACAGAGACAGAGATAGCTATGATAAAATGAGAAATGAGAAAACGTACTTCTTCGGTAAATCGACCAAGCGCAGTACAATTTTTAAGTGCAAACAGATAAATCAAATTATGAGTTATAAATAGGCAACCACGCAATGTATATTCGGAGTTTATAATGATTTTACCCAGGGAATAAAATTTGTCGAATGACGGTTTATTGCAAATGGCAGAAATAATATTCGGTTAGTAGGAAGAAATTGTATGCCACTGATAATTGTTGTCCGCCTTCGTTATTGAGTGGATTTTGCCTTCACGTATCAAATATCTGAGGAAAGCTAAAAACAGAATCATGCAGTCAAATAAGATACAATGCATTGTACATCGAAGAAGTACCTCAAATGATAGAGTAAGAAAAAACAGCCTCATTAAGGATTACCATTATTACTATGATATAAATTGCATATAATTTTGATACAACCTACATGTACAAATACGTCATAAATTCTCCATCGGACTTCACTAGACGAAGCATTTCATAGCAAGTCTATAGTATTATGCGAACAAAACCAAAACCAAACATGTTTACGCAGAAATGTCATCCTTTAATTGTATTGCTCCGTCCATTAAGAAAGCTAATACTAGCATATTTGCGTTTATTCTCGAACTCAACTGTCCCCTTGTGTATAGAAGCTATAAGTATCATAATTTTTGCATGCACACATCTACTGTACCTCTGCTACTAGATGCTGAACTTGGAGATTGTTACGTAATTTGACTTGGGTTTGTAAATCAATTTGCATTCATTTCCATTTCTTGCGCTTTCTTGATTTTCCATTCATGACGTGTTACTAGTTTGTTGTCTCTTTTTGTTGTCGTTATGTAACTGTTTATCTCTGTCTCTCTCTCTCTCTCTCTCTCTCTCTCTCTCTCTCTCTCTCTCTCTCTCTTGGCAAAGTTATAATTATGACTATTTTTAGTCCATCACTAACAAATTGCATTAATTTTGCTCTACGCAACATCGGATGTTAGTCAACATTCTTTTCTATCTTAATGTATACACATTAATGTTAAATTATCAAAAGGTTTGAACAATCCCTAATTTATGCCGAAAAAATTATTTGTTTCATTAATTTCTATTTCAACTTTATCAATACATGGTGGTCCTGTCAGTGCAAAGCCCTGGTTTCCCAAGGGGGTCCCTGTTTAGAATGGCGGCACCCGACGATCTTTGATATGGCTTGGTATGATAACTTATTTCTACAGGATTAGTTACAATGGTTATTGCTCCTGGACCAGAAAGTGACAACGTAATCCGAATATGTCATTGGAAAGTACCCCCTCTAGCGTGCTCCGTATACAGTCAAATGTCATCTTTACTGATGCATGTATTTTGTATTTACATGTACCCATTTTTATAAAGACATTGAGACTTGAGTGAGTTTTGATGCAATACCATATTTAAATATATTCAATCAATGTATGCGTCGTAGACATAGGTATTTTGCAAATATTTTACAATGTACTAATGGCCCTTTTTCATGTAAATTGTGTGTCAATCTATTCATACATGTCACCATTATACATTAAATCATTGCGGCCTTCGTTTGCTTAAATAAAACGTTTCAATTCATATAAATTTCTAGCCATAATTTCTGTTAAGGGAAATTCCCATTGCAGTATTCTCTCTCTCGGTCTGTCTCTGTCTGTCTGTCTCTTCTCTCTCTCTCTCTCTCTCTCTCTCCGTCTCTCTCTCTCTCTCTGTCTGTCTCTGTCTGTCTATCTATCTATCTCTCTCTCTCTGTCTCTGTCTCTCTGTCCCTCTCTCTCTCTCTCTCTCTCTCTCTCTCTCTCTGCCTATCTCGGCCTGTCTCTCTCTGTGTCTGTCTGTCTCTCTCTGTGTCTCTCCCCCCCCCCCTCTCTCTCTCAGAGACAAAACATTGTTTGAAAGTGTAATTTTCTTCATAAGTCCACATATTTTTTTTTTGAAAAAAATCACTTCTATAAAATATGAAATCTTGTCCTGTATAGTTCTGTTGTGTTGTGTTCTCTTTATCATTAATGTCCTAAACGTATTACCGTGTTCAGCGGAGTCTCATTTTGCGTGTGTGAGTTCCTTGCACTAATCGTATTTATTATACAATGCGTCAGTATAGTTTTCTCTTTAAAATGATTATAATGATAATGATGATTATGCGTAAAAAATTATAAAGCGCTTTATAGTTTCTAAGCTCATTATAGTGACAAAATAGAAGAAAAGAAAAGAAAAAATATAATATGTATATATGTCTATACATTTACAATTTGCCTTAACGAAGAGTGTTCAAAAGGGTCTTTAAAGAATTTCTGGTAGATTACTTATTATTACCAATAAGATAAAATAACCACGGGTCACGCTCCTTGTTTTGTTGAGTTAATGTTTTACATTAACAATTAATACAAAGTAACACCAGAAAGCCGATGTTTTGTGAGATGTGATGACGTTTATAAAAAGAACAAAAATCTAATTAGATATTTGAAAGCTTATGATATGTATATTAATTGATGAAATTGCGCGAAACTTCTCAGAAAATGACATCTTTCTATTTTTCAGCGTGATTCCGGGGTGTTTTTTTTCTTCAAAGTATCAATTGCTTTTGCTCACACCTAGTACAAAAATAATTAATGGGGCTCAGATAACGAATACCAGCAGTAATGTAATACATTATAACCTATTGATGAAAAATATTTGGTCACATGAGTTCATCAAATCTCGTTATTAGATGCCTCTCTCTTTCATCATTGCGGGGGCTAAATTGCACTGAGCCTCCGTATATTTTTCCACAAAAAAATAATGCAACAAAATGTATTTTATTTCTGGAGTACGGATGTGTCCGAAGATCATATTGTTTATTGGACATGCGCCCTCTCTTGTCGAAATTGCCTTTTTTTTTCGATCTTGATGTGCCTTTTGAAATTTCAATTTAGATTGAACATGTCCGTCACGTTTTCTCCCATACTTCTTTTTTTTTTCTTTCTTCGTATCTTATCGTTTTTCCCCGTCCTCACCCCAAATGAGATGGATGTAAGTATTGCTTTTTAAGAATGTTTTATTTTATATGTTTTCAATGATTTGGTTACTTTTTCACCTTGGCACTACTTCCTCTTTATCTCTTTCGTATTTCTTAATCCATCTCGGGATTGTTTCTTTGTATTATTCCCAATAAGAAGATAGACCTTTATCTGTTTTAAGCCCCAATAACTTCCAGTAAGATTAAAGAAAATCTTATGTGGTAATGATGTTGTCAATGGTTATGGTAATCTCGTTATGAATGTCGCCATTGCTAATGCCAATGTAGGTGTATGACTTGATCATCGTAGCGGCTCATTACGTGTACACGAAGTTGGAACTTGATTGTTTCTCGAATTACATTCTTTTAAAGGGCATCTACTGTACTGGGAAGGCAAAAAAGCCTTCAAAAGGTAATTGTTAGCAATCTTTTTCCCAATGGTCTTAAATTCATGTATTGTCCATTTTAGAAGCTTGCTGAAAGTTATTTGCCCTAAAATGATCCACATTTGGAGTAATTAATGATTAATGATTAAATATTAAAAATGTTCGGGCCGAACATTTTGAGGATTTGTGATTTAATCACTCATGACTAAAAATGTAGATCATTTGAGGGCAAATGACTTTCAGCAAGCTCCTAAAATGGACAATACATGAATTTAAGACCATTGGTAAAAAGATTGTGAACAATCACGTTTTGAAGGCTTTTTGCCTTCCCAGTACAGTATATGCCCTTTAAGTATACGAGAACATTGTTGGAACAATGTCCTCGCTTTTTATCAATGTTATCAAAGAGAGAGTTTGGGCGCTTCCAAAATGACATCATCCCTTCCCTGTTTGTTCAAAGATAATAACCACACTTGAACTTCCAATCCGATTGTCTCATTTAATCTTGGACCTCCTTTGTTATTTCACATACCTCACTAATTCCTTTCTTCTTGTCACCCGTCAATTTTCAGCTTATCTTCTCGTTTTTGAGTGCGGTTCGTGAAAACCGTGCGCGGAGGTTCGTGTGGTATGGCGGGGACCTTAGGAATTCGTATTGTTCGCCCCGTAACGCTCCGAAAATTCCAACCCACCGCACAGGATTGTGTGTGTGAAGAAGACGGGCGCACTACCCCCGTGTTGTCACCAGCAGCTGTTGAAAGACCGCGCTCTGAAAAGGCATCATTTGACGATGATCGCTCGAGCGATCTATGCACACAACCTCACACGCAATCTCGGACTAGCACTACGACGGATCGCAGCACACAAACGCTCTCAGCCAGCGCAGACGACCGGGTATCGATACACACAGGGAATTTTGGTGAGTTAGCTATACGCGACGTACGGTGGAGAGTTGCAGACGACATCGTCGTAGAAATGCCAGCTTCAGTGGCGCTCACGCACCATTCCATGCACGAAAACAACGACACATTCTCCAAATTCGATCGGGACTCCACGAAATCGATGGACTATCCGGCATTTGGAGGATCTCTAACGAAGGCGGTAGCATATAACGGAATTAAGCAGACGGGCTATGGTATTTACGGAGGTGAATTAGAGTACCGGGACGACGGGGCAATTTGTACGGCGAGCAGCGGCGGAGGCGGGGGAGGCGGAGCAGGCTCGGTTGGGCCGAGGAAAAGCTTGGACAATCTTGGACCTAACGAAGGAACAGGCGCCACGCCTTTAGTGTTTGGACCCCGTGAGGATTCTTACAAGAGTCGAGGAAACATGACGAGAGCAGTCAGAGAGAAACCAGAGGGGATAGGAGAATCGCTGGTGTGGTTGAAGAGAGAACTGGTAAGTGAAACCTGCGTGGATTATCATGATTAGACGAGTCAGAAAGATTGAAAGGATGATACCGTTTACGTCTTCTGAAGATATGTGGGTATTCGAGTGTGCGCGTGTATGTGATTGTGTATTTTCGCGTGTATGTGTGTTTGTATATGGGTAAGTATGTGTGTGGTGGGGGGGGGGGGGGGGGGGTATGCAAACGTTGTCATGTGGTTGTGTGAATGTTTGTCCATTGTGTGGATGTGGCGATGTTCATGAAGATGTTGTTTTTTGAGTGGCGTGTAAGATAGATACTGGCAATTGTTATCATGATAACGCCTACAAACAAATCAACAAATTAATTTATATTTCCCCACGATTCATTCAAAGTAAAATTATAAGTCTATCTAGCTGGTAAATGTGTTCCAACTATGCGCTTGAGCGTGAGACAGCTATGCCTGAAGCACAATGCCTAAAGGAATTCCATCTGTGCGAAAATGCAAATACCAAACTGTACATACATAGTGTGGCCATTGTTAACCACTGCAGAAATTAAATTTGACAAACAATGTAATACTGCAGCCGGGTTTTTGTTTACGGATGACGTTTATACACAGGAATGTGGAGAAACGTCACGTTTTATTGTCTTTGCTTCATCCCTTTAACCACGTCGTGTCGTGATATGACATGTTAGAAGCTCTGTCAACCCCACATGATGATGCTTTCCACACAATGTGCGGTGGATCCTACATTTAAAAACCGGGGGCAATATGGAATACACAGTCAATCCGACGTTTTACTATGGATATTTCCATGATTTAACCATGAACATGACGGAGGGACCTGCTGGATGGTCCGTGATTGTTGTTACCAGGGAGGTAACATCTCCCTGGTTCTACCAAGGATGTATGAAGCGTAGCGTACCTCCTGGTCGTGATCTTAGTCTATGCATGATCCACCTGTTTAATAGATGACATGCATGGCATCTTTAGCGTGAACACATGAATATAGGTGTAGAAGGAGAGGACAGAAAAACAGGGCATCGTTTATACATTCGCAGATTTCATACAATTTCTATATGACACATTTTGTGTCTAAACTTCACCCAATGTTTTTGTCCTATTATGTATGATATTCCTGCCAGTGGAATATATCTCCTATTGGTCTGACCAGGTCTGATCAAATTGAAAACCCATTCTAACCAAATAAATTGCCAGTCCAATTAACAAATTTTGCCTATAAGTAATTTACATCCACAGAGTACAGACTGTCTAGGTCGTTGTTTTGTGGGAAAACCCCATTAAATTGTACCAAAACCGTCGTGCAGAATAAATTTATTTGCTATGCACAGTATGCAAAGCAGTCTAAAGTAGTTGTTTTCATGGGCAAGATCCAATAAATGTATATCATAGTTATACAAATACACTGTAGTCGTTCCAAATAACAAGGTTTGGTAAATACATGTATAATAGACACCCATAGACAGCGTATAACGTGCTCTATGGTACAGGCACACAACCCATCGTGTATATACATACAATATGCAGATAGGCTATGCAGCCAGTGAGAACAGATGATACGCTTGACCGGTCCTTAAGTATTGGTGTGATCTTTAGAAAAAGCATTCTCCTCTTTTTAACAAGTGCTATTCTCAAACCAAATCCCCATCCGCCCTATTTTTGGGCGAAAGAAAGGGGATTCATGCTTGTCCGAAGAACGACAATACGATTTAACCTGCTGTAAAATTCCCAAAATTCTTCCATTCCCAAACCACCACAACAATCTCGCTCAATGTACTAGTAATAAACTGAAAAATGTTTCTTTCCCCGAAGCATGTTCACAAAGTGATTTCCATAGGTCCGTCCGAGAGCACTTAAGTTACAAACACACACACAATAATCATGATGATAAAACGTCCTAAGCCCCAATTAAAATTTGTTTGTTTGCTCTAGTTGGAGTGCGAAGTGCGAATCGCACCTTGATGATGTCGCAGGCGGTCAGACAGCTGAGAGCCTTGCATTTATTTACGAATTGATTTGTTTGTCCCGTCGCGTGAAATTTCCAGAAAAGGGGTGCAGTTGGATCAACACACTCCTAACGATACATGGATTGATTACGTAATATCGGGATATCGCAGCCCGAATGAAGCATCTTCTGTTTTTGAAGAGTCACGACCAAATGACGACTCGCGTCTCTCTACGAGAAGCCTTCATGTGACGTTGATGCATTTTATGCACCTGTAACACCACACAGGGGGGTTAAGACGGTCAAATATTTCATCTGGTGAAGGAATACTAAGTTGAAGTTACAAACATGTCACCAGATAAGAGATACAGTCGCAGCAAGAACACATAACTTAATACAATGATGGTGAGATACGAGTTTTTTTTCAAAGGCAGCGCAATCATGTTGAGTTACGAGATTGAGATTCAAAACATAACACATTAATCTAGTAAACCCCCTTGTTAATGTTTTCATTGGGAAACGAATATCTATTGCCATGTTTCGAGACAGAATTTGAAATTAGCTACATGCACATAATGATGAATGTATCGCCATGGTGGCGTTTTTTTTTTAATCGTTGCATTTAACTCATATCCGATGTAATGCCCAGGCTTCACCCTGTCTATGATGTCAGCAGAATGCAGTAAGAACTTGAGAGCTAAAGGATGACTGTACGTAGTTTTATTATATGAATGATGTAGAATACATTATGGCGATTCACATTTATCTAGGCACGTACGCCCTTTGATACCCGGGAAAGCATAGCAGCTAATCGCTGTAGATGTGCTTTGATTCGCCCCCACGAATGAAAACTTAAACCTTACCATTCCAGACCTTGAAAACCCCATCGGCTTCCTACGCATCTTCATGTCAATGATGGTAATGGGGGAGTTAAACCCGAGGCCAGGAGACAGATCAAGAGGAAGAGACGCAACATTAATGCTGCGATTCGACCTTCTTTCGAGTTGAGCTCTAGATAGATGTTTTTGATCATCTTGATAAGGGATCAACAGTAGTAGACCCTGGTATGTTTATGGGTCGGGATTGTGGCTAGTCTGTTTTTCAGGCTTATAGGCATTTCTGATCCAAACTGAAAATTTGAGCCTAGTAGGCCTACTCATGTATCAGCTTCCTCTTTTCTCAGTCCGCCCCGAGCAGGAGAAGAAATCGGGAATAATCAGTCTTCTGTAGCCAGACCCCTTCATTGAATAATTTGCTTTAAAAATGCACAGCAGCCCTGGAGCAAGGCTAGATCTTGGCATAGTTCTGATGCGAGGCAGATAATGTAGTCTGAAGGACAAGCGACATAAACATGAGATCTATCCGACGTTATGTCGTTACAATCATTTGAATTGGTATGTTGTTACAGTTAGTGCAAAGTTTCAAGGTAGTTTATCAACAATTCTGCGCACTGTTTCTGGGCTAGGCTGGGCTGTGCGTCCTCTTTTATACCAAACAACATGTTGATCTACATATATATGGTACTTATGCAACGATGTCGTATCGTGAAGGATGTTCTGCCATGTCTAACGAAATATTGTGAATTTCTGATATAAATTACATTGCCCATTGGCTTGACAGAACTAAAGTTAGGGATTTACCATCCTTGTTGTGTATTTGTAATATTTTATCTGTTCCAAAGGAGTAGTGTTGCTCGGGTAAGATACGTTAACTTATGTACAAGTGATGCAGAAAAAGCATGAAGCAGGGTGTCTTTGTCTACTAGTCCTGCATCATTCGCTTTTTTGGCAAGACAGCACACGACTTCCGCCATCTAGTAAAACAATGATAAACAGCAAGGATACAGTAAGTAGTTTGCGTATACAGACCCTTTTTAGCCAGTAGTAAGCAAGTCTAAAGCAAGAAGTCTGAATTGCCGAGACTAGCAATCATATTATGTATGGGTGCCTCTGAAGGCTGACAAGTCATCCTACAGACACATGCATAGAGAAAGTGCCTCAACTGAGTCTGAATCTCTAGACTAGCGGTAAATCCCAGAACACTGGCATCATGGTGACAATCAACACTACTGTGAGCGATCCATAATGCAATGCAATACACCGCGACTTGTTTTTAATTTCGACTCAATATCAATCCAATACTCCTCGCTTAATGAAGCAGCGGCGGCGAAGATATGCTAATGAGGGCGGTGTATTTTATGAATGGGCATGACTGTATGTCCTTTTCAACTGAGCTTCTTCACGAGCTGTGACCAGGGATAGGGAAGGAGGAGGGATCCCTTTAATTAGATTGTAGAAGCTAGTAGTCTTTTGAACCGAACTTAATTGTGGCGATATCCATTGATGAAAAAAAGCGCTGAGTGGAATGTGATCAATGTGCTCTGGACTTTATTTGGTAGGATTGTACGTTTGGTTTAGTGTTTGTTTCCGGGTTAGGTTCATGGGTAGAGTCACGGTTAGATTTAGTACTAGGTCCAAGGTTGAAGTAACGAATGAGGCTGGTATCAGACTCATTACCGCTATTTGTTGTATAAACTACCAGAGAGTAATGGCCTAACACACATTAATGTACTAGAAGTTCATTAGTTCATCACGAGCTGTTGAATGATTTCCCATAGCAACGCGATTACAATACGTGAGTAATATACTGTACCATCATCTTCGGTAATAATGTCACTGATCATGTCCTGATCATCGCGCCACCTCGTCAATGTTAATCATGCTAATGAGTATTTCTATACTGAATGTAATCGTTATGCACGCTATGAATCATTGAACATCATTGTGGATCGTGTATACACGGAGATGTAAATACAACACGCATCATCTTCCTCCTGGTGCACCCGCCGTTCGTTCACCTTTTCTTCCCGAGGTGACGGAGGGCGTCTACAAGCACTTTAGTGCAGCTGTCGATCAGGGATGTCGCGGATCAAACGCGATCAGTCATGTTTGTGTGTCCCTCCTATCCTGCAAGCAGGGAGGTGTGTCCCTGCTGCAAACAAGCAGCCGTTTGTGAGCGCAGGCATGTACAGTAGACTTCAGGAGAGGGATGGGGTGGAGGAGGGTCGGGGTATGATTGTAGAAGCCGCTATAACCCGTATCACAACCACACTGATCATAGTACGCTAACAGTGAACATGTTGATAAGTTTTCGGTACTTATTTTGTTCTCAAAATGTTCTTTATCTTCATCGGCTGGTTCCCTTTTCACTTTCCATTTCAGAAGTTACTCACCCATTCTTCACTTCCATCTTGTATTGTCTACTTACATGTACATGTACCATCATTTACCATCTTCTTCATCAATCTCCTCCCTCCCTTTCACCCCCCCCCCCCCCTCCACTTCTTTCCTTTCCCCTATTCTCCTCATTTACTCCCTCTTTCTTCTGTTTTTGTTTTCATCCTTGCCTGAACAAGCCACCCTCGTTCAGATCCCCCCAGCGGCACCGCAGTATCTGTTGATCAGGGTTATATCCATGATGATAACTATACATCGTGACTAACCTTAGTTTGTGACAGACCCTGTTTCCGGAAGCCCAGGAAACTCACAATCACCTACATCTGAACATGTACAATTTGTTAATGATGTTTCGATTATATAACGGAAACTCTCATTGTCTACATACCGCTATTTCAAAGAGTGATGATCACTTACATGTAACGTTACGTTACTCAGCTGTCACTCAATGTGGCCTAGGTCATAAATAATATGTCATATGGAATTATATTAACCAGGTAATATCTGTATAATATACACTGTGTGTTGAGGGCTGTAACGAAGTATGTCTTAACCATTTGCTGTAACATGTTAATAGATGAGTCTGAGATCAACATTGCTGTAGAGCAATTGCAATCAAAGTGTATAAACGTGTGGAGTTGAATGCATTTAACCCTCACATTACCCAGCTTTTACATCTCCATTGACGTACTATACATCGTCATGACAATTGTAATTAGAAAGGTGACTTGCAATCATTGTGCATTAGTTGATCTCAACCCACACTGTACGTGTAGAGAACTTAATCCCGTTAATTGTCATTCGCGTCTTCAACATAAACATCACTAAAAGTCTTCTGTCCGTCCTATAGGTGGGGTTAACATCTGCTTTAATTCAAAATACCCTGATGGTCACAGATCGTGATGATGGTCGTCAGGAACTATCAGATGTGGCGTTGAACTTATTAACCACTTGTGTGTCAATGATATATGTGTATACATAAAGATTTAAATAAAGGTATTGTACGTACACTACAGCTCAAAGGAAATGGCATCGGGTAAAGGGTAACCATGGTAACGGAAGAAAGGGAATGAACCGCGGTTTTAAACCGCGGTATATTTTGACCAATTCAGCATGAAACACGATGCTTTAGCCTAAAAAGCATCATGTTCCAAGTTGAACTGGACAAAATGTACCACGGTTCAAAACTGTGGTTCCTTCCCTTTCCCTTTACCCGATGCCAATTCCTTTGGGCTGTAGTGTACACGTACATGTTAGGTTATCATTGACGTCTTCATGATCATACTGATTCGTCTAAAAACTGATTAAGGGCTAGTAAAGGTAAACGTACAGATTTAAGTTATCATTGACATCTCCATGGCCATGCATGCGTCCGATCATGGACCCTAGGGTCCATGGTCCGATTGAGGAGGTAACGTTACCTGAATGGTCAGGCATGATATTATACGGTACTCTTGTAATCAGTGACGAGCTCGTTATCATCTCATCATATGATTGCGGGTAGACGTACTGTATACAATCAATCAAGTCTAGCTGCGCGTGTCTTGAGACATAATCTCATGATAAGGACAAGGTATTGATATATCGGCAACCTATCTGTCCGTCTGTCCATCCATCGGTCAGTCAGTCACTGACCATTAAGTAGACAGACTGGACAATGCCCAGTTCCTGTGACTAATCGGCCTGAGGTCGAACAGTTTTATCTACCTTTCCTGAGCCCAGATAGACCAGATTAGACATGTTAGGCTATCAATCCATGTCGAGCATCGCTTATGGTTGTATGGTGAACAGTTCAAAGACTATCAACATGACGTGGGCTGGCCAGATAAGACTCGTATACGGGCAAGTACACGTAAATCATTGTGACGCTGTATCGGGACATGACTGCCTTAGGCTGTTAGGCAGTTATACTCCAAAATGTTCGTATGAATCATGTTCAAGACTACTGCAGCTCAGAATTGAGGGATCACAGTCACTTGTCACACCTGACGTACACGACTCTTATCGTAGCTTGGCTTTCAGGCTGTAGGACTTTTATAAACCGAACTACTCAATAAGGGGGTCTACATCAGAAGACTAAGCATTCTTGATTTTTTCTCTGGCTCACACAAACAATGAGAATGGTACAATGACATGTCTTAGAAGTGCTAGACTATATTTCATAATCAGGATGTGTACACTACAGGACCAATTGGTATGAATAAAGCGGGATGCAATTCCGATGATAAATGTCATATTCTGGAAGTAGGCTACATGTGTGGAGGCTTTCACTCTTTCAACCTCCCCGTAACAACAGCAAAAAATGATTTCATCCAATCATGTATGAAATTGTTTTCTGTCCATGCAAAGTCAATGGCAATGCATTTTCTCAATATTTCTCTCCTCCTCCCTGACTCTCGTTTGCCGCACTTAACCTCTGACGTTTATTCCCCTTTGAAATAAACTCATGGATCGATACAACACGGCAAACATAACATATAAATAATTGCCGGGGATGAAGTAGGAACATGTAGCTCATCCAGTAGTGAATTAGGCTTACTGTAGCGCAGCATGTGCATGATGAGAGAGACGGAGGGAGAGAGAGGGAGAGAGAGGGAATATTAACATCCCACCACTCGAGAATATTGTGCGAGAAGCGTAAGAATAGACGGGATCGACGATGACTCACCGCTGCTTCCACGTTGGCAGGTATCCCCCACCCCCTCCGGCCCTCTCCAGCTCTCTCTTCCTCTCTTTTCTACCTGAATGCCCCCCCCCCCCTCTCTCTCTCTCTCTCTCTCTCTCTCTCTCTCTCTCTTTCTCCCCGCCTCCTTTCCCTTGCCCTCCCTCCTCCTTCACCCTGTCAGTCTTCTTTCCCCCCCCCCCATTCCTTCCCTCCCTATCTTCCTCCTCTACCTTCCTCTTCCTATATTCTCTATATTCGTATCAATGTAATCCCTCGCCTTCCCTCTTGCTTATAACCCCCCCCCCCTCCTCCCCCCCCCCTCTCTCTCTCTCTCTCTCTCTCTCCCCCATCTCTCCCCTCCCCGCCTCCATCGCCAACCAGCCTGCCAACAAGGTGTATACACAGCAACACTACCATGGTATTGTAGCATTCCCTTTAATAGCGAACACAATTATGCTATGATATTTCCGTATTATATTCCCTGCCTGTCAGATACCAGAGGGTCTGGCCCGCTTGAATGGGGGTACGAGGTATTACCCTTCGGCTCCGGCATGAATTCCTCCTCATGAGTAAGCTTTTAAATTAGGGTCGGGACGATGGCGGTATGGTGACTGTAATGACTTTAAAGGGGCTAGGAACTCTCAATGCAAACTCGAATGGAAATCATATAAATACATAATGCACTGAATATTGCAGGTAGGGAAATTATAAATGTTTACATCAGGCAACCTTAACAAACCATCCGAAATGCACGAATGAATACGAACTCAATGATAAATGAATTTACAATAAGCAAGCAAAATGTTTGCAAAGAGATTTTAGGCATACACCTACTAAAATCCAAACAAAATGTTATTTAATATAGTTTAAGGATTGCACGCCAATTGCACATTGTTTCCCTAAGAAATATTGTATAGGCTCTCAAGGAGGTGCGAAAATATCATAAATATTAAAAACTGAAAATAACAGGCCAGGTCCAGTGTGAGTATCACGTCAAGAATGAAATTAGGGATCCCTTTAATATGGATCTTCGGCAAGATAGATATTAATCCGAGGAGATTGCCCCGGAGTTAAATGTGGATATCTGTTTCATTATTTCTCTGTAGTTGCACTCTTGTAACCTCTGTTGCCATTTACTGTGCCGGGCTAGTGACTGGCCAAGAAGTGAGAAGGAAAGATAAAGTATTGAATGGAGAACCATAATGCCGAATCAACATAATGTAACATGGTCAAAGTGCGGTCTATACGTGATTGTGTTGCAAGATTATGTTATTAATCATTCATGACTGCAGTGATAGTGCTGTAGACTGTCAGTAGAAGTAGTAGAGCTAGAAGCAGTCGTTAAAAACACATTGATGATGAGGATGATGAGGATGATCTGGCGTCGATGAAGATGATGATGATGATGATGATGAAAGTGATACAAATGACGAAAATAAAGATAAAACCAAAGAAAAAGAAGACAAAGGAACTTAAGAAGGTGAGAGGGCAAATGGTGCGGAGAAGGAGGAGAAGAAAGGGATGAAATAGAAGAGCAGAAACAAGAAAAATGGAAAGAAAAGGAACAATGGAAAAAGAAGAGGGAGAAGACGATATAAAAGAATATCCACAAATTCAAAGTTCAATATTACAACCATTGTCAATCTACGCGTGTGTGTATGTACCCAAAGCAAATATATGATAATGATAGACATACACGATAAAACCGTTCCTAATGTCCTTCCGTACATGATAACACAACCACGTACATAACGGGGAGATAGTGATATCGGTATCGGAAATGGATAACACATTTACAATAAGCATATAGTTCAAACATTCATATGTACAGGTATGTTAATGTTCATTATGATTATGATCAGAAATATCGGGTGATATTGATTCACTGAAAGACCTTCGACCATGTACATGTATATTACATATGCAGGTATTTGCTCTTTAAATATTTAACTTAACCGGGTATATGCCTACTAGGGTTGTCCTGAATGTTGAATTGAAGTTGTTATCTCTTTCTGTCCCAGACAAAATGTTGCTCTTTCACAAAAGCACTTATCGTATAGGACATCTATTTTAGCAGGACTATAAACACGGTAAATGTATGTTAGAACCAGCATTGACAATGCACGCACATGCATGTGTGCCTTGATACATGATTGTGTCTAATGTGTCATGGTCCAGTATGCACTTTCAGCACACAGCGTAAACCATGGAAGTGGTGCGGTCATGTGATTACTTGCACCATCATCATCATCATCATCATCATCATCATAATCGGAAACAAACAAACACATACACACGCACACACACACCTTTCCATGCATAAACCCACACATATGAACGCACACGCACGCATGCACACATCTACGTTAGATGTCTTGTGATATTCTATTTTTCCCATGCAGTTGGATTAGAAATGTCCCAAATTCCCTGTAGCAAGGCTAACTTTAGGACGCATTATTCCAGTGCATCATTGAAGCGTGAAAAGCGAGAAAGAAATGTAAACAACATGATACGGTGTATGTTATTAATCAATTATTTATCATATGCCAGTTGCTTCTGTTTTCATGATAGGAACAACATTTCGAATACAAATACATGTATATGGTTACATGAAGTAACCATATATTAGTGTGAGTTCTGTATTACTAGCTTAATAACTTTGCATGCTTGTGTGATTTACGTGGAAGGAGTTCATTTAAAATGCATGTGATACCCCCAGTCCTGCGACCACTGTTTGAGATTATGTGTCATGTAAATTCCTCGTATTCGTAATAATTAATCTCTGTTCCTTGTTTTTAATCTTGTTACATGGGGCTGTCTCGTGTCTACATTTAGGATAAATTGAATAAAATGGCGCCCGCGTCGAAACCCAGGGTGTGTAATCTCGTTACATTATGACCTTGATTTGTTCAAGCGCTGAGGACAGTAGAGTCATTTTATTGTTATGATCATAGAAAAGCTCACCGGCGTCCTTAAAGGTATGTGTGCATGCATGTGCGCTCGTGATTGTGATGTCACGATAATGTTACTGTTTGCTGTTTGCAGGCACTGAGATTTGAACATAAAGAGTTGACCTCTTCCCCTTTGTATAATGCGCTTTACCATGTTTACAAATAAACAATATCATTTTATAAAGATTTATGATTGATACGAAGCGCTCGCAAGTCCAATCCCCACAGTATCTCTACTGTAACATAATGGCCATTGATATCAATTGCAAGTTAAGTTGCGATCAATCCAAGTTCTTTACAAGACATGGCCCAGGTCAAATCATCTCACAGCCCACGACTTCATATTCCCTTTAAGAAAATGTTTGGGACGCGCTTCCAAGGAGCGATCACGTATGCTCATTAGCATGAGTCAGAAAGTTAATGAGACGCATAAATGGCGGAGTTACCAGCTTTGCTTCCCGCGGGGCTTTTATTATACAGTATAACTGGCCAGCGCTCCTTGACACGCTTCACAAGCAAAGCAGCGTCTCTCCAAAATGTCTTCAAAAGGTGATCCACTGTACATAACTCAAGAAGCGAAGCTCTTCTTCCGTAAAGTATATGAAAACAGTTATCTTATAGGTGCTGCATTTACCCGAATTGTACAGGCGCTCCAGGCATGTCAGGATTAAGAAAGATTGAATTAGAATGCGCAGTGATTTGCACTTCCATGTCCGCTTTCAGCCTACTATTTTGCTCAATGATATTCAAATACATGTACATTCAATGGACTGACATTAATGGGAGATGTAAAGTTTACCCAAGTAAAATGTCAATCATGTACTGTAGACCTACATGTACCACATTTTGGAAATAAGATCTTCATGCCATGTTTTTCCTATTCAGTGAGTTTGCTACGCCGATTTTATATAATAATAGCGCAGTGAAAGGTGTATTTTGCTTGAATTCAACCACCGGATTTTACTCTTCATGAGCCAAGATCACATGTTGTCGCATACATACTACACAAATCGCACAGAGCGGTAGTTTGCCTGGCTCGTCAAAAGAGTTCATTATGTTTCACAAGCATAACTCAACGTCCGTCGCGGTTTGCCCGCATGCTGTAGGGGTCGAGGTGAAATTCAAACAGACCAGAAAGTCCTCATTAGCCTAAATTCTCCAGTTGTGATAATTACATTTCCTGGCCTTGATCCGCTCGGCCAGTTAAAAGAAAAGAGAAATGTATATTTAGTCATCACTGAGCAATGCCAAGATGAAATTACATTGATTTTTGGCGACAGTTAGTCTCAATTCATCGCACGTTCAGAATCTGTATCGTTCATGTATGATGTTTAATGAGTCAATAACGGCGGATGTATACTGTTCATTGATTAACTGTAACCCTCGATTATCATGTAACCGTGTGTTTTTAAGAAAATCAAAATAAATTTGAGAAAAAAAACAATCTCGGAGTGCATTATTTGTTTAAGTTGATTATCTTCAATGTCATCATTGATTCATATTTGTGGTTCGCCAAACGGCTGAATAGCAAACTACTGGCTCCAGTCGTGAGCAAAATATAGATATCAGTTGCCATCTTTACGATAAAGTGGTGACATCATTTGGCCGTTGACTCTTGTTCTGAGAGCCTATTAATAGTTATTTCCAACATTTAAAATCTAATCGAAGTGTTCGATTTTCCCACACATGTTTCGATGTAAGACACAACAAACTCAAAGTCTCCATACATGAATACAGGGTACAATATCGTTGAATTATTTTGGTTTGGTGACGTCACGAATGCAACTTAATCTTGCATTTCTCGGGCATTAAGTGTGAGATTTGTTTATTGCTTTTTTTTTTTTACTGTGTGTGGCTTGCCTGTGTAGGTGAACGTGGCAATCATTACATTATTCATTTATGCAGAGATTTCGTAGTTCTTACGTCAATGTGGTTGCGTGCACACTGTATCCCTGTACACAGCGTATTTTGGGTTATTTTTGGATGGAGTTAGGGGGAATCGCTTGAAGGGTGTTACACAGTAAACAACAACAAGAATGTGGGCGTTGTGTTTTTTTTCTCTCTGTCCACCTCCCCCCCCCCCCCTCTCTCCCTCCCTCTCTCTCTCTCTCTCCCTCTCTCCCGTACTTTCTCCCCTACTTGTCTCCTTTTTCTCTCAACCGTCAATCTCTCTCTTAGTCTTTCTTTCTCGCTTCCTACTCGTATTTCCCTCCCTCTCCCTCCTCATCTTCTCTATCTCTCTCTCCTCCCCCTCCTCCGTATCTCCGTCTCTTCCTTTCTCTCAATTTCTCTCGCTCACCCCCATCTCTCACTCTCATTCTCTCTCTTTCAGGATGTCTTCCGTCTGTCCTTCCTTCGCAACGACAAACTTATTTTCCAACCGATCACACCCATACGTGATCATTCACCCATGCGACATAAAACGACACCTCAACTTCCTATTATGTACCGTCCATGTATCGTATCGCTACCAACGCCCATGTTTAAACACTGTGTTTACCTGTCGTGCCGCTTAATCTTCACACAAACATGATATTTGTTGCTCCAAATTTGCGTCACGAAAAGCGATTATGACAATAAACATGATAAAAGAAACAATTCGATATACATGTACGACGTGCGGGTTCTGGTTGCATTTGCAGATTTTATTTTTTTAAAGGGTAAATATCCATAAAATACAGTTGTACGGTGATTTTCATACAAACAGTCTGCTTTTCTTTCTTTCTGCTTTTGTCATTTTCAACATTTGTGACTTCGCACCCCTGTATGGTTAAGGTGGCCAATGTATTAGTTCATTTTCTAGAAGATGCCACTGGATACATGTTCAATGTATATTAAACCAAGAATACGCATACATGCTCCCTAATAATTGCGATGGCAGTCCGCATACTGAATTGCTGTAGTTTACAATCAAGCAAAAACACACAAATACATTTATATGGAGATGATGAAACAAAAAACCATTCATATGGAAATAATGAAAAAAAAGATGATTGAAAAATTGTGAGGTAAAAATTTCACGTGATCATCAGTAACTTAAAAGATAATAATTGAGAGTTTGTTGGTATTGTCGTTCATATCGTTACTGTACGTAGACTTTTTTTTCAAAAGACACATGTGGATTTGTTATCTGATTCGTGTATTTACAGCTGGCTTTCAAAGTGGAGTGTACTTTTTCAGGAGGAAGACCCATCAGGGCCACGGTTCTTGAAGTGAAATGAGACTGATTTATCGGCTGAGTGCCAACACGCACGCCACTTCCCAAATCCATGATCAGGATGATAACAGTGCAAAACATGCTCACAAGATTCAAAATAAGCCGCATGTTCATATTAAGGCCGCCGCAGACGGCACGATTTGGCCAAGATGCTGCAGTCGTAAGGGCCGACAACTGAAAATGCGACGTCACCTTCCTGCACAAATCCAATGATCGGGTCGTGATCGGATCGTGTCGGCTGCGATGGCCTTTATGATCATGATCATACTCTACCTGTACTAATTATTCATAAATCACGCTCCCTAATAATTCTAACAGAATGTAACTACATGTAACTAAGATTATCGCAAAGTTCGCCGAAATTTTCATAATGGACATCGGAACAATATCGGTCAACTCGACAGGCAGGAAACGTGTGCTAATTACCTAGAAGGGCAAACACACTTCGATGTATGGATCTTGTCGATGTTGTTGTTGGCAAACAGTGAAGGTTGAAGTTAGCCCTGGTCACTGACACGATTTTACAGCCAGGACAACAATCATTGGCACTAGCCATAAGAGGTCACACACTTACACCGCAACTTTCTGCATTCAATCATTCTAGTTTTCCCGCTGTTCTATCCAGCACGTGCAAAGCAACGTGAATAATTGAATAACATTAACAAGAAAGGTGGCAAAGTGCATCGCCATATCGCATTTTCAAGACAGCTCTGTTGTTTTTGTACTCGTAGTCCCTATGTTTATGTACTGATTTGTGTATTGAATCATTTGTATTATAGAGTTAAATTTATTAATTTAATAATGCCTTTATTCAGTCATCAAAGACGTAATATACGCAACAATAATGGATTCAGTATACTATTCTTAATTGGGGGGGGGGGGGGGGGGACTGAAACGGTGTGGATGTTCTTGCGTACGTGCATATACACACCTGTCAAACTTTCGATGGTCACGAAACTAGAATCACTATTGTACAGGCCCCGTAAACACGATGAATTGCATTGCCGAGGGGAGTTCACGTTTTGAAAATATTTTTTTTTCTGAATTGGGTTATCGGGTCGCGTTTGTACGTGCTCTTTCCGCTGCTTTCTCAACCGAATACATTAATTTGTTCAGCTCACGCACATGAAACCATTCTATATTTTGTAAATTGGTACTCATTGTTGTGTACGGAAGAATCAAAGAATCAGGTAAACTCAACTCTTTATGCGCCATATGTCTTTTTTTTACAAGTAATGCACACATATATCATATAATGGATTTATGCTCTCATTTTATTGAACAGATTGATTAATCAATCTCATCACGATAGAAATTAAAGTTAAAAACATTTTAGAGTATAACTATTGTCTCTCTGCCCCCAAACCTTCAATCCTTTGGATTGGCATAAATCCTATATCTTGATGCAAAGAACCCGGATGCAGTACTGCTTACCTATCCCAACACTGTGAAAATGAGATATCCTCTATGTGGCTATGACACTCTGCCACAGTGCTAATTAACACGCCGCTATTCTTCTTCGGCTTTAACCCTATTATCACCCGACACCGTATTGTTATGATTGTCTGCCAACGGGATTGGATTTCCAGCATGACACATTTTGTTGTAACGATGCCCCTCCCCCCCCCCCCTCCTCCCTCCGAGCCCCTCTCCCTCTACCGCCCATTCTACCGTCGATCGTCGATCGCTTAAGATAAGCATAACCTTACATGATTGTTATCATATCTCAAAGCAAATCAGGAAGATCAAGTTATCTCAGAAGATATCTTGACAGTAATATTCCTCAAGCTGTTCCGGCATATCGGCAGCGACTGATTGATCCCTCGTACTACGGACCAGTCGTAGTAGGGTCCATGCTTGTACTGACATAACTGACTCAACAATGTTTGGCATATTAGTAATGCCAATGTCCACGCTATTTAGAATAATCGGTAACTATTGTGCACATAATATTGGTTCCCTGTACTGGTACACCATTGTGTTGTGTTGACATATTTCCATTACCCAAGCTATTCGGATAAGTCGGCACCGACTGTATATAGTGGTTCCGTGTATTACTAATTGCGCATTGTAGTTTTCCCTGGGGAAATGTTGGTGTGGGGGGGGGGGGGGGGGGGGTCGTTTGAATGCATTGACAGGTACAGTTAGAGCACGCACATTTCTACACGGCGCTAATTAATACTTGTACAACACACGTCACCATGGCCGCCGGTCGGTCTTCTCGCAAATCAATCATAAGCAGATGATTCAACTTAACTCTCATATTACCAGGCACCCAATTGGCTTTACTGCCCATCGTCATCCCGATGGTAATGCGAGAGTAGTGTGGTGTGGTACGTACACACCACTGCACGTGCTTTGGAGAATGGGGCGGGGAGAAAGGAGGAGGAGTGAGAAAGAAGAAATGACCCTATCTACAAATTCGCTTGTCAAGATCTCGATCACTAGCTATTGTTAAATGTACTCACGGTAATGTAGCTTTCTGATTAAACTTTCCTCTAAGACGGCTAAAATACATCATGATTGTTAGGCTCATCGTCGTCGTCGTCATCGTCGTCATCATCATGGATAGCACCATCATCAATAGCAACGCCATTACCACACCGTCAGCGACTTCTTAACAATGTGGCATATTAGGCCTTCGATATAAACTATATCTTGCATCATGTTTGTGATGTTGAAATCATCGCAGCCAAATCTACCTTATTCCATCTGTCTGCAGTAATCATAACACAGTATTCTGCGAATCATAAAATCAATAGTGTAGGTCTACGTCATTATAATGTACATAAACAGTGTCGCCAACATTGAAATGTACACGATTATATAATATTCATCGAATTGTTCGGTTACGTAATTGTAAGCTTTCATTTCATTTATGTCTACGAATAGCACTGTAATAACAGTCAGTGACGATGTACTCGTGCGATCCATATACACCATGTACCATGGAACATGTACTGTATAAAGACCGCCAGACACGCTCCAGTGAGAAGTTAGTTAGTGAGAAGTCTTTTAAAGGGCATATAGTGTACTGGGAAAGCAAAAAAGCCTTCAAAATGTAATTGTTTGCAATCTTCTTGCCAATGGTCTTAAATTCATGTATTGTCTATTATAGAAGCTTGCTGAAAGTTGTTTGCCCTCAAATGATCTACATTTGGAGTAATGAGTGATTAAATCACAAATCCTCAAAATGCTCGGCCCGAACAATTTTAAGGATTTAATTATTAATCATTAATCACTCCACATGTGGATCATTTGAGGGCAAATAACTTTCAGCAAGCTTCTAAAATGGACAATACATGAATTTAAGACCATTGGCAAGAAGATTGCTAACAATTACATTTTGAAAGATTTTTTGCCTTCCCAGTACAGTATATGCCCTTTAAGCAGATGATATTTACATACATGTACAGACTTCTTTATTTCATGTTTGAAAGGTGTCTGCAACAGCTGTCGCTAAATCAGGATTCGCTGTCTTTACGTATTGGTTGACATCGAAATATACCTACATGGTCATGATAATATACGATATGGGATTAAGGATTAATCAAAATAAAATGTCGTCATCGGCACACGAGCGAGTGATGATAAATCGGATGCCATGCATACAAAACTCATGTCATGTATGTTGTGGACTTATTTTCACACTGGCTCGTGCGTTAATTCGTGACACGTCCCCACTCGTTCAATAATTAGTGAGCCCTTATCACTCGGATGATCTGTTTAAGTCATGCCCACATGTTTATCTTAGTACGGGAATTGCAATATGTCAGCAGAAAACACATGTCGAGGTAGGGCGTAGACAATATCGTTGGAGGAGTGCGGGGGGGGGGGCTTGTATATATGGCGCCCCTCACATTTTTAAACAGTAGAATGTTTTTTTTTTGTATTCATAATTGAGGTATACCAGTTACTTGTTTGTCTTAGTACGGGGATCCATCCCAGTATGTCGGCAGAAAACACATGGCGGGGTGGGGGCGTAGACACTATTGAAGTGGGGGGGAGGGGGTGTATTGAAATGGGGTGCCACTGATACGTGTAGCCTACAAGTAAAATGGTTAATTGTATATAATATTGAGATCTATTTTATTACTAACGTCTGATTGTCACTTCAACATATATTTTTCGTATCTCACAGTTGTAGTTCATGTTGAGCATGTTGAAACCAAATTCACCAGCGAAGGAAAGTCCATGCTACTTATAATGGTTGAACCATCGATTACAACACGGAGTTGCTTCATGTCCCGTGTTTCTTCTTAACCCTTATCTGCGTGACTAAACCCACATGTACCATTAAACTATGGACCCTACCACATGGTTAAACCATCCCTGGGTTAACTCCTCCGCATGTCCGCTTGCAATTGTAAATGATTAATGCATCAAACCGGATTTTGGTTGAAATACACCTGATAACTGGATGGGTGGTGACCACGAAATGACAGCCGGAAAAGACCATTTGACAACCATGGACAAAACTAGACAAGTGCCATCATGTCTAAAATAGGCTTAGACTTTACATGTACTCGGATATCATATTTGTATATTCGTTCACCATTCAACGTGATATTAGGTACAAGTGGTATTATAAGCATTCTGTCTAAGCTAGGGTCACGTGTACCATGTGTACATTGCGCATAATATGATTGGAGTGATTTTTTTTTCGAGCGCATATTTTGCATAATCCCATTATATTCATAGAGTATTGCTATTAATTTGTTAATGAATCATGCCTAATGCAAAATGGGGTTTTTGTGATATGCAACTTTCTTCAAAACCCTTTATTCTCAGCTTCCAATGGCAAAATCTGGATTATGTCGTGAGAGGTCTTATTAACATTCCACAGTGGGGGTTGCGAGAGTGTGGGAGAAACGGCTGTGTGTGGGGTATGTGTGGGGGGAGGGGGAGGGGGAGGGAGGGGAGGGGGGGGGGGGGGTTCGTACATGAAGGGGTCAGTGGCGGATGAGTCGGTCGTCTCTCCCGGGCTCGAGGTCAGTGAGGTATCCGCTAGTTACTATACACTGGCTTGCCTGCTTTGCCTGTAGGCTCGATCGCGACCCCCTATAGCCCAAGTCACATCAGTATACAATTACCACATCATAATTACTAGATGACAGGCTTTCCCGGGTCGAATCTATTTTAGGCTGATCCCAGTGGTCACCTGATTAGTGTGCCTTGCCCACAGGATGGCATCAAACGACAGAGAGACTTGTCTTTGTTTTCGACAGGCGGGTCAAAAATTAATATTGGATTAGCGTGATTTATCCATCATATTTCTTAACAGTTTTCAGACGAAATTGTCTATTTGATATCAGTCATGTCTATGACGAGGACTCATATGGCACGTGGATCCGTGCTTTGGTTGGACAATGGCCATGATGTTGCACGTGTGCAGTCTCAGTTTCAATCTGTATGATGTATAGCATCTTGTTAGTGGGATATGCAACATAATTAGGCCACGGAATGAGACTCATGCTGTTACTACAATAGCGATATTATGTTCCCTCGTTGACATGATTGCCACCACACCACCCCTATTCCAAGCGCAACCCGCCCGCTCTGTATGTAATGAGGGTGTTAAATCCAACACCACATTTTTGGTGTTTAGTGTTACACCAGGCAAGGGTAATGAAAAGTGCGTTTAATATGCCGAGAAGCGTGTTAAATCAATGATATTTGGTGTTAAATCAAACACTCTCTGAGCAGAAAAAACATAATTATCATCAAGGACGTTAGGCCCGACATGAACATACAATGGTGATGATGCGATGCCTTACTTTACAGTGCACCCATTGAAACCGTATCACGTGATCATGAAAACATTTCCACGTTTCTGCTCAACTTTGTGCGAGATAAGAACCTTTAAGTGAGTAACATGCATAGCGTAGGAACGGGGATGTTATATATGTATCTGCATGCGTGTGTGCTTGTTTTGGTAGAGGGGGGAGGGGGCTCAACTTGAAACTAGGGGGAATGACCCCTCTTCAGCAAACCAATCCGTAATTCAAGTTCCGGCCATTCGGCTGGCTTCGTCATGTTCGGTGTGATGTCGTTTCCATCCGGGTCTCAGTTATTCCAGGAATGAATCTCCGGTCTCACGTTGCGTCTTTTGCCCTCTCGTTGTCATTGACATTGGCATGATGATGTATAGGCCTGGTAATATAAGTGTTAATACACCGTGTGGACGGTGCAATGATTGGAGACGGTCTAATCAGCGGGTATGATTAAACATTTATGTGGAGTCACAACGCTGCGTTGTAGTCCTTAATCCGAATTAAGGCGAATGTGCATGTGCATCATTCGTTAAAGTTATTGACACGCTGCTAATTAGTGTTATTCAATGTTTGGATTTGTGAGATAGGCCTATTTTGCCCATGCAGTTGGGAATAACAAACAACATGAACGAGGCAAAGTATGGAGCTGTAAGCGTTTCAAGGGTGACAACTAACGTCTTGCTAACATAATACAGTTAACCCCTTCAGTATTCGCGCCTTGAAAACTCCAGTGACTTGTTGCACGTCGCCATGACAATATCAATGATTGGGTTAAAGTTACCAATCCCTGATCAAATTGTGTGTGATTGTTGAGAGTAGGGGGGGGGGGGGCGGTACATCCCCCATAGCCCTCCTGCGCTTCCGTCGCCCTCTCCTTCTCACTGAACTGTTTCCCTCGAAGTTTCCTGTGCCATCACATCCGATCGGCCCAAAACCAAGAATCCTTGAGACCTGCTGCAACTACTAGTCAGTAGCGGAACAGGTTCATTGTCGGCTTAGGCATCCTTCCTCTTCAAAACAACAGGGGTGACAACTTGGAAGTCTGGCTGTTAGTTAATACCAAAGCATGAAAGCCCCACATCAAAAGGAACTCAGCTTCATGCCTATGGGACTGTGAGGTTCGGCAGAGCGCAGTCAATTTACAAATAGTTTTCTTATTTATATTCTAGCATTACCCAGGCATTGTGGAACTAGAAGCAGATCCGGAGGGTGTTTCACCAAGCTGTTCGTAAGTTACGAACGACTTTACGAACGACTGGTGATCCCTTCTTTTGCTAAATGCGTTACCACACTTTGTTCATTCTTTGTTCATTGAGAATCTGATTTAGCATAAGAAGAGATCACCAGTCGTTCGTAAAGTCGTTTGTAACTTACGAACAGCTTGGTGAAACACCCCCCTGGCCACGTCTTATATAGAGTTGCAATTGATCTGAATCAATCGTAACTCTAATCCCTTTTCGCTAATGTGCTGAGTTACGATTGATATCAATAGCAAGTCAAGTTGCGATCAATCGCAATTCTTTTTAAGACGGGGCCCTGGTAGTTCTAGAGCAAGGCAGAAAGCATTGGCTCCACGGCATAATCAAATTAGGTTCCCATTTCTTGTCCAACATTTCCGAGACAATGTGAAAGAAGGATAAGCACTGGAGGTCAAACTGATAAAGTAAGGCGGACTTGCTAATTTATGGAGGAATTAGTTTTGTTTTATTATCATGTTTAATGTTCAGAGATGATGAAAAGGCCATAATTTATCTGGGTACAAAGACAATCACATTATCGTCCCTACATGTCCAGCATCAGCAAGATGTCATTTTATTGCATGAATATGGACTGAGTGACCTGAAAGGATATTTGGAAACGTCCCCCGTTGCATTGTCATATAAATCAGACGCCCCCAGAATATATTCCTTTTGAAATACGAGGAAGTGAATAAGAGACGTCTGAGCAAGATTCAAGTCAACGAATTACTTTCCGTGGATTCTCAAAGGAATGTCCAGCAATTTATCAACCCTTTTGAAAGAATAGAAGTGTGAACGAAAAACATCTAGCTAATGTTTCTCCAAGATCCTATTCATTTACCTTGCCGAGCCTACTAATAATATTTCCCGAATGCCTCAAACTGTCGTCAAATATTCATTAAAAACATCCAATTAAGAGAACAGGAAATTCAGTAAATTGCATCCCAGTAATTGAAGCATAATCTGCTGGCATGGTTTCAAGTTTAATATCTACATTTCGGAATATTACCTTCAAATTCATGAACAACCTACAATGTTCAGCCTTCGGAAGTAATATGTCATTCTGGAATAGGGGATATGTTAGCTCTCATTTTTAAAGTCGCAGTGCAGCATTCGTATCCATCATGTCCAATTGTCTATGAAGTCCCCTTGTTTTTGGAGGGCGATCTTCAGATCTTCTACCTGATATACCCAATTAGCTTTTGACACACTATTCAGATGTCATGGGTGTAGCAACATGGGGTAATCGCAGTAATGAAGCAGACGGACAGGGACAGTAATGCTAATGCGAACACGGAGTCCGTCGTTCCGTATAATTGAACCAATGTCCGCCTTAAAGACGCTTTAATTAATTTAGAGCACTAATCAAATTAGCTTGCGGTGTGTTCTCGCCTTCGCTTTCGGTCTCCCCCCCCCCCCCCCCTCTCTCTCTCTTTCTCTCTCTCTCTCTCTCTCTCTCTCTCTCTCTCTCTCTCTTTCTCTTCCCCCCTCCCTACTCTCCTGTCACCTACTTCCTCCCACAGTCCAGGCATGTTTGTACGGATATTGCAAGTGAATCCATTATCCTCAGTCTCTGGAGGATGCGATCAATTCCATCCTCAACTCGACCAAACTCAACTCACCACCCTTCTTGTGTTGCATTTTGGGGTATTCAAAGGAATAACAAAGACTCGAGACAGTAGTAATCCAAGCACGTGAGTGATATAGACAGTCCCCTCTTCAACCTTGAACGTATTATAACGTCTAATCAGACTTATATTTCCTCAAACATGTTTTCGGAAGAGGTGGAATTATCTGGGGAGGAGGTAAGTTATTGGACTGGGACCCCCCCCCCTCCCCTGCCCCATCCATCTCTCTATTCGACATTGCATTACACCCCACCCATACCCTCCTTCTTCATTAGCCACGCGAGTCACAGTACATGTTGACATGTACACATGCATGCTCAGATTATGTTAACATCCATATTTTGGGTGGGGAAATATGTCTTTTAAAAATGTATTCCATCATCATGATCATGCAGAACACGAAAGTTGTGAAGATGATACAATCACGTATGTCATGATTGCTTCATCATAATGATACCTTTCAAATATCAAGATGAAAGCTCACATTCCTTTTCAAGTCCAAAACGTCCCAGTTTCAGTGTGTATGTTACTTTATTTATTTAAAGGGACGTTTAAATGATCAACCCTTGCGTTGTGAGGTAGTAAAACGGAACAAATATCTTTGGATACTTATATGGCCTGATCTGCAAATAAACCACAAAGCAATATTGTGAGGAGGATTGGGTAGTCGTGGGTGCATTCTGGGAAGAAGCTGGGCATAGTATAGAGTGTAATCTACAGAGGGCTAGATAGTTAGTTGTCACTTTAATAATATTTATGGACAGAGAACAAGTTTTCCTATTGACATGTTGGTGCAGATCCGTGTGGAAGTGGACGGCATTCGGGTCCAAAATGACGTCATATTGGAGCTTTGCGCATTCCCAAGTCTGGAGCACGGGCTGCTCGTTTTAGACCTCAAGTTCCTTTTCGATTGCGTTTTCGATTCTGATACATGTCCAAGATTTGGGGCACATGCGCAAAGCTTCAATATGACGTCGTTGGGCCTGAAAGCCGTCGACGTCCACATTGAGCTAAAGGCACCCCACTAGTTGCATCTTACAAAGGAGGTGTAAGTTTGATCCTACCATCATACAGGGTCTATGATTGAAGGGTTTTAATGATGGACTGTAAACTCGATCTCTGTCATGTCCGGAGCGTGTCGTGAGCTAATCAATCACGTGATGAGAGACAGCACATGTCATCCCACATCATTGCTCATCTTTCTTCCCGGTATGCAAAGCTGTCCTTCCCCTTCCCGAACATGCCGGGCATCTTAAAGTGTTTTCTGAACGTTTAATAGTCATGGTAGTGCAGTGTGCAGCAATTTCTTCTCTTACTTCGCCTTGTTCTGATGGTCTCCTACTTTTGCTATGCATCTTCTTCCTCCTTTTCTGTTTCTTGTTCTTCTCTTCCTCCTACTCTTTCTTCTTCTTCTTTTTTCTTCCTTTTTTCCCTTCATCATCATCATCGTCATCATCTCCATCATCATCATCATCATCATCATCATCGTCATCATCATCTCCATTATCATCTCTTCTGTATCGTCCACTTCTTATTCTTCTTCTCTGCTTCCTTCCTCTTTTCTACCTTCTTTTCATCACATTCCCTTCCTCTGCCCCTCTTCCCCTTCTGTCCCTTCTCATGTTCATCCTAATTTTCCCCTCTTGCTTTCTTCCTTTACCTTCTTCTCATCTGTCCTTCCCCTTCCATCTGGCACGAGCCCGTACTGTTATGTTATCGTACTCACCTATCTTTACATCTTGGTATAGATAATAACATTATGATGAGCAGTGTTAGCGGTGATTGCTGAAGTCATATGTTGTAGAATCAAAGGGAAGACATCACAGCTTCCCATCTTATCTTTGTACATTGAGTTGACACCTTTAATGGGGTCACGAGATGCCCCGCAACTCGCGGCGAGGGATCCCGGGGCATGCTGTGTTATTGGCCGAGATGGGGGATGAAGCAAAAAACACAAACCCCACGACATTCCTGTGCAATGTGATCCAACCGGGTCGGTTATTAATCAATCAACGGTGCTTACGGGCACGCGACACTCGCCCCGTACAGGCAGCTGCCACACCGGTGTACCCGACATGGGTTGCGCCTGCCCACGATTCCACCATCTACGTCAGCGTGTCAAAACCTATTAGCGCTACAAAGAGCATGGAAAGCGCAAAACTCCCATCCACAAATCATGCTCATGAGCCAAGATGATGTTGTTCCACCAAACTTGATCATTCAATAGCGTAAATCATTGTTTCGACGAATTAAGCTTGACGTAAATGTGTGCAGTTCATTGTATTCCATGTATTGAATTATTCCTCCAAAATACTTTACAGCCCATGGTTGTTCCTATTATGTATTTAGAAGTCGCACAAAATGCCAAGGCAGAGCGTCAGATCCAATACAGCGAACGGTTGTTATTTATGGGTTGGCACTGATTGAATTTGAGATTAAAATCAGTGGAAGTAACATCTCTTTGGCTCCGTGTATCATTCTAAATTGATGTTTTATTTTTCTCTTCTTTTTTTCGCCCATCGCTTTTGAATCCATTCCAAGAAGTCTTGATTATCAAACCCCCTTTCTTCTCTCTTTTACTTGGTGTTTTACTGTGTGTTTCTGTTTTGCCTCTCAAAACAAATGGGAAAGAGCATAGTCTTTATTACCAGACGTAGTCGATGGCAGACTCGGTTTTGTCCACGCACTCCACAGCCTAGAAAATAGACCACTCAATACCATGTGCATACATTTTTCACTACTATGATCTACCAGTTGTGCTTCACGTGATCCCTTAATACCAGTTTTTAATCGTACTCGAAATGGGAACTAGACGAATTGATGGAAGACGACCAAATACCAATGCACCAAGTAAAGAACATTCCTGTACCCAGACAAAACGCTGCGCAATAGACCGGTTTATATTTTCAAATTTTATGCATACCAGTTTAACTACGGTTGCCCCTGACAACCGAAAAGCTTGCCCAAAGGTTTGCCCGACCTAGCAACAAGTAATGTATGCAAAGTGGATTCCAAGTACTGAAATACCATTGTTAGGTATCATTGCCTTTGTGTGCCAGGCAAACTGCTACCCTATGGGATTTGCATGTATAAATAGTGCATACATTCACCAAATGGAATAACTCGTTACTAGGCCCCGAGGGAAGTAACATCCATAAATTTGACTACATTAGTAAACCGGTCTATTGGGTTTGTGATGTGCATTACTTTCGGGAGAATAAGACCCCATTTACACTCAAGAAAATTGCGTGGCCAGGCCGGGCCGGGCCGGGCCGGGCTAGGCCAGGCCGCGCAATTTCTGTAGTGTAAACACAAAAAAATGCGAAAAGGCCAGGCCGGGCCGGGCCGGGCCGGGCCGTACTGAGACCAGCTCAGGAGGTAGTCTGAGTACGGCCCGGCCACGCAATTTTCGTAGTATGAACACAAACGAGGCCAGGCCGGGCCGAAAGCGCGGCCGGTTATGCAAATTCCGCTGATGTCAGATGACGTCATTATGCTCAACCTTTTGTTTACGTGCAGTGCGCCTCGCACGGTGGGTTGATGTCAGTGGCCTGGCCACGCATTTTCGCTGTATAGTGTGAACGCACAAATTGCGCGGCCAGGCCACGCTACCACCCACAGCGGGGAAATGCGCGGCCTGGCCCAGCCCGGCCTGGCCACGCAATTTTCTTGAGTGTAAATGGGGTCTAAGAGTCGAGTGTACAGGCTCAGCGTAGCACTATAATTAAAACGACGAAAAGGGGCGTATCATTTTGAATTTCCAACGGTCAAAACGCACGCGTGCGGAATTGTGCGATGAAATCTCTGAAAATTGATCTTCGCATATCTCCGTTATTTTTCCATCTAAATTCATGTAACTTTCACCATGGATGTAGACATATCATATCATATCATATGTGAATTTTCAATAAATATGACGCAGTACTTTTTTTTTAATGAATATTTTTGTGATTTGATTGAACGAGTGAAGAGGTGTTTATTTTTTCCCGACACAAGTCTGCGACCGAATAAATCTTCAAATGATTGACATGTTACTAGAGTTTAGACCCCAGATTCCCTCTCCACGAAGTTTCGTGTTGGAGCAATTAGGATTTCTGTCAAATTTTGAGCAAAGAAACCTCAGACTTTTTACGAAAATGCTGGAGTTTTACATCTACGATTGAGCAATGCGCACGCGCAGTTCACACTGCATGTCGGGGGATGCGTATTTCCCGCAAATGTAGGCTTATCATTGTCAAAAGCTTATGAGATTCCGCACTCTTGACCCATAGGCTTTTGTAGGTATTAAAGTAAGTTTAGGCGTATTTTGATTATTTTCCACAATCTCTTTCAATTGTGACATTTATCTGTATGTTTTGCACTAACTGCTTCAGCAAGAAAATGTACTAGAAGAATTCACAAGCTCACAGGTAAATAACCTTCCGTAATTTTGGAATACGTCTATTCTTACACAGTTACAGAGGCATGTATACCCATAGATAGTTCTGACGTAGTCATGTCTACACCCATACATCAGCTCACTTCTCGGTTGTATTGCAAAGTAGTCACATTTACCACGTTTATACAGTCGGGCTATGACAATCGCAAGACACCATTGGCACTGCCTCTCGCACAGGCAGTGAGCTGCCTCACGGTGAACCACACCGGTTGCATTTGCCAGCTACCCCACGTATTAAACGCACCGGTAGTCGGCTAGGCTGCTCCCATACCGAACCCGCGCACGCCTTGTACACGCTTTGCCAATGGACCATTCCTATATTCGAGGGGTCGACTATGGGGTTGCTTTTGTTTTTTAACGACACAACCGTGCGACGAAAAATCAGAAAATGAAATTTGGAACATAGCTAGAATGTACTTTGATAGATCATATACTGCAATTCATTTTTTGGAGCAATTGCTACAAATATAAAATTTAAAGCCTTTTTTAAAAGCTTTTTTTTTCTTTTTTAGTGCTATGTTTCATCCTTATTTCCATAATGTTTCATGACCTGAAACTCCCCAAAATGTAATTACAATTGAGAACAACTCTTTCCTGTTAACATAACGTTGAGATTTTGTTATTTGGAGCTATTTTGAGCGAGATAGCACAATTTTGCTAAGACACTTCCCCGGCGGTTTCACGGAAAACACGATGCGGTTCAGCGGAATTTGAGTACACTGAAGAAATGCTTTCGCCCGTTAATTATAGTGCTACGCTGAGACTGTAGTCTGTGCAGCCTCGTGCTCAAGGCTCTCCTTGGGTAGACTGGTTTCCAGCCTGTTGGGCATCTCTAAACCAAAATATTCAATAAAAGTTCTGGTTGCAGCGGACTAATCGGTATAGATTTATTTCTTCAGAAAAGGGGGGAATGATACAGTGACTAGTCGTAGATTACTAGACTCTATGTGCCTATGTGATAGGGTTTAGAAATGTCCAACAGCCTGGAAACCAGGCTATCATAGGAGGGTGCATCGTCTTCTTGAGTATCGAGCCGCGGGTTATAAATGAAGGGTAAACAGGATGTGAGTTAGCGCAATAAATAGACAATGGCCCCCTTTCAACTCCTTCGTTTACCCGAGCATTGCTCTTCCTCTAATCAAGCTACCCCTGCGTGGCACCGTGTTTAACCCTTCGGGCGCCAAAGCCCTTCCTTGCAATGTAGTGATACCCACCAGGCATGGACAACAGTATGTTCCTGGTATTGAAGGAGTTAAATCGGATGTTGAACAGGGTCCATATTGTCTGACGATAAAAGGAATTATTGTTCCCTCACAATTCACCCTTTATGTACTAAGTGGTAGTCGTTATGTGCAGGAACATTTAACGTGCATGGTGCGTACGAGCAAGTATGCTCGCTTCAGACATCTTTGGTTGAACCAAGGATGTACACATTCTTGGTTTGGTTGAACAAGAGTCGATGTCGAAGAGTTGACTATATGTAAGGGGAGCAGTTATTTCCACGTGATCATTTGTCATTCTTACGAACTTCTATCAGGGTCCATGGTAATAACATAATGTGGATGGAGCAATGGGTAGTACATGTAGAAACAAGTATATGTTGAGCACCATTAAACCATCACTTTGAAACTAATGGCAGACCAGGAAGGGAGAAGGTCGCCCCCCCCCCCCCCCTGCCAATCCCTTCCTACACCCCTTTCTCATCATCCAGCCGTTATCCCGTCATTCAATCTCTGATTGAAACACCCTTACATGTATTACCTGCCCTTAATCGAGCAGAGTACTGGAGCCATAATTCATGAAACCTTACTAAGCCTAGTTAGTTACTACGGTGCAACAAAATGTATACATTGTAGTAACCAACAAGGCTAGTAAGTTTTCATGAATATGGCCCCTGATCTATTGGAGTTGGATATATTAGATATGGAGAAACGCATGTATGGCATTTAAAGAGTTAACCTAGTCCACGCAAAGTCACTACTACATAAAGGAAAATGCACATTCATTACACCTGCTTTGACCAATGTGGTACAGCGGCTTTGTCTAGTCTAAACCTGTCCAGATTTATTTCCGACTCGTAATCTTCGTTTAGTGCTCATACGTCACGTGAGCGCGTGGGTTCATCCTCGTTTATATACACCACTATCGTTTATGACGTCATCCGGGAAGGATTTGGAGCCAAACCTGGCAGGTACTATCATTGGAGAGTCGAATGTTTTGCAGACACCAACGGACTAAAGTGGACACTCTAGCGGGCTTTGCGGGAGCGGAAAAATCAATCGCTTACCTATAGATCAGTGTACAATTTCACGTAGGTTCGTATGATACCGAATACCGTTCATTGTAATATGTGTCATTTTAACAGCATTAACAGAAAACCACACCTCAAAACACTGTTTCAGATACCTTTGTTGATGTTTACTAACTCTTTATATGCCACATATGTATTCACAATGGATATACGCAATTGCCATAGAGCTACACACAACGGGTTTAGCACAGCAACGCTATAAAGATGTATGGTAAGGAATTATGAGCTTGAGGCTTAGGACCGAGATAATGATGGTAGAATTCTGTCTGGTACAAACGAAATGGGAATTATACCAAATAGGAGTATTGAACCGAATATGATATAAACCAACCGGTAAGATGTGAACATGCTTTTAGCATATAGTTATTTTCTAGTGCTGTTCGCTTTGAGTTTGACCTCTCCTTTCCTATCTTGGGGTGACTGAGATTGGTCACTTCCGTTCCCTCTTTATCCTCGCTCCCAGAACGTCACGTTACTGAGGCCTCAAAGCACCAAGATAGTTCTATCATCATGACCATAGCTTTATAAAAAAATATATGCAGAACTAATGGATCTTGATATATTTTGGAACAATATATTATACATCAAATTTGTCATCAGTGTATACGTATATTTATTTTCCAGTTTAACGTAATAATAAATTCACCTCACCTCAACGTGTCACTAGCCGTAAAGGGCCCCCAAATATCTATATTCATGGTCATCATGGCCTTATGCGTTGGAAAAGGGGTCTACTTGATATAAAGAAACAATTTGTCATCACTCTACATAAACATGATAAACACAAGGGGCCTCTCAGATATTCATATCCTTATCATAATCGCTGGGTCTTTGATAAGGAATTTGAAATAGATTTTGCCAGAAAGAAACAACAAATCTTTCATCTCATTATTATCCATGAATATGATGACATGATGTCATAAGTTTAAACTGCGGGTCTGTGTCGTTCGAATATTGTACAGTAAAGAGAGGAAGGAGGACATCATATTTGAAAGGAACTGACGTATTCTCGAAACACAGAATCTTAATGAACATTGAGGATAAAAGTGTCTTTAAAATGTGGCCACCATGACAATCCGACCCTGTTGTTCATGAGCTATCAATGAGAAGAGAAATGCGAGTTCTGCATGGTCGTAAGGGGCTTGGTATATGAGGGATTGGGGTCGAGAGAGAGAGAGAGGGGGGGGGGGGGGGAAGGGGGAATTGGGGTTGAGGCGTTAAGAGAGAACGTGATGAGTAGTCACAATAATAATTTTGCGGGACTTCCACCGTCTTAATTTGGTGTCCTTCGCAGATTAAAGCTTCGGCAATATAAATCTATTAATAAGACAATCACTATGAGTGATTAGCACATGATTAAGGAATTATGAAGATTATCTGGGGAGCATTATTTTAAGCAAGAATCGTCGGGTGTTCCCCTCGGCGTTCTGCTTAGGAAAGCTGAATAGTCACGATGCCTAATTGCGAAAGATTATCAGCAGGATCAGGGGAATCCTACTGCAAAGGAAGAATTGTTCACTCTTGATATATTATGCAAGGGGGCGTAATTATTCACTTCGATGAATTGTCATTTTCACATTTCCGCTTCCCTTTGCGCGACAACCTTGGGGAAAAACCAATGGTATTTTCCAGATTCGGATATTAATGAAAACCGTGTTTTCACAAGTTCTTAATGGCAGCGTGACGTCCTGACCCCCCCCCCCCCCCCCCACCCCACCCCATTCCCGGCCTAAAAGTCCCTGCACTTGATTTTCATCCTTTTCCCTCTTTGGGACTAACTTTATGTATTTTCGGTTGTGGGACTATGCTCATATTTATTCAGTGCTTTTACTTTAGGATTTTGTTCATCATTGGTTTCATGCTTACCGCAATTGTTTGGCAACATGAGTGACATTTCAAAACCTGCTGTTACCCCCCCCCCCCTCCCCCTCCTCTTCCTGTTTGTGTGCTTACTCCCAAATCCCTGCTTGAAGTTGAAACGAGACCACTGCACTACGAACTCTGTGCAAGTTTGCTGAGGTGACGTCATTACATGTGGTACAAGGAGCTATTGTCAATGTCATGAATTGTCGGTAGGAAGACTTTGACCTTAGCCTCTGGCACAAGGTCGTTGGGATCCCTGTAAAGAAAACGTTCACTAATTCCATAAATGCCACAGGCAACTTACAACGAGACAGGTGAAATTGAAAGATGAGGTGTGTCACGTATACCCATCGGACAGGAAGAGAGAAGAGAGAGAGAGAGAGAGAGAGAGAGAGAGAGAGAGAGAGAGAGAGAGAGAGAGAGACCGTTTGACATGCTTGATGCACTTCAGATCCCAGAATAACGCACCTTTTGTTCTCCGAGATTGATCTTTGGAACCTATGACAATCGACATCAAATGGCTACGCTATTCACCACAGAACGCTAGTCTCTGTTTTAAGCTCATGTTTTCTTCATTGTCATATATACACTTGTCTGGGACTACTGGTTACGTCATTAAATTAACATAATTATTGAACCATGATTAGCATTTTACCATTATGAAACAAAAGATGTTGATGGAGGTTCTTCTGCTTCTACATGGCCTTTTTTGCGTTTAGTTCCTTTGATATCTCTACATGTCTCTCCGCAAAAAGCAGAGGCTATCCTATAGGTTCTCTAACGAAGGAAGTGTGTAAAGTGAATAAATTTAGCAAACATAACGAAAATGGTCTTTTGCAGTGCACGAGCAATGAATGAACGCATCATACGTCAGACTAACACACAGCATACAGTCATGACAATCGACCTTCGTATTATCACAACTATCATGGAAATGGAATTCCCCGTCGGAGCTACTTTCTTTAAATTCACACGGTATTTGTTCTCTCCCTTCCCCTTCTGTGTGTTCTGAGGGGCAGTACTGTTTGCAAGGGGGACCAGAGTACAGAGCCCACACCGATATTTATTGTCATGGAAATTAAAGTTTCCCAAGGTAAATAACTCCGGGTTTTGAATCAACACGTCGTAGGGTTGGGCTATTTTGGGCATGTTCGCACCATTATTGTCCTTGTGCGTTCTTTTTTCAATGTTGATTGCGTGGTTGCTGACTTGGAGAGAAAACTCATCTGAAAGGTGAATTTAATGCCCCCCCCCCCCCCCTCTTTCTCCCTCTCTCTCTTCCTTCCAACACAGACACACGCACATACACATACAGATACACACACATGTTTATGTACAGGTGTATATAAAACTGTACCCATTCCCTTCCCATCTCTTGGGTTCTTCCCCCCCCCCCCTCTCCCCCTCTCCTCCCACTCCCTCCTCCTCCTGCTTCTTCTTCACCCATCGCGAGGAGCATAAACATCCCAGACGGCTGGGCATTCCGTCGGTGTATTTTTAGACGATAATTCGAATGACACGCCACGAACATTCGTCAAACGCAGCGATGTGCAATATTTGCCTTGGATATAAACATGACAGAAAAGCAATAATATATTGGAGAGCATGGCAATGACTGGGGCGCATCGGAAGAGGTCTCGGCGCTATGGTGCACACTTTTCTAGCGATTTCCTAATTATCATGACAGCGGGCATGTGCCGAGATGCTTCAGAGCATGAGTTTGATTTATGGAGTAAAAAAAAAAGACACACGTACCATTTACCTTCAACACCACACCCCCCCCCCCCCTCCCCATTTTCCATCCTTTAATCCCCATTCCAACCGAGCGCATCTCCAACACCCACACCCGCCCCCATGCCTCATCCCAATTCCCTTTTTCCACCCCACCCCCTACCCCACTCCACCTTCCCCAATCCCCCTCCTACCCCCATCCCATATTCTCATTCCCCGTCCCTTACCCCACCCTGCCTCACCCTGCCCCACTCCCACACCCCATCACACACACAAACCATCTTCGTCGTATCATCGACAAAATATGATATGAATTTGACAGCCTCAAATCTCACAAACGGAAACGAGTTTTGTGTTCGTTTCCGCTCGATAGGGTATATACACATCTCCTAGATATGCGCTCCTTGCCGTGCGGTTATCTATGTACTTATCAAAGATTCAACAAATATTCTGTTGGGGATGCACGAGACATGCCTAATCAAACAAATTACTCTAATATGTGGTGACTGCCATTCTCTTTATCAGATTGTGTTTGACGCTGTGCTTTAACCCCCTCACGTACCATTGGTGTTTCCCCCCGTATTGATTCACATAGAACGGCATTCCGGTTGGTACTGAATGTGTTAGCGGAGACTGATATTAGCCCAGAGTGATTCATTATGTACACTGCGGTGACTTACCAAATTCCTCTACCGCATGACACTCACAGCTAGCTTGGCTTCCAGGCTGTAGGGTATTTTCAATCCAAACTACAATATGCAATCAACGGGTCTGGCTGCAGTAGACTAATTATTGTACGTAGTGATTCTATGGCTCACCCATACGGGGGAAAAGAGGAGAATGAAAGAGTGACTAGTCTTGTGAATACTAGACTCCTGTTTTTAATTTTTAATTAGTCTTGTCCCAAAGTATGGAAGACAGGTTACTTGCATCTTGGAGTGTCAAGAGTCTGCGAAGTGAAGCTCGAGTTCCTCTTTTCATGTTTTGTCTGGTATTGTATGATGTGAGGCGATTGGGATTCCTCCCGCCTCTCACGATTTCCTTTCGCTGTTCATCACTCCCAGACTTGGTGCTATTTATATATTGGTGGGAGGAGGGGGGGGGGGGGGGGGGGGTAAGCGTCATCCGGGGAAGGGGACAGAGAGGAGGAATGTTGGTGTGGGTGGGGGTCGGCACATTCTAGAAAACGGGGAGGAATGAGAGAGAGAGGGAGAAGAGGGGAGCGAAGAGGGAGGAAGAGGCAAAGGGAGGGAGAAGGGGAGGGGGAGATAGGGTGCGGCAGAGATGGATGAAGGGAGAGAGGAGGGAGATGGGAGGGGTAGAGATGGGGTGGGGTCGGGGATCTCTTTACATTCGTGGTGGCATAGAGAAAGGGGAGAGGAGGTGGATCGAGAATGTGGTGAGGGGAAGGGAGGAGGAGGGGTGAGGGGGAAAAGTGGAATAGAGGTGGATGGGATGGGAGATGGGGGAAGAGGGTTAGAATGGTGGGATGGGAGACGGACGAGAGGGGGTAGAGGGAGAGAGATTGGAAGGAGGGGGAGAGAGAACGGAGGAGATGATAGGGAAAGGTGTTATGACATTCTAAAGTTGTTACGAAACTTACGATCGATAGGAGTCGGTTAGTCTACATTGTTACGAATTACATTTGGTTACCAGACACATTAGCATTTCTGCCAACAATTTGAATCTTCAATCGCAACTAAACTGAAAAAACCCCACCTCAATATACAGCTTGAATACTGTTGCTATTTTGGTAAATCTGGAGTTGCCAGGAGCGTAACTAAGACAAAGAGCATAATCTGATAGTGATGTCAAATTCTGATTGTTATGAACGGAACGTATGTTATTCATGCTGTTTACTTATCTTTTGAGACGCTTAGAATCATGCAGCTACATTGCTAGCGACTTGCATATAAAGTGTGTACTCACAGATAACCGAACGTTCAGGAAATGAAAGAAGTGAGTGCTTCTTTGTAGACTTCCGCAAAACCTTTAACCATCAGTTGTCCTGCATCATCAATCATGCAGTTCATGACTATTTGCACAATTTTTCTTCATCAGTTACAGGAATTAAGGAAATGGGGGTGTGGGGGAGGGGACGGGTGGGGGGGGGGGCGTTAGTATGTTGTTATCAATCTCGAATCGCATTGTATTGATATCAGATTTCACACGCCATAGCAGAAATTGCTACTTTGTAAATATTTTCTGTTTACGAAACTTAACGCGTGAAAAAGGTTGCGTGCCAAGGGTTGTCATTCGTGGCTAATGGAAAACCATTTCATGCACGGCTAATCGGCAGTGCTGTCTTTACCATGCACCCGACATCATAATGATGGGGACTGAGCAGGCGCGGGAACCAGGGTCCATAATCGTTGATAACCGAACCCTCCGAATAACTCCTCCCCAGGGTCCATGCTTCCATGCTTCTGAAAGAATTTTGTTTGTGGATCCTACACTACCACGGCTACAGTGTACATGGTTTATCCATGTACTATTGTAAAGGGAAACACTGCCTCTTTATAAAAAATAAATTTGTCACCAGTTTTACGTCTTATTACGAAATGAATCTGATCATCTGGACTTCCTGGTTTGAAACGGAGAACAGCTTCACGTCCGATCCGGGACGCTTCTTCAGCTCGTCTGAACTGGCGGGAATTCATCGTTGCCACTTCGTGGCGACGTACAATCGATGTTTTACGTCTGTTTTTACGTTTTACGTCTGTCATAAGTCTGAGATAGCTTACTCAGTGTCGGCTGCAAACACACCCCTTGTTGTGGTACCGTCGCAAAATAATGTGTTTGGTAGAAGGGCTGCAACTTAAAAGACTGGGGACTCTATTGAGACCAATACACTGGCAAGGGTTCGTGCCCACAGGCTTGCCTAAGCATTAAAGGTATTGTAATGAGTGTCCAAGGCATTGCCTTTAAAACAATGTACGGGGTTGTATTGGTACACACTACGGAGCTTGTAATTAACGGGGTTCCGTTCTGACATGGCCATGGACCCCATTCTTGTTGTTTGATTTCAGGATACCACTAAGTAATCATCTCCAAATTAAAACATCGTTGACATTAAACAAAACATTTCGCAGGTGTTAACGGTAAAATGATAACTTCTTCTCTTTCCCTTTAAGACGTTGAGCATTTATTTTGCGACTCTGACTCAAAGGCTTGATCAAGCCAGGTATGAGCTCTTTCCTGTCCCCGCCCGTTGCCACCTGCCTTTCCTTTCTCGGGATGGATTCGTCTCGCCTGTCACCCGTGTGTCCTGTAGGGATAATGTATAGACAATGTGCAGTCCATCATTAATATCAGTGCTTTGTCTCTTACCTGTGATATGGCCTAGCTTCCAGGTTGAGATAACAGATAGTGATAGTGATAAAAAAATAAATTGATAAGAATAATAATGATGATAATAATAATAATAATTAAGTACATAAAAATTTAAAAAGTTGCCCCTGAAAATGTTGAATTATTTTTTCCCTGTACAGATCAAACAGTGCGTGGAAAACATGTGTGAACACTAGGGAGATAACATTTTTTTTTAACAAAGACTTACATCTATCTCCCTGCATTATGGAAGCTAGGCGAACTAACGTTCAAACGCTAGCTTCTGTGGATCATCTGCATGATCGGAAAGAGGGAGATGTCCAAAACCCTAGTGATGAGCGTGATGAGTAAACGAGCGAGCATTAAGCCGTACCTTGACAGGTCTGGCATCGACTCAACCTGACATGAATCAATCGCCATGGTTACTAATCGATGGAAACAAGTCATGCTCTTCCAATATCCGATCCGATCTGAAGAATAAGGAAAACGTCTCGTGGTGTATATCGGAAGGGACGACATTGTGAGCTGTCCAGCGAAGACGAAACACAACACCGTTGTTTCCGAGAAAAACAAAATCGTGAGACTTGTAAGAAGAGATAAAAGGCTACCACAGACGATACGATGTTGCCATGATTGTGGAGTCGTGAGGGCCTCCGATTAGAAATATGACGTTTCCTTCTTGTACAAATCAAATGAGCGGGTCCTGTGATTCAGCCTGTTACAGAGTCGCATGACTGATCGGATCGTGTCGTCTGCGGTGATTTGGAATTTAGGACTATTTCTGTCATGGCCATGAGTGCTGTATATCCAGGATGGGCAGAGATTCTGGAGAGTCTTGAATATATTTTGAGAGGGGAAGCCCCCCTTTCCCCCAATCCCACACTCCTCCGCCTTCCGTTCTGTACTACAGCATCTTCCTATCATCATGTCTATCCGTCATAATCAAGCAGCATCCTTCTTTCTCCTGGCCTCTTCCCTTTTCACCAGGGCCCGCCATTCAACTGTCACTGTCTGCTATTGCATCTCTCAAAGGACTCTCATGACGGAGTGTGTGTCTGAACTATATATATTTCAGTAATGCACACAAATGTCATAGGACAGCATTTTAATTGACACAGGAAGGTTTAACTTTCTCAGCCCTAATGCACACCCATGTGTAACGCACCAACAGCGTGTTCATGTCCTGGTAATGACAGTGTTTTAAATTATTGCTTCGTCTTCTAAATCATCCATCAGGTGACACGGATAGAGGCGTTGCAAAATATGTACTCCCAGCACGCTAATGTTATACAGGACTGAGGAGCATAGTGTCTACATGTTTATAAATGGTTAACCCTTTTTGTGCCAGACAATCTTCTTCAATGTAGTATCTGTGTGCATTAATGGTGATAAAATACACAAATGGCACGTTAAGAGTTAAGCGATTCGGAAAGATCTCTAGATCGGATCCCAGCTGCAATTGCGCGGAAGGAACTTCCCCAATTACCTTCCAGGTTCCCCGCTCCCTGCCCCTGTGGGTCAGGGGCGTTGAATAGGCAAGGGGGTGGGGAAAATAGCAATCAGAACTCATGTCGCTTAGACATTAGCCTAGCTTCCAGGCTGTTGGGCATTTCTAAACAAAACTATTCAATAAATGGGTCTGGCTGCGGTAGACTAATCATCCTAGACTTCTTCTCCAGCTCCTACAACTGAGAGAAAGGGAGACTGATACAGTGACTAGTCTTAAAGTACTAGACTTCATTTGTCGGTTGGTATTAGAAATGTCCAATAGCCTAGAAGCAAGGCTACTTAGACATTGTCATGAATGTTTAATAGATGTCATGGCTGAGCTGCGATGTAATGTGTTTTATCGAGTGAGTAAGAGCGGCGAATAATTGTCAACAACAGGAAATTTTAAACAATTTGATTTGGGTTATCTTCCGGCCCCTCTTGTAAAGAAGAGGAAAGTTTGACAGGTTAATAAATTTGTCAGAGTGGGGAGCTTTCCGGTGATCACTGTGATTTCACCGGTGTGTCTTCCGTACTCATTGGATCCCGGGAAGATGCGATTAAGCTATCGATTAGAATGTCTAGTATCGCAATGGCAATCGTATAAACTGTCGCCTGTCACGTCAACATACGCGCGGCTACATAAACAGTTTACCTGCTGGTTAAATTTGATTTAATGATTTAAAAGTAGAACTTGGAGGAGTGTATCTCTTCGAATTATACCTTGATCTAGTGTTTCCCGAAAGGGCTACAGTCAGACAGTACTGATCATCATGGGACATGTAGCCATGGTAACTCAATTTTAGAAAATCAAGTGTTCCCCCAGCATGCCAAGACACAGGAAAGACGTGCCAAGGCCAAAGTCAACATGCATGACTTATGGGGGGTCAGGTCTAAGAATTTGGCGCGGTAGTTAGAATTGATTTTAGTTGAATTGAATTCGACCTCAGGAATAACGGCATTATGTCAAATACATTATTTCATCATGTGAGTAATGTTAACAAGCCTGTGTCAGTGTGTCTTATTTCAATTCCCATTTCAATTTAAAGGAGAACATGGTTACCAATAGTAGAGGGAGACAGCATATCAAATACTGTACATGATCCGTTCGAATTGCATAATGGTTCGTTCCTGTATGATGTATCCAACACAGTCTCCGGATTCCAATGGGACATACCCTATGATATTGGATATTGTAAAAATTGCATATTTATTTGTTTGTTATTTATTTATTGTTTGTCCTCCTCTGCGAACCTCATAAAACTTGGTATTTCCCTCTTTTGGAGGTTTTGTCCATCTTGAATATGATATAAAACGATCAGTTGTCTCCTGCCCTTCTCGTTATTTGACGGACTTTATCCTCCCCTTGTCATCCTTGTAACTCGATGATGGGGGTTTATAATGGCGATGTCTAGGTTTGTCCAGAGAGGTGGGACGGGTGGGACCCCTCTCTGGTTTGTCTACTAGTCATCAGTACGATTTTAGCCACCTGCACGTTTCACGGCCTCGGCAATATTTGATATAAAAGAAATCATGCATGACTAAGAATGATGATTATATCGACGTTCTGTTCGTAGGGTGTAAGCAGGGAGGTGGGAGTTGTAAGGTTGCTTACAATCACCATGTACACCGATCATCATCAACTAGTATGGATGTCTCAAAGAAATTTCCATCTTATCATGATTATGCTGTATTTGTTAGGATTGCCTTTCATTTAAACCAAAGGAAAATGTTTTGTTCATGTTCTGTTGGAACATGGGAACAGTTTCTACAAGTTTTTTTTTTTAAGTGATGCTGCAGCATTGTTTAACTCTCCCTATGCCAGATCAAATGCTTCTCTGTTTGATGTATGGGCATCTCTAGCGAAATAATGCACACATGACACTTAAAGGGTTAATCACGAACCTACTTAGTTAAATCAAGGATGTATGAAGCTAACACGTGATTGGTTTAACCATGGACTTACACCGCTGTGCGCTGGTTCATTCCAGGGCATACATACCAAATGACACCCATGACTGATGCAGTGGTATGTAAATCGAAAGAGATGCATTAGTAAGTAATGTCGTGGTGTGAGGGTGGGTGACTTTGTGTCTGCGATCAGCATGGTCAGTGGTTAGTAATAACTGGCATGCATGCTTGGTCTTGGTTTTTTTAACTCTTTTTGTTCTACATGTGCCTTTTTAACAGGTAAAAGAGTACACGCCAATCCCATAGAGCGGGAGTTTATCTGTCATACACACGGTTAACCGACCACCCGTCCGCCTTAGCATGCCTAGTGTGAAGGTGTAACCGCTGATCCATCCCTCTTCGTCGAAATTGAACCGAAACTTAACCCGCCATCCCTCCTCCACACGACCATGCACACACACACACACACACACACACACACACACACACACACACACACACACATATTTATATATATCTATTTTAGTAAAAGGGCTTTGTGATGTATTTTTTATTTTAAGAAGAAATTTTAAGGTCTATACCCAGTAGTAAATAAAGCATGCTTCATCCTGTCATTACATTACTTCTGGCTTGTTTTTCATTCACTTTCAGGATGGTGCATGCTATCCTTGCTTCGGGGTCTGTGCCTAAAATTTCTTTTCAAAATTTCTCTTATTTTGTTTGGAAACCCATGCAGTAAAACGGCTAGCAGGGCGGAAGTCGAATAAAAGTCTTTTATGCAAGTGTGGCTTGGACGGCACAATGCCGATTGTGAAGTCCTCGCCTGAAAGGCCCTTATAAAGCCAGCTATTGAGATACTTCTCGGTGATTATCTACGCTAGGCCAACTGTACTATTCACGAGATAGTAAATTGAAGGTAACGCTTAGTCCTGTATAGTCCTATTCCCTTGCCATAGGATAATACACCAGTCCATAGCACGCTATTGCGATGGGGGTTTTTTTTCATTGCTGCTGTTGTGCGCAGACGATGAGAGGGAAAGGTGTGGTTTTGATAAATAAGTACGCGCGTAAATTTGGGTATGTTGTCTGTGCTATGTACATACTGTCTGCGTGCCAAAGTATTTTTGTTATATTTGATAAACGTGATACATCCTTATCTTTCAGACTCCATACTTCCATCTGGGAATCGCGTGTATTACCTGTTCACAAATGATTCCGTCGTCTACACAAGTCAAATCGGAAATAATAAGCATGATAGGATAAATATAAATGTTGCAACTTAGATTCCAGGCCTATGCCATCGATTCATGCTTTGACACATGGAACAAAAAAATATGTTTATAATAATCAACATGTAGGCACCCCCAGGTGTACGCTCTTCATCTTTGTGATTTACTTCCGCCTTAACACCCCCCCCCCCCCCCCCCACCTCAGCCCTCAGAACACTGCACTTACAATGAACCCCGTGGAATTATTGCAAGACCATTTGCTGCGAATTACATTTTTTATCATGAATGTTTGCACATGAAAGTGTAAATGGCAGTATTACGTGAGAACCATGGGGGAAAAATTATGTATACAGAGATAGCTACCATAGTTGCATATAGCTAATGACCAAATGAAAACGATTTTCGTCGGTCGTTTGATTTTCGCGTTTCATATTGATTTTTTTTTTCCTACACTCATTTCACTTAGCAGGTCGACGCCGGGGCAAAACCCTGTATTCGACTCTGTATACAACACCACGGGTGAAAGAAGGGGGAAATGGTTTATTCGATATTTTGTTGGTTATTGTCGCGGGGAAATGAGAGGGGGTGTACGGTTCATCAGCTGTGAATAAAAGGTGTCAACCTCATAATTGTGTTATTGTTGAGGGGATTTGGGGTTACGTGTCACAATATAGTGAAACCTCTATATAAAAGACTATATAGATTGCTCCAGGGAGACAAGACTTCCGGTATTTATCATCAGGTGGTCTGTGTGTATCGGTGACTTTATTACCGGTTTAAATTATATGCATCGTTCAATGTGAAACGGAAAATGTGTTCTTTATAGACAGGCTACCTCAATACAGATTTCAATGAGAAGTATAGTTCATGGGAAATTAAACATGTCGTAATTCTACACAACAATGCTAAGAGGTCGCTAGATTAGGTATTTATTTGTGGAATGAATTGCTTCAGATGTGTTATCGTGTTGTGGGAAAACATTGAGGCGTGCTAATAATATTCAAACAAACACGGAAGTGAGAGGCAAAAACTGCTGGTTAAACATGTCGATATGATTGTTATGAAAATGGCAGTATTCAGATTGATTATGTTGTTGCTGTATTGTGTGTTCGCCCCAATTCTGTCGCTCTATGGTCATGATTGCGGTTGAGATATCAATCTATCGGAGACGCCAGTGTTGTCTAAAATAGTTGTTTATTTGAATTTTCCATGTTTCTTCCTTTTGTGCACTGAGCATGTTGAACATGAAGATACCAATATGAGTCATTGTGGGTATAGTGCTCCAAGACTTATCTATTTTACATTTCCCCGGTCTATCTTGAAAGCCAGGCTAGTTGTACATGTATTACAAAGCGTGATAATGAAGTGCATTTTGACAGGCTGCAATATTACACGAAGAAGTAGGAGAAGAGTAAAGGCGCAGGTCTGGGGGTGAGATTTACTATCTCCATTGATAAAAAAAATGGGATAAAATGGAGCCGAAAGAAAGAGTGGGGGGAAATGTTTGCATAAACCCTTCATCATAATCTTGTTAGTGTACAGTTGGCTGCAGATCAAAGGTATTTTTAGATTGTTTACGTCTAGGACAAAGCTATAGTAGATTAAATTGTCAAATGTGGCAGATCACCATATACAAAGAGAAGGGAAAATTGAGAATTATTACAGCACGGATTATTTAATGAAGTCAGGGCGGTCTGGACAGTATTATAGATCCAATTAGGATACTGGTAATGAAGCGTGCCGACGATACCCGGGGCGTGAAAACCGCACCGAGAGTGAAGTGGCTAGACTGAGATGATCATTGTTGATGGCATTAAGGTGTTTTAAATGACTTCGCAATTTGTGTGATGTTTTCTAAGAATGCACCGACATAGCACCATTTTTTGGAGTTGCTGGATACATGGTTATGAAAACTTTTTTAAAATTCTTTTCTCACTATGTGATCACCTATTACATAGCGAGGTACGTAGATAAAGCATATGATAGAAAGAAATGAGAGACAAGTACGGAGGGAGCGGTGGAAAAGAGAGAAATAAAATGAGAAGACAACTATGGAGGGGGGAGTTCAAATGAAGTTGGGCAAGGACTGAATTGTACCGGCAGAATACTCTAAAGAACATGCTGTTTACCCAAGGTATATCTTCGTGTGTCATACAACAGCTCATGTATACCTTTACCTGTCATTGTTCTCACTGATAATGTGTTGCTTTGGGCAAAGCAGTGATTGATAAACCGATTATAATCGGCATTAGGGCGTTCTGAATCAATTCAGCGTCGTGTGCTGCCCTACTCTGACAAAAGGAAGCACGTGACAAATCACCCAAATCTGGGTTATTGGTATTCTTAGATAGTTAGCTTGTACCTAGCATTTCCTATATACGGCAAAAATCTGGACAATACATATTCATCTTGCTGTGAGATATTAAATTTAACATGATGTGGTGTTGCACTGATGCCAATGCAAGTGACAGACACATTTTGCTCATTTACAAGAAAAGTCTATTTTGTTAGTTGCTTCCTTTTGTCAGATTACGGCAGTGTAGTCCCTCCTAATTGCAAAAGCGTCCCTATTCCAGAACATGATCGCCTTAGTGTTGCATGCCGTAGTCTAGGAAACTCCTCATTGCGACCATTAATTAGCATTGATTAAGTGCAGATTAATCATTGTTAATGGGGGGATTAGTTTTTTGTTGGAAGTCACGGAGGGACTTTTAAAAGGAGGCTTCCCCGGAAGTGACGTGGCACTCCTGCGGGGCGACTTTCTAAACAAAGCGCTCCACAGAATGAATTGCATTTTATTATTTTGAAAAGACAGCAACAAAATAATGTGAGATGTTTTTCATGATTTTTGACAAGAAGGTAATTAAGTTATACATTGGCGGCAGACTATGTGTCTCTTTCTCGAAACGTCTCGACGTTTACGATTCTGTCATTGACAAGCTGACAGATTCAGTCCTAAATTGTGAATCTGTTAAAAACCGTATTTTCTCTTAGGCACGTGATCGAGTTTGCTCACTGATTTCTCGTTGGTTCATTTATTGTAAGTTTCATCCTAATGTGTTTTCATGATTTGTTACCAACAATAAAACCACTTAAATGTTAACGTCATTGTCACTAAAAAATACAAATTTGCGCTCAAATTTGTGAGGATATTCCATGCGTGGCTATTGACTATTGATCCCAACATGCCTAGGAAAACAACCACTTAGTTTTATACTTTTCTTTTCTACCAGACAAACAGTACGTGACATTCCAGCGTAGATTGACAAGTATTATGCCTTTTCCATTCAAACCTGTTCAACTAAATCGTACATGCAAATACGTCAGAATATTTCCAACCTTTATCATCAATCATGATGATTAATATATAGTTCTGTGACGATTCGAAGAAATAAAACGACTTTTTGTCATTTTAGCTAAGCTTGTAGTCATGGCAATAAATATATTTTTCTTTCGAGAGAATCCGTGGGTTTTCTGTAATACTGAAAAGGTTTGTTCACGTTTGCAATGATTTTCGCGGAACGACAAGCATTCTACTCGAAATGTTCATGCAGAACTTTTGAGAATTGTGCATTTTGGTTGTTGAATGAAATGGTTATCATGTTTGTATAGCTGATATTGTATATTATATATTCCTCGTACCTGAAATGATTGGAAATAATGGACATAAAGTGTTATATGTTTTTATGTTATCTTTACAATTGAAAGCAATAATATTGTATGTCTGACCGTGCCGACAGGCTCCCTTATCTGTCTCTGGAGTTTGCTCCAGGAACACAACATGAACACTTATTTGCAGGGGATGTTTGTTTTTCAATCCAGATATCACGAAACGAATACTCTGCAGTACGTTTCGCAATATACCATCATGGGGGAAAATTCAATCTTTCCTGATTCACGTTATTCACTACTACTTTACGAATTGAGTGTGCTAATTCGCCCTGGGTCACGTGTTTTTTTTTTTTCACTGTACGCTTTCCACTGTTTCCTTGTATCGTGTGTATTGCGCAAATGATTATGTACTATACCAATGTCGTGTAAAGAGTTAAGAATCACACGCCTAGTTTGGCTCACCATGCTTATGGTACTTGGGTGCTAAGACCACTGAAGACGGAGCACTTCTCCGTGGGATAATGAGTGGATTAGCTGGCGCTAAACTCGAAGGAAGTTCATGAGGCGATAGTGGATTAGTAGGGATCAGCGTATAAGACTGAAACTGCTCGCTGATTGACGTTGTCCTGCCGCTCATCCGTAGGTTTTAAGCCCTTAACCCTCTCAGTACCAAGCCAGGAGAAGCCCATCGACTTATTACCCATTTCATGCACTTATGGTACTGGGAGGGTTGAGTGCTCTCCTTCGTCTCGTCTTGCATTAGTAATCAACGGTATTCTGTCTGGCAAAGTAGCGTTAAGATATGAAGGGTTCTGTCTTCAGTCTGTATCTACTTTCTGTCGCGATATAAAATGGAACCACGCGTATCTGAGGAAACGCATTAAGTTGGGACAGGTTTATTTTTTGCGAGGGTTTAAGCATAAAGGCTTACGGAGGTGTTATGCTTCTGCATGATTTTCTGAATGCAATCATGGACCCTATTATGATACAATTAATGAGTTGTTAATATGCAAATCATATTATTAAGTAAGGATTCCAAAGTGTTCAGCTGCAATATACTACATGTTATAACTTTTCAGTTTTCCTCCTGCCCGCCCATCAACGGGAGGAGTGTTCAGGTTTGAATACTCGACATGGGTTTACCAGATACTCAGTATTGCTTGGATTAAATATGCTCAACAGTCTGGAAGCAAGGCCACTAGGGATGGGCTCTAGGGCTGGACATATCTAGGCTGCTGGCTCTATGATTCATTAATACCTAGTCTATAATTAATACCAAAGCATCCGGCATTTCGTCTGATCATATCGGAGATGGACCGTGAGTAAGCAATCAGCACTCACTTATCAAGTGTTACGTAATCGAGGGACATACCACGGCCGCAGAACGCCAAACATTAGGCCTATATCCCAATGTGATGATGATAATGTTTTGCTGTTTATCATTTGTGATTGTTTAATATGAATTTCTGAGAACTCTGTGATATATTTCCGTTGATCCTTTGTGTGATCATTTTGGCGGAGATTAATTCTGACCACACGTAGAGAGGCCATTAGGGGTTGGGGGTGGGCGGTGATATTTACGTAGAAAATACTTGGCCGACAGAACAATCATCATAATAATGCTTAATTGGAAAGTATATAATGACACTGATGATGTGGTTAGTATGGTGTCACAACGATAGACATGATAGAGTGTATCATAGCCAAACTTTACAATGTGGTGATGAATAACTCTTCGTCAATCAATATATGACAGGAGCCCTCGCTTCTGCCAACTTAGTTTACAACGTCATACATCTTTCAAGACTGAGCATTAAAAAACAACTAAAATAAGATGTTGCTATATCAAAAGTTAAGTTCAAGCATAACAATGGCAATGAGAACGAGAACTATATATATGATTTCAAAGATCGTATGAATGGGTATGGTAGAAGATCAATTTGATACGTCGTGATCATGGTAATAACACCCCTTCCCAATATTTGCTAAAGGAAGTGTTTATCGACACCTGTGGTGTCTGCAATGTCAGAATCTTGCGTTTGGGGACACCACTGCATGTACACCCGAGGTGCGTGTATGAGTGCGTACTTATACACGCACCTCGGGGGTACATGCATATGGCGACACACTCATATTGGAGCTGTCTAATAAGTACTATTCGAAACAAACCAACGATTATCAATTGCAAAATGGCAATGGCCAATCAACATGATTGATGCATGCGATTTTCGTTCAAAAGACTAACCAGTAACCAATCTGAATTGGTCTTTCAAATTTGCAATTGATCGCAAATCTTTATGTTACGGGGCCCTGGACATCACAACATCAATCAAGGATGAATCTGATTTGTCCTTCTCACAGGTTTATGACCGGCGTTGACTTATTGAATTCTCTTAAACAATCAAAATCACAATCTATCATTCGATCATGCAGAGCAGTGTGAAGGAGCCCGTCACAGTGTCAGCTGGGAAGTATTCAGAGGTATTTGACCACTTTCTGAACCAGCATTTCGATGTTTGTTTCGGAGTATTTGACCATTTTCTGACACAGCAGTTCAATGTTTGTTGACATCGCATAATGACGTCATCCATGAAGACAGCCTCGGTTTTTTGCGATTGATATCTCTTTTTCCATAGACGTTTTGACTCTTGTCGAAAGCGGAAACGTGAAACGCGTATGAACGAGAGAGGGAAGGAGAGGGAGAGAGAGAGAGAGGCAAAGAGAGAGAGAGAGAGATGGTGAAAACAGATGATAAGGAGTTCAACTTTCGATGAGTTTTTGTTGACTTTGAGTCTGACCGTTTACTTTCTGCAACGTTTGAGGAAAGTTATGGAACATAATTATTTCGTCAGCAGCTTGATCTGAGATCACTTTCTGTGCAATGGCCAGTCGGACAATGCACTATATCAAAATGCTTAGTTTTTATGTGTTATTATCATTGCTAGCTGTGTATAAACATTTTATAAATATAGTCTATAGACACACTATATATGAATATGTGTGTATGTGTAATATAATTTACTTATTCGTATTTCGTCATATTTTTTTTTTTTTTTTTTTTTTTTTTTTTTTGGGGGGGGGGGGGGGGGTGATTGAATCTCAAACGTGCATTGTTGGCAGGTTTCTGGACATGGACCTATGGAGCTCCATGGTAAGGATTAAGTTAGCATAATGGACTTGCATGTTCTAGGCCAGGACTTGGACAGTTCAATGGTCAGATGGTGGTCAAACTCACAAAACCCTCCTCTTTCATTGCACTTCGTGTTGTCGTCTGGATCAACGAGTGCAGAGTTAATCCAGCTAAGAGTCCGGTCAATAACACCCACTGAGCCAAATGTCATACATTTAATTAGTTTGTTTATTCCGGTTATACTTATCTATTATAACCCCCCTTAGTCCGATAAGCAATTAACTACGTTGTAATTGACATAGGACTATCAGTTGTTGGTACTGAGAGGGTTAACATCAGATAGCTTGTACAATGAGTGGCCCTCGTGTATTCATGACTACTGTACTTGTTAATGAAATAAATCTTAGTGGAATTTAGCATTGGTCCTACACGAATACACTTTGATCAACCTTGCCTTGGATTTGATGTGGGATTATCACGATTATGGGAGCTTTAATCTAGGTACGTCTTGTTTTGTCTGGTATTCTTGTTTTGTTCGAGACACGAAAGGCTACCAAATATGTGGATCAGCAAATACCATGATCAATGTATATGTATAGCCATGATAGGTATATGTGTCTTGGTTCCAGTGTTGTTGTGTATCTTGGGTTATGGTATCTTGGGAACAAAATGATTGGAGATCGGTAGCTGGAGCAACTGTGTTTCAGAGCTGGAATTTGTCTACGTAAACTTAAACAAGGACACGTTACGTAACGTGTCTCACAGCAAAATGACGCTAGTATAAAAGCAGATTTTTAATGTTGTTCACGTGTTGAATATTTTCATGTGTTGCAATGTAAAATGGAGATACTCTTAAATATCATTAAGTAATTCCAAACAGGTTCTTTATGTGAAATGCACTGCTCTGAGTGGAATTGGGAAAGCCCCATTACACCATTTGTTTTCGTGTAGGGAGTTTGGGATATTCGGTGTTTGTCCAATCGCACAATGCTCGATATATATCGCTAAAGCTCCTCAGAAATTTGTTTTGATCGTCGTAAATGTTGTTGGTCTTGACTGCTTTGATATTGCGACGTACTTTTCTCATCAATGGTGTTTCAAATAGAGAGTCCCCTCTTTACCACCCGCGTCGAATACTATATATCATTCATTTATCTCTTCGCCCACTAAACGTTTATCAACTTTTAAGAATTGCGACATTTAGGGGAAATTGTGCCTTGTGTCGAAACAATAAACGTCACACGATACCGTGTAGAGTATATTTCATTTTTGACGGATACATTCCTGCGTCAATTGTCCTTACTTTACTGCTATTGTGACTTCCTGGCTGTCTGCATTCCACTCCTTTTTTTCTCCATCTTCTCAACTGAAGAACATTCAGGAATGTAGAGGCTGGCAAATAGTCGTACAAAGACCCCGCTAAGGCAAACAGTTCTTTTTACAACCACAGGAATGTTTGACAACTATTGGGTATGTGTACTTTTTGAGGGGAGTTAATGTGTATTCGATTTAAATGGTCGGGGGTACGGAAGCGAGGGTGGGGGTGTGGGGGGGGGGGGGGGGTTCGGGGCCACGTATCACTCGTAAATAGAGCAGCAGGCCTTGACATGTACATATTGATCGATACGAATGCATACTTCTAGCTTTGGGCATATATGTACACATTAGATTCTCAGATAAACAACATTTTCACTGATGCGTGACAAGCATGCTAAGACTCCCAATATTTTCTTTGGCATGTTAAGTATGCAGTTCAACCTAATAACATTTTGCTTTCAAACGAATTATTAAAATCAAATCATTTAATCACGTAAAGTTTGAGCAAATGGAAAGTTATTGAGGACATCTTGGTCACTCTTTAACTCCTTCTCAGCCAGAATCCATACTGCCTTGTGGTCATTTGTACAACCAGTGCAAAAATGTTTGATGGCGCATAAAGAGTTAAAACCATGAAAACGGCACAGCCAATAGTGTGTCATAAACTCGTGATATATCGTTTAAGATCGTGGGTGTTTTCTACGTACCAACTCGTCCCTATATCTCCGTCAGTCCGTCTCCAACGAGTGGACTTCATGTACATATGAAGGAATAAACATGATAAATTAATCACGAAAAGCAAATTTCCCAGAGTATCGGATTTCCGGCACTTTCGTCATATTCATGCCGTTGTCTCGTCACATTTTTGTACTTAGATATGTGTATTGTTGCGCCATATAAGGAATTCATTTCTTTTCGTTTGCTCTTGTGGTTTTGCACATAAAGTAATAATTGACAGAACTTTCATTGTGGTGTTACACCCTTTGGTTATGGTGGTCGTATTCGTAAAAAGGAAAAGAATGCAGAGGAAATATGTGCGTAGGCCAAACCTGATGCGTGTTCCTGTAATCCGATTCTGCCCTTTATCATTTTTTGTTTATCCCTTTTATTCCGGAGGTGTGGGTAAATGAATACCATTTTTTTTTTCCTTCTGGGGACGGCTGATTGTTTGCATTGTTGAGAAATCCTCGAAATTCTATCATGTGCAGGCCCAGTGGCAATATACAATACAACTGCAGTGATATGCAGATGTGTAATGCTACTCTCCTTGTTCAGTGTATACCGTTGTGATTCATTGATATAGGTATCATATAGGCCTATTAGGTTTTGGTCTAAAAAAAAAAAAAAAAGAAGGATGATCTGAAAAAAGAACGCATTTACACCCAATCGAAAATATGATTAGACTCACATGTGAACCAAAATGGTATGTTCTTCACACAACAAAAACATTTTACACAAATATTCATTGATGAGAAGTATCTTCATCTAAGTAATCCTGTTGTGCCTGATATGTATACACTGACAAACACTGTTGATGAAATAACGACAATTCAGCTAAATAGCAATACAAAAGTGCAATCTGAGTGAAGTTTGAAATAAAGCCCGTACTAATTGACTTCTGCGTATTGATTATTGTAGTTTTGGTCAGTTGAGCGATCTAGTGTAGGCACTTTAGATGAGTGATAGACTTGTGGCTTCGATCAGCTGACGAATCATGTGACCACTCTGATCGTCACGTGATAACGGTCAAGGCCGTGTGACAGAAACCCGCCGTTATCTTCCAACAACATTGAACTGCGAAACGACATTTTTTCTGACTTGTCGGCAAAAAAAAAAGGACGGAAAACAATAGGATGCCAAGGTGTCAGCACAGCTGACTCACATAGTATGATGGGAAGGAAATCATGGAAAGTGGGTCAGAAAGCCACCACGACTGCTGAAACATTTAGCCATGGAAACTAAAAAAAAAGGATGCCCTGGATTGTCAAGGTCGTCTGGGTACCGTTATGTGATGGGTTCATGTATGTATCACACTTCGATGTGAAGAGCCGCGCTTTTCAAAGGGAAGCATTAAATGTTGTCTAGATGAAGGAGGGAGAGGGAATGGAGAACGGGGAGGAGGAGAAAAGGAATAAGAATTAGGAAAATGAAAAAGAAAAGGCGGAAGTGGAGGAAGAAAGAGATAGGAGAGGACGGGAAAGAAGAAGGAAGAGGAGCAGTGGTTGGAGTATAAGAAGGAGACGAACTTGACCTATATGATGGAGACGGGACAATAGCTATATGCAGATGAAGGGGGGGAAATAAGGAAACAGAGAAATACTACTGACCGAGCTATTTTGTGCAAATTTAAAATGCGCCTCAACCTTGCTTGGGGAATACAATACTTCAACCACCTATCATGGCCTATAATTATCATCTGATCAGCCACGTTTTCATAATATTCATTGTAGATTTATCAATATCGTGACAAGGCATATTTATTTTCAAGGGCTCATTCTGGTCGCACTATTATTCTTCACGTCTGATCCCGCTGATAGAAAGGTTATTTAAACCTCTCAGTTCCATGGAATCATAACATGAGGCATACCTCAGTCCAAATATTATGGCAGGGTACGGACAAGGTTAAGCATTATTAAGTCCACGGCCCTCGCAACGATTAGGCCATGTACAATGCATGATATCATAGTAAAATATGGATCATCATCATCATCGTTTGTATCTTTATAGCATCCGCAACTTCCTATGTTTCCTGAGTATAAACCCTTACAATCCCAGGCCTTGGAAACCATATTAGGCTACTACATACTTCTTATGTCAGTGGTAATTAAAGGGTTAACTTGTAATGTGCTATTGTTGCTCTTTGACACTCTAGTAATCCTATGGGGCAGTAGTTAGTCTGGCACCGAAGCAGTTAAAGTGAGCCAAGCGGCTCAACAGACAATACCGTGCCCTCAACCTCACAGCTTCAAACTTTATCGCCGGATTATTCAAACAAGCATTTGGCCGCCTTTATTTAACATTGTTTAAAAAGAGAGAAACCCTGACCGATGGCTTGTAAACTAGGTAATCGTAATCGCTAGTAATCATTACTGATCTCACCAATCTGGTTGATGTAGGTAGTGACTGTGATGATACGTCTGTTGAGCCTAGCAATATATGTAAAGGAGTCCGATCTAATTAAGGTTGATGCAATCTTTGGGATAGATTTCCCAGTGATGTGCTTCTACTCTCTTAATCTTGCTCTCTCTGTCTGTCTGCCTGTCTGTCTGTCTCCATCTTCACCCCCTCCCTTTCGGCGATGTTCTTCCACTCCAGCCCCCCCCCCCCTTCCCCTCCCCCGCCCCCCCCCCCTCTCTCTCTCTCTCTCTCTCTCTCTCTCTCTCTCTCTCTCTCTGTTTCTAATACAAGTAGGCTAGTCGGAGCAGAAAAAATAATTACAGTAGTAGCAGTAGTAGTCATAGTAGAAATAGAAGAAGAAGTAGTAGTAGTAGTAGTAGTAGTAGTAGTAGACGTATTAGTGGTATCAAAAGTGATAGAACATGTACAGTTGCAGTCAGTGGTAGTACATGTAAAAAAAGGTGTATGTTATAACCAAGGATGTTTGGTATAACCAGATAAGGTGTGGTACATGTAGTATAATAACACACCTGATGAACATACTGCTTCTTCCACACCTGGGCATTCATGTTCAGCCCGTGTCTGGTCGCTCGAGATAGACCACGTTGGATCTACGGTCGTCTGACATTATTAGGCCAGCCCACATCTCAAACATCCCCCCGATTTCCTTGTCGGAAGTCGACTCGCAAGTGCTGAAATATTGGCCGTAATTCCCATTTCCCGCTTCAAACAACTTGGAGCAGCCGACGAGAGACTCTAAAGTAGCCCAATGCCTGGGTTGGTCGAGTGGATTGCAAAGTTAGCTGACTGTGTTTGGGCAGTTTTTTTTCTAGGGCAGCTATAACTGAAACGTGATGAAAAATTGATCGTAATTGTATGTTTCCGTCAAGTCAAGCAAATTACACCTTAGTCAGCTGTATTTAGCCTCACTCGGCAAGGTGTTCAATATAGGCTACATGGAAATACAGTCTAGTCATTATAGGCATGGTCGTGATGGTAGAGACTCTAAATACTACAAGAAATATAACGGGGATTAGAAAGTTTGTAAAGCGGCAAAGTTATTTTTTACTAATCATTGAATAGAATTGAGCCATACGCATTAGTGTAGTACAATATAATGATTACAAAAGAGAATACTTCTTCATCACATAGCTACTTTCTATCATCTCCCTGTCCGTATTTTTCTCCGTTGCTGCATTATCGACCCCGTTTTATTTGATATCTGTATTTTTCATGACCTTATTTTGTTGTGACTGCTGTTGCTCTTTTCGTTCTTCTTCCTCTTCCCCTTTCTTTTTCTTGTCTTGTACTGTACTTCAAGGCCATGTTCTACGTAGGTGGATGTCTAGAATGTGAATCTGGAATATATAGACTATGGGTGTCATGTAAATACAGTTTGGGATCAGCCGGTTTGTAAATATAGCTGTATGTTCAGTGCATAATCGTTGTATTCAACTTTCAATCCAAGGATATGCTAGCATGCGTAGTGGATCTGAGACAAGAGACGGTATAGTGTATGCGTGTGAATTTGAAGGGGGGGGGGGAAGAAAGGGAGGGAGAAGGGTACTTAAAGAGATGGGAGGAGGGGGTGAAATTGAACAAAAATTAATGACTCATAGCAGATGTACTTTCACAAATTGGATAAGGGATCTCCGTTATCAAATGGTCAACTCTTCATTCATGGCATCGCATCTCGTTCCCCTTCTATTCTGCTACCCCCCCCCCCCCCCCACTTCTCTCTCTCTCTCAGTCTCCCCCTCCTCCCCTCTCCTCTCCCTCGCCGACCCCCCCCCCCCCACACACACACACACACCATCATACCTCTCCTTTCCCCATACCCCTCCCTTCTCTCCGCCACCCATCCCTCCCTTCCCCGCCTCTCACCAACCCTCCTGTCCCTTCCATCTGTCACTAACTCGCGATGTTTCCTCCTCGGATATGATTTGCCTCGCTGATTGACGAGCCGCATGTCTCTATCAAGTCAGGATAAAGATTTTCGGTTGAATCACCAATAACCATCACTGTCCATCTTTTTATCATATATTCTATTCTTGGTACGAAACCATGGATACACGATTTGTCCTCGAGAATTGGGGTGAGATTTTGGAGTTTGCTAACACAAATTGTAGTCAGGCGGTTTAACCCTTACTGTGCCAGATAACTTGCTCCAAATAATTTTCGCGCAATATTGGTGACAAAATGCACACCTGGCACACAAAGCGTTAAACAATGTTGAACATGGACGTCGGAGCAGGGTGCTTGCTTTGGCGTCTGTGGGAATGTGTATGTGTGTGTACATGTTCATACTGTGAATGTGTGCCCATATGTGTGTGTGTATGTGTGTGTGTGGGGATGGGGGGTGGGGGTGTGTACGTTTGCGCATTGGGGAAGGGGCGTAAATTCAGGTTTACCCTCTTCTCGCCCACCTGATTCCGATTATCAGAGCTACATTTATGCATTCATGAAACTGTTTATCACTTTCACATTAAATGTCATCTTACACAAGCAAGACACTAATTTTTCTTCCCCCTTCCTGTCTTCCCTGTATCACAGATGGATCTTCGGAGCACAGACCAAGAACTCACTCGCACACTCTTCACCCTTCAGACCAAAATACGAGATCTCAAAAACAAAATCAACCAAGACGAGGCCGACGATGATGACGACGACTCAGAGAAGACAGACTATTCATCATCGTGGTCGTCGACATCAAGCGTGCAACGCAACGGAAGCATCTCGACGCCGACATCGCAAGGCATCAACGCAATCCAGGAGGAGAGCGAAGACGTCGTGGTGGTAGAGGTGAAGCCGGCACTTAAGGATGAGGTGAATGTGACTCGGACTGCCGCGAGGTCTACCTCAACGAATCCCATTGTGATTCCCTCGTCGAAGCCCCCAATGCCCTACAAAAAGCCCCCGGTGCCCTCCGCAAAGCCCCCGGTGCCCTCCGCAAAGCCTCCGGTGCCCTCCGCGAAGCCCATCGCGAAGGACATCGTACCGAATGGCAGCAGGGTGAACGCAAACGCTGTTAGTGTGAACGCGTCTAACGGAGTGGTCGTCAACCACAACGTCAACGGTTATAGCAGGAACACCAACAATAGCTTGGATCAGAGGAACCACGTGACAAAGCCGAGTCCGAGCGCAAGGAAGAGCGTCAACTCCGATGCTCTAAAGATGAGCAGTACCTTCGAGAAGCCCTCCCTCCCGCCTCCCCCGCCGCCCCCAGCCACGGCTTCGCCCACGCCTTCGCTGAAGAGCACGAGCAGCAGCGATGTGCTACGATTTGCACTGGTGAAGGAGGAGAGCAAGCGTGATTCGATGTCCTCGTCTTCCTTTGTGTCATCGTCGTCTTCGTTCACGTCCTCGCTTGAGGAGCTACGCCTCCAAGACGTCCCAAGCGCCCTCCGATCGAGCGGCCGCAGCTTCGATCGCATGACCTTTGACGAGGAGGAAGAGACGGAGGAGGACATCAGTGGCGTGGTCGAGGACGGAGATGACGATATCGTCGTCAACGTCGCAGTGAAGAATAATGAACGCTCAGAGGAAGTCGACGATAACGGGAATGAGGGAAGTAGCAGCGAGGAGAGCACGGAGGCAGCGCGGTGGATGGACTCGATATGGAAAGAGGCCACCATGTTCTCTTGAGGACCTGCCAAATAAAACAACTCCAGTTGACTCAACTTCCTAAAGCCTTGCATATTATAACTTATCAAGTCTATCCAAGGAGCGCGAGGCGCATACTGTCCGATTCGATGTCGACTCCGTCACAACCGTATTGCAATCCAAGCTTTGCAACAGACGACGCTGACCGTGTCGCGTTCAAATGGCTGGGAGCAACATGCTCGCAAGTCTATCCAAGGTGCGCGCGCTGCACACTGTCCGACTCGATTTCGACTTCTTCAACGGACGGCGCTGGGTCGCGTTCAAATGGCTGGGAACAACATGGTGGCGATTTATCGGAGATCACCCTTTTGTAGTGATGAACGTGAAAAGGGACATAACGAAATGTAAAAAATCAAAATCGCATTTAATTCGGATCAAGGATCAGCTCTTGTCAACTGCTCATCCAGCTTGCACAGGGCTTCAATGAGACATAAGCTGTGATCTGGTGGTATTGCGAAATCGCGGTCCTTCCGATCTTTGTGTTTTGTTGTAATAAATTTGGTGTTTTGCAGTGGAATTGTCCTAGAACCTGATGAACGATATCAGCCAAATAGTATCTTGCTCTCGATCTAAATCCTTAGATCATGTAGAACGATGCATTGTGTTCCTATGGAAAAATAACTCGAAACGAACACTCAGTTAACCAGTAGCTAAGAAATAATCCGACTCTGTCGGACTCTGACAGAAGCGTTTTTCTCTTAGGCAGCAGGGCTTTACATCCCTACATTTACCAAGTTTGAAATGCTCAGGCGGTCCTCCATTTCGCCGCGAGGGAAATACCCTGTAAGCCGCACAATGACAAGCGGCGACGGCAGCGGCAACAGCTTTAATGTCAATCGCTTTAGTGTCAACCGCTTTACTGTCAATGTAGCTTTTTCCAAATAAAACGTTATTTTGCTCCAAACATTACAGGGGAATATAATGTACTGGGAAGACAAATCTTCAAAATGTTCGGCCCGACCAATTTTGGGCTTTGTGATTTAATCACCAATTACTCCAAATGTGGACAATCATTTGGACAATATATGAATTTAAGACCATTGGCAAGAAGATTGCTCACGATCACCTCATGAAGACTTGTTTTGTCTTCCAAGTACAGTGTACGCCCTTTTATAAAGGTAAACGGAAGAAGTGGCAGTGACTTCGGACCATAATATGACAGAGTTGTTCTGCCGTCAATATCAGGTCCCGATTTTCGTTTACTATCAACGATTTTAACATTTTGAGATGATTTCTTCATGGTATCCTGAAATCTACCAAGATTGGGACCATGGTCTTGGCAGAACAGCTCGCACTCCATTCATCGCAGGTTCCTCAGTGTTTTACCACGCCTGTAACTCCCCTTTCCTTTAACTCTGATAGTGCCGTGTGTGTATTTGTTACCATTTACACACGTAAATCCCATGTAGGGGATAGTTTGGCACTCAACGGGTTAAGTCTCTTCACGGGCTTGTCTACGGTTGTTGTCGAGGTTTCAGCGCTCCTCCTTTCGTTGAAGATTCGATGGGGCTTCGGTCGACCTCGCAAGATTGCGTAAACAGTTATTTATGTTCGTGTGCCGGCCATTGACACTGCATATTATTATTACTATCATTATTAGTGTGTTACGTAACAAAGCCTGGTGCGGAGGGGGCTAAGGCGGGCCGACACAAAGAGAAGAATCGCCATCTCATTGACTGCGGAGCGTGTGTAGTATGATCTTCGTGGCAGGCACGTTGAAGATAGTTAATTTGTCCAAAATTCCGTTGCGGCGACGTCGCGTAACATAAAAGTGCTGACCTGGGTGGATAAAGCAAATGCTTTTCTTTTCCATGTTTTAAGAAAGCCCACAAGACTTAGTCTGTCAGTATATGTCCCAAACTAGTCTCCACATTAAGACTCTGTGGATAACTAATTGCCAGTGCTTGTTCCGACTGGTGTGAGCCATGTAATCTGATGAAATTGGAGGTAAATTTACCCTTCGTGAGATCCTTTTGTCGTTAGAAAAAAAAATCTTTAAACGTAGACTGTCATTTTGTTTGAATTAAGTGTGTGATTTGTTGAAATTTTGTATAGTTATGTTCATATAAAAAGGTGCAATTAGCGTATCGCATTGTACTGCTTTGTTTCTAAGAAACATGTATATGTGTACACGGGCTATACCAATGTTTATGTGATAATGATAGAATAGTTGATACGTGGCGGATGGAGTTCGCGTACAGTAGAGGCTACTTCGTAATCGTGTTAATGAAGCACAGGTTTGCCGGTTTGAATACAAGTTAAATCTTCCTAATAAAAGTACTCGGGAAAGTTTTCACCGCTGTGATTCACTTCGATCTATATAATTTAACCCTTCCACTGCCAGATCAAATCCTGCTCTATAGGGACTTGCGTGTATTATTGGAGCGCAGAACCAACAATTACACAGAGATTGTTAAGGTTAGGATGAACCGGCTGCTAGTCAGGAGAGTCCACATAATTCCAGCAACCTCGGAAGGATATGGTCATAAATCCGGCGAGTCTCTGCTGGACTAGTCCTTGCCGCTACAGGATGGATTAGGTAACTCCAGCGGCGTTTTAGAGGCCTTGGTCTATCCAAAGCAGCTTGCTTCGTACATCCTTGATCTATCTAACGAATCCTAGCGTCCGTATACGAATCGAGTCATCAATCTATATTAACATGCTATATTTTTCTTGCAACGACAACTCAACATTGCCCTTCGCGTTATGTGGCCATGTGATCTTTGAAGAACTTGCAGTTGTGCTTTGCGCGATTACGGCCGATTTTGGTGTCGTGACCGTTCTGTAACGACAACTCGATCACTGCGAAGATCCTCCCTTCGCGTTATGGGGCTATGTGATCTTCGATGAACTTGCAGTGGCGCTATATGGTAGATCTCAGTTTATCACGAGTACTTTTACACGCCAGACAGCATTTGTGGCACTTAATGTTTTGACGATGGTGTAATTCTGCAAAGTAACAGTGAAAGACAGTGATGTGGAATGCCTTTCCCTGTATTAAAATGCCCGTACGAATTAGAAACCTATAAATACTGCCAAGAATACAATTACTTCTCTCGCGAAAAAAAAAAAAGATCAATGCGGACAGTGCGGTGGTACATTGTAACGTCCCCATCCCCGCCCCTCTCCTCTTTTCCTTGCGCATCTTCAGACAATAAATGTAAAAGGCGTCTTTGGAAATCTTTTTTTACTTTATCCTTCATGTTCCACGTGAAATGCTGCTCTATGGGATATGTGCACATATAAAATGCGCACATGGCATTATAAGGAGTTATGGTTCTCTCCGCCCTCTCCACCCCAGCATGACCGGCGATCAGACCGGCCTAAAGGCGACTGGATTAGGGCAGATATTAACTGCCTTAATGGGGAACTTCCCATCTCATTATAGTCCTTCTTAAGGTTTTAGTTTAGAGCTATTAGCGCCTAGACATTGAGGCCCTTTGAAGAGGTAAGGAAGGATATATGGAAAAGTGGCACCGTAACTCGTATGTTCGGTGTTATCTTCCTTAGATGTTAATTATTGAGATGGCTTAAAAGCTAGGTCAAGAAACTTCAAGAGTCTTCAAATCATTTCAAGCCCCTCCCTTCCCTCCCCCCCCCCCCCCCTTTCTCGTTGAAGGATTTAGGGTGAAATAGAAGTGAGAAGTAAATGTTTGAATTTGAGACATTAGATCAATGAGCTCTTGTAAAAGAGTCTGTGAAGAACATTGCAGTCGTGAAGTCTTTAATGTACATGTACTATGAGGCATTTTGGAATAGGCAATACATGCAATTTACATAGAGCAGCAGTTCGGCTAGCATAGGTGGAGGTATTGAAACCGCACATTGACTGAAAGGGAGTCTCAGCCATACAGTTATTGGCCCGTGACTAAACTGCCCGAACATGCTAAACATGCTGAATGTAACGGAGCCTGTCTTGATGCGCATCCGTTGTACTAGGAGCAGCCCCTCGCCCATACCCTACCAGTGAACTATGAGTAAGCGAACCCTCCAAGCCTGAGATAATCCACCACAGGGTTTTCTGGATTTTAAATGCGAGTCCTTATTACCGCTCGGTGGACGGTGATATTTATAAAGACAAAGATGATACATACTTCGAGTCTTGTTTATTCGTAGTGTAAGATGTGCGGGTGTTGTGAGGAGGGGTGCAGAACTGCCATTCCCCCCCCCCCCCACACACACACACACACACATGCGCACACACACACACACACACACACACACACACACACACACACACACACACACACACACACACACACATTATTATATTTTGTTTAGTCGCTGGTAGAACGTATGGGCATTTAAAAACGGGGCGCATTATTTCTACCCCCCCCCCTCCCCTCACGAGGAAGGCTAGCCCCTACCCTCGCTTCGCCCTACGATTTCTCATCTGCACATGGTTTGATGGTTTGATGCCTTCTTGCACAGTTGCACATCAAGCAAAGCATGAAAAGCGATTACCGTATATCACTATTGTATTCCACCGACAGCTGGAAAAAACAACAACTATGGATTGATGTGCCAAGAATGTTTCCCCTCCATCAATTGGCTATTTGTTTGTAAAGGGATTTCGGCCAAACAGTGCGCATTTAAGTTAGAAATGCAATGAGTTGTTTTGTTGCTACAAGCGAAGGTGACTTTGAGCCCAGAGATTGGTGGTGAGAGCCGTATATGCTGCTCTGGAAATGTGTATCAAGAACTGCCCATTTTGACCAAGTTTGCTAGAGACTGCCGATGACAATATTTAAGCCAACATATCAATTTGCAATAAGCCATATTCACACTTTCTATCTAACTGATTAGTAACGAATCATTACATTCACCTATATCTCGTGATTCAATTTCAATTGGTGGAATACACTTGAATCTATTAGTTGTTGCTACTCGGGCAACCCTCAGATAAGGTTTGGGGGTTCCCTTATGTTTGTTAGAACGACGTGCACACAGTGTGCATACATAAACGAAAATGGTCTAATGACAAAAAGTTAACACAAATGACGGAAAAGTTAACCAATGCAATGTGAACATCAAGTTATCGTGGTTATGAAGATGAAAAATTGGTCCGAATTCGGAACGAACGAATATCAAATTTTCTTATTTGGTTGTACTCCCACCACCGTGACCATACCCATCATGAATGGATAAGGACAAACGAACAACATGTAATGATCAACTCATGTTGATGAAAGTATGATAGCTTTATCTTCCATTTACCGTGGCCATGGGACATAGGGTTATAACTTCGTAAGTTAGTGCAATAGAAATAATGAAGAAGAACACATCTAAAAGCAGCGATAGTATTGCTTTGGTGTTGTATGTGTAATGTATTTTGTGTATGAGATTTATGTTTACATTGCGATAGAAAAAAAAGCATTTGATATAATGTTATGATTATGTGAAAGTGATATGAAGATATTATATATGATGTAGTTAATTCTTATAGACTAACCTTTATTTTGTATATGCGCCCAGTACTGTTGTATATATTGTGAGACGCCTTAACACAGAATGAATTGTTCAATTGAATTTGAAAGAGGGCAAAACGCTTCCCAATTTGGGAATATAGAGCAAGACTAACTCGAGATGTCGTGTGGGATTTTTGACACATATGTTTATCTTATGTTTTACCATGGTTTTGCACAGACAGCCTACGACCTTGTGTAATAATGTAGCGCTCATTGTGAAAAGTGTCCATTGAGAGCTGTTTTGTCTATTAAACAGGGCCTGCCATAAAATGGTTATGAATATGGTATCTACGATGAACAAATCTGCACGGTAAACATCAAAACCCGATTATTTTTCTTCCCTAGATATTTTCTTATTTGTATATGGGTAATCCAACACTTTTGTTATGAAGTCCATGATTATGATGACTTTGCAGTGGAAATATGAACAAATACCCATATTGTGTTTTGTAGTAAAATATAATCGTATATTCGTATCTCACCTCCTTATATCCTTTTTATACTCACCAAGTTATGTAATCATAAACTCAGGTGAATATCGTTATACGCCAAAGATATATAAAATGTTTATCTAGTGTCGTCTACTTCATTGCGGAGACTAGAGGTCAAAGTGTTAGGCTACGTTTACATTTGGAACATTTGAAGTAGTTTGACAACAAAAAACAAATCATTTGGATGGGTGATTGTTTGGAACGTGAATTTGAGTTATATTGTTTCTGCTGGTGTATTGAAGTACATTCTTATTATATAAGTCATATCATAACGGCATATGATGCCGAATTGATATGCCCTTCTCATTTTTCTCTTCTTTGTCGATTATTATATACACCAATTGGTTATTAACCATATGTATGCTGCACTTTTAAAGTGCAAATCTGGCCAGATCACCGGTTCGCTACACATCACAGCCATGTGCCAGGTGTTAAAAACCCGGTTGATACTTTTGAAAAATAATATAAATCAATTACAACTCGAATCGAACTTAAATTTACACATCAAGTCAAAAGATGTAGACGTCTTAAGAAACATGCTTCGTGACATTTTGTCTATTCTTGAATTGTCACAAAACTTTCTATTTCTATTTGACTCTATAATGTGTAAATTTCAGCTTGATTTGAGTTGAAACATTTTACAAATTATCTTTCAAAAGTGTCAAAAACGTTAAACACCTAGTTTATAAATGCACGTCAATAAATGTACAGTGATGTACAGTATTGCTCGAGTTTCTACAAAATACTGGTAGATTACATCAAAATCTGTATTTAAGTAAAAACAAGTTGTATCTGGCTGGATCCAGAGTACGTCTTCTCTTTTTGTATTTATGTTCCATTACATCTTCTGTAATCATTCTTTGGAGTTCCTTGGAATTGTTATATATAAAGAAACGAGGATCATTGAAATTCTGCATTTATTCAAACACGTTTATCTATGCATCCTGTCCTTTAGAATACTGGGATTCTGAATTGTTTGAACCTTTGGAGAAACTCCCCGTGTGTTTTGTTTAAACTACGTAGCATTTCTGCACACTTTTCATTTGATCATGATTGCATTAATTGCGTTCGATTTAACAGTAAAAGCAATCACACGTGTGTGATTTGCTGCAAATTAGAAAGAATGAATATAACACCAGATGTAGCAGTTATCCGATTGTACCCTGATATTATGTTTAAGTTTTATATATTACATTATATAGAGACTCGAGCTATCTTTGGTTGTAATTCTTCCTCTACTTTAGAAAAGAGATTTGTACAATGATAACATACATTATATATATGTGGTAAATGTCTGAATAGAGAAAATGTTTTCTTTTTTCTTTGATACAAAAATGCATTAAATTGATTATATAAAAGGATGACATCCTCCGTGGGTTTATTTTGTTGTGTGAGGTATGTTCGTTATCTGAACGTCAAGACATGAAAAGTAGTCACCACAAAGTGTGATTGTATTGTTACCATATTACAGAACAGAACACTTGTACATGTACGTGTATATACATTACCATTTATTTTGCCAAGCCAAACACCAAACCTGATCAAAGTACACAATGTTTGATTGTTCCCATATTGGTCCAAATAAAAGAGGGAAAGACAACAAAATAGAGTGAGAGATGGGGGAGGGGGGGTGTGTATTATAGTTATAGAGAGAGAGAGAGTTAGAGGCACACACAGATATAGACGGGGAGAGAGGGGGATAGCGAGAGGGACAAACATATAAATAAAGATAGGAAGAGAGAGAGAGGGGGGGGCAGATAGAGGTAGAGAGATACAACGACAGAGACAAAAACAGATCGAGATATAGAGTGGGAGACAGACATACAGACAGACATATTATGGAGAGACCGAGGCAGACATACAGAGAAATGAAGAGAGACATAGAAGGATTCAGAGACGGGATGAGGGGGGGAGGGGGGGGGGGGGGGGTGAGGGGGAGCAATGGCATGCGTGCATGCTATCGAGGACATACACAAAATCTGTCAAACAGAAATACAGACATCTCCCTAGAAATGTTGTTTTTGTCAGTCACCCTCGAAACTATTTTTAGAATTGGCACGCAATATGTGTTGGTTCAAGGTCCTTTATCTTTAAAAAGTCACAAAGAAATATTGACAATAAGCAATCCTGAATCCGAACTTTTTTCCCCAAGATAAACAAACGGTCCAATGTTTATATCACATTATATGTGCAACGTTCCCTTTGACATAAGAAGTTTGAATAATAGGCTATACACAAAAGGGAACCTCCAAATTCGCTACCACAATCTAGGCATTCGCAATTATTGTAGCAAGAACAGGCTTTTTTTTTCCTGGGATAAAACAAATTGTTTTTTTTTTCTTAGACAAGAAAGCATTCTCAAATGTTGCTTGAGCACCGTGACTGTCACATATTACAGTACATTGTGTATTTCTAAAGATATACTTGTTAGGGCAAGCTTGTTCAAGTATCTCTGGTATTTTTAATGACAAGCTTCGAGTACAGTACTGTACATGTCGCTTATGGGCGTACACGAATAGAATTTCCTTTTCTTCAAGAGGGAATGAGCTACACAGAAAAGTTATGCATTCACACACACACACACACACACACACACACACACACACACACACACACACACACACACACACACATACATACACACACACACACATACGCAAACACGCCCACTCCACCCCCATCGCACCCGTACCCCAAACAGACGGAAGTTCTGCAAAATACCTCCTCAAGATAATATTTTACATTATGCTAAGTTTTGAAAAATGATGATGTACGAACACTAAATTTCCAGTCATCAAAAAAAAAATGACTGATGCCTGTTTCAGTTTAACCCTTAATGTGTCATGCGTGGATTATTGTACCATCAATATGCACAAAACCCATAGAGCAGCAGATTCTACATACAGAAAGGGTTAAAACAGTTGCAAATTTCCCGACCATCTAAATAGCACCAATCGCTCGCTGCTTATTCTGGTTGATATGCTCAGCTACTGTATGTCTTGGTACATAAAAGAGAAATGAGATGCAAGTAAAATTAACCTTTGTTTTATCGTACAAATACATAATTATGCAATATTTATTCAACATTTCACATCAATTCACATTTAATTACAATTTGGGGAGGGGGGAAACTTGATATATCATTTTACATTTCAGAACATGTCCAATCCCAACAAATACATGTATATGGCTTAGTCCAGTCAAACAATATCATGGCAGTGTGTCTTGTGGTACAGTGTGTATTTATTTTTCATTCATGACATTTTATTCTAATTCTCATGATCACTTTTCAAAGCATATCTTTATTCGGAAAAATGAAAATTTCCAACTCACATCAATGTAAGGCCACATACAGTCAAATGATATCATGGCAGTCTGCCTTTTGGCAATTATGTTTCATTCATCATACTTTATACTAATTCCCCTTATCATCCACATCATTTATAAAAAGACTCTCTGGATATGGACAACTTGTTTATATGCAGTACATTTCAAATTCACACACGTATAGGCCTAATCCAGTCAAACGATATCACGATGTCATTTCAATAACTAGAGCACTGACTGATGTCTTCATTAGCCTCTATCAGACTGTAAGAAACTAAACATAATTCTACCTTTAACTTCCTGTACTTTTGACAATCTGATTTCAAACGTCTCCAATACTAATCACGCAAAACTACCCCGAGTTGGTGTCAGGCTATGCTGAAACTACAGATAGTAGGGCGTGTCGTTTCTGACATTGGGGGGTATCAGTATTTAGAAGAGGCCAAACCTACTTGTGGAGAAGCGAGCTGTGCACAATTCAAACTACACATGTAAGGATCACGGTCTTAAAAAGTAATAGTAATAAAGATAAAGGAAATACACACATGCTGAATAAACATGAACATAAACAGAACTCATAAGTTACAGAATTAGGCCTAGGAATATAGCACACATGCATTATATGCATTGAAACTGAATCACAAGAAACATGAATATTTTGCTACGCATTTAGAGGGAAAGTTATGAATAAATTACAAAAACAGCTTATTGGATCCATGATCATGGTAGAACGGTACTCCATTGATTACACATTTTGAGTTTTGTTCCACTTCTATCCATTTCCTAAAACCCTCTCAGCACCAACTAGTAATACATGTAGTCCCATGTCGATATTACAACACAGTTTATTGCCTATGGGACTGAGGGTGTTTAACTACAGGAAGTGATCGAGAAGTAAACTACCCAAGGCTATAGAGTCACACTAAGGATCGAGGGGGTTGGTCTTTTACTCACCTCAGCAAAATTGGTGGGTTGCCCAAACTCATTGACTTATCAACCACAGAGATAACACCTTTTAACGATCTATCTCTCTGACTCACAAACTACCCCGACTGTTTCACACGGATGGTACGTTTCAGGAAGGAGGCCCTTGGACACGACTGTCAAGTCACAAGGCTCTTTGCCGATTGTTTGGGTTGGGGGGGAGCGATTCGCGTGGAGGGCGACAGATGTGTCATAGCACTCAATATCCCGCCACAAATCACTCCCTTTCAGACGGTTAACTGGTTGTGTGTTACATGCAACTTTTTTCACAATTAATACATACAGTTCCTATGAAGCAGCAGTTGATCTGGCACGGACAGGGTTAATACCGATGGAAGCAAATATGACGGCAAACAAAATTTGAATGTGGCCGGGCAGTGCATCATGGGATGACTTTTCCTCCTTTGTAGTATGGAGCATCATTATAGCTCCCACTTAGGGTCAATGACATGACAGGATTGAACTTGATCATACAATGTATAGATCAATTCTTCCTATCGCATATAGCTCTCCGAATCTGAATGTGTGTGGCGCTCTAATTTGTTTACCTTTAATTCTTGGGATATGAACTTCCGGGTGACAAACATTCTATAGCCATCGTCTTGCTTGTGTCTTTTCATTCCTTCATTAACAGTCCATCCACAATCAATGTTGAGATATTGATGTTGAGATTGGAGGTATTTTTTTCAAGTCTCTCGTCCATGTAACAACCCTTCCATTTTAATACATGTATTACGAGGTTTACGAGGGTCGAAATTACAGATTCTGTGCGTTAGTGCTTGAATTGAATACATACCATACCAACTCATACCGGAAGTATACGTCCCAAGAGCAATCGATCAGGTATCGATATCGCGAGGTGATATCGCTTGATATCGGCTATATGCAATACGGAAAATTGTGCTATGAACTGATCTTATTGGGCTACATGAAAGACATTTTTGGAAGAAGGATTAGAAAGCTGCTAATTCATTCTGGAAGTGATTTGAGTACAGCATTTACAGCATAAGCTAGTGAAGGTTAACTAGTCTGCCACTTTAACCCCCCCCCCCCCCCCCTCCCCCCCCGTCCCACATGTGATAAACTGTGTTGTAATTGACATGGGACTGTAACTGTAAGGTACTGAGAGGGTAGTAGTTAACCATCTCAGTCACAAAGTTGAAAAACTGTGTTGGAATTGACATAATACTGTAATTGTTTGATACCGAGAGGGTGTAGAGGACCACAAGATCATATCATGGATGAAATACAAGATTAGTTAATACAATAAAACCTGCTCTACAACCTGTACAGAAAGACCACTGTGACATGTCCATAAAGACCATTTCTTCTTTTGTTTCCCTTTAACAACTCTCCATATAAACACCATCTGCTTGTAGGATGCATTTCTCAACTACCACGAGCGGTCTGTATTGGTTTAAGTGTACCATACACTGCAGCTTAAAGGAATTGGCATGGGTAAAGGGAAAGGGAAAAAACGGAAGGAGTCACAGTTTTGAACCGCGGTATCTTTTGTCCAGTTCAGTATGAAACATGATGCTTTTTAGGCTAGAGCATCGTGTTTCATTCTGAATTGGACAAAATATACCGCGGTTTAAAACTGTGGCTCCTTCCCTTTTTGCCCTTTCCCTTTACCCATGCCAATTCCTTTGAGCTGTAGTGTACATCAGTCCTGGTCAAAAGATCTGACTCATGTTAATGACTCAATATCCGTTACTGATCAACAGGTTCAGGTCTGTTCAAGCTCAACTCATCTTGACTACTGAATTGGTTTAATTAAAAAGGAAAACAATCGGACAACTGTCCATATGGCGAGCCAGGGCCAGGCTGGACGTGTCAGCATTGAATCGCACACACTTGGAATGAAGAAGTCCATCTTGGTTTATATCATGGCACCATTTTCACACAAGTATGGACACTTCTAGAAGGTAGTATGGTGCAACCTTTATATAAAGACTACTGAAGTGAGACAATAACTGCAGTCTTTATGAGCAGGTGCTCTCTATGCAAAGATCTTGACTTCTCATTCTCACAAACTTGCCTACTTCTGTACTCTGGTGCTTTATATTTTGTTTATGTTTATGTGGTTGTTATAAAATGTTCTTTTTTATGACAAATATGGATGATCTTATGATGAATGAAATTAAATGAACTGAACTAAAATGAGCTTGCTTTGATGCAGATTTCAATGAGAAATATCGTCCAAGGGAAACAACAAAATTTGGTCTTTCTAGACAGGTGGTCGCTAAAGCAGGTTTCAGTGTGCGATACTCCCTAAATATTTGTTTTTTATATATTCCATTTATTGCAACCACTTTACATCTATTTATACAAATGTCAACGGTTGGCTTTAAAGAATGATGTGCATATGAAAGGAAAGGACAGTTTATTGGTTGAAAGCCAGAAGAATGTAACCCCACAGACCTGGTACAGCATTAGCGTCCTTCTGCCTCTTAACAGGTTCATCTCTAAGGTCCTTCTTGCCCTCAACAGACAACCTTCATCAAGGGCGAAACACAAGGCATGTACATATGAACCCAGTGAGAATTAGAAAGAACACTAACCCCACAGACCTCGTACAGCATTAGCGTCCTTCTGGCTCTTAACAGGTTCATATCTAAGGCCCTTCTTGCCCTCAACAGACAACCTTCATCAAGAGCTATACACAAGGCATGTACATATGAACCCAGTGAGAACCAGAAAGCATGCTAACCCCACAGACCTTGTACAGCATTAGCGTCCTTCTGCCTCTAAACAGGTTCATCTCCAAGGCCCTTCCTACCCTCAACAGACAACCTTCATCAAGGGCTATACACAAGGCATGTACATATGAACGCAGTGAGAACTAGAAAGAACACTAACTCCACAGACCTCGTACAGCATTAGCGTCCTTCTGCCTCTTAACAGGTTCATCTCCAAGGCCTTTCTTGCCTTCAGCAGAATTGTTCACATACATACAACTGTCCATCTTATCATTTCTCTTTGGTTGTCTCCCAGCTTTGTCTCCTTGTCACTGCTTTAACCAGTTGCGAATGATCTAAATCGATCGCAACTTCAATCCCATATCTGTAATGTTCAGAGTTTTGATTGACATCAGTTGCAAGTCAAGTTGTGATCAACTGCAAATCTTTAGAATACAGGTCTCTGGTTGGTTAATACTGCACCTTCGGTCTAACAGAGCAAAAACCTACTGGAGTCTGCTGGATTCCACTGTCACTTGCTTAGCGACAAAATCTCTTGATGTTAGCTCCGTGGTGATGGCCGCTGGAATTGCACGATGGGATTGGAGTGAGAACTGGGCGGCAAGGAGCCCCGCCCTGACGCAGAGGTCAGGGTCGTGACCTTTCAGCATGTTGGCTATCGATGCTGCCGCTAGGCTGGTTGGAGCGAGAAGGGGAAACAGGACGAATCAGAAAGGGTTTGATTGATTAATTGATGTCATCATCTCCATCCATTGACAATATAGCATCATCATGATATTCATGCAATGAAATCAAGATCACAAGTATTCAAAATTCTTCCATCTTTTCTTTTTAGTCACTAGTTGTGTCTGTCTGTTTTTTTTTACCTTTCAGGATGTTGGCTTTTGATGCTGCTGCTGGGCAGGTAAAAGCGACAAGAGAAACAGATCTGATTATAATATTTCATCAAATAATATCCTTTTAGACAAAACCAAACATCATTTGGGCCGATATGATCCATATCATTCAACCTATACAAACATGAAAAAACATTCAGTAAAAAAACAAGAGGCAAAATATCTACAACTACTGTATACACCATATATTTCGCGAGTCTAATTTTTTTGCGAATCAGGACTTCTTGACAATTTCGCGAGTGGTTCAATTCGCAATCGTGGTACTAGTGCTATTAGTTTACGTGCTCGTGCACATCATATTCATAGTTTTGCGTGTTATTAGAATCGGGAATAGCACCTGACTTGCGAAATTCAAGAAAATAAGACCCCCGCGAAATATATGGCGTATACAGTAGTTAACAAATGAGGACCTGGCTTTCAGTACTCACATGACCTCTTGCTACAAACACACTTCAACCAAGGGCAATTTCTTTGTATATGTAGTTCCCCATCCTTTCATGTCTGTGGTTCTCTCCTGTGCAAGACCTGAGGTTCTGACATTTCCAGACAGGTTACGATTTGTTCAATGCTGTTGTACACTTACCAGTCTCCTGCCCCCGAGACAGAAACAATACTGCCCTCATTGGCCAACGATGGGTAATGCATTGCAGAAAACATAGGATCAATCTCAATGGCCTGGGAGGAGGAAAAAAAAAAGGGTCACTAACGGATAAAAAGAATTTCTAGTGGATGCTGCCAAAGGTATGTATATGTGTCACTTTTTCTCTCCAAATCGTCCGTTTTAAGTTGAAATGTCTCCCTTCAACAAGCTGCACATGTTATGTACGATCAATTCGAGTTATCATATCATATCAAACTCTATAAAAGCAATGTTTTGTACTAGTATGTGAACTTATCTTTTTGCTTTAATTTCATATTCATTTTCAGCACTTCATCTTACTTCAGCAGCACACATTCACAGAATAAATGCCTGGTGAATCGATCAGTGTTGTATTTGATTCCCATCTCAAAACCGATTTGAGGAATGTTGTGACTTGGAATCCACATCGTGTCACAACATTAAACATATCAAAAGGCATTACTTTCTTGTCAACTTGGCCTTAAAACATGAGGACACGACTATATCTGTGGAATTCTGCAGATATTTTTGCATTTTTTTTTTACCTGTCGCCCCTCTCTGCTGGCGACGTAGAGATCCTCTGGCTCTGCATTCCGACAGACGAGCACCCCGCCCTCCCCGAGAGTGATGACAAGGCAGTAGATATGACGCAGCAGCACACGGCAGAGCTGCAGGCATTCTCTCAGCTGGTCTGTGAACGACTGGTCGTCTTAGGATAGCGAGGAGAGAAGAGAACACACAATAAAGAGAGAGATATCTAGATGATGACACTCCCTCAACTAGTCTGTAAATGACTAGTCGTCGTGGATGGAAAGAAGAGAAGAGATCACATTATCAATATTTGATCATTCTCAGGTGTGCGATAGAGAGGCAGAAAGTTGATGACACTCCCTTAACTGGTGAACGACGGGTCGTTTTATGATGAAGAGAAGAAAAGACATTATCAATAACTCCCCCAGGGTGATGACAAGGCAGTAGATGTGATGCAGCAGCACACAGCAGAGCTGCAGATATTCTCTCAGCTGGTCTGTAAACGACTGGTCATCTTAAGATGGCGAGGAGAGACGAAAAGAGATCACATTATTAATATTTGATAACTCTCTCAGGGGTACGATAGAAAGAAAATTGATGACACTCCCTCAACTGTTCAGTGAACGACTGATCAACTTAAGATGGAGTGAGGAGAAGAGGAGACATTATCAATTACTTTTTATGTGTGTGATAGAGAGCGGTAGAGATGATGATGAACGAATGCTCAACTTATGATGGAGATAGGAGAAGAAAGGGGAAGAGAAGAGAGGACATTTATGACTCTCTCAGGTGTGTAATACAGAGAGAGATAGAGATAACAACACTTTCTCAAATGGTCTGAATGACTGGTCATCTTATGATGGAGAGAGAATTGAATATTATTTCTGGGGAGGTAACATATAAGTTTGTTATAGTTTATTCCCAACTGATTATAAATCTATCATCTTCATCAGTCCAATACTGCAAGCTATTACTTTAGAAAACATCAACACTGACGTGACTGTCATTGAATTCAACCTGTTTACTATGGGAACTGCGTATACCCTGTCTCCAGAAACACACCAATTTTTGCTTGCTCAACTCTATCTTAAGTACTTCTCCATAATACTTGTAAGGAATTGATGTGTACAATCAATAGTTAAGCGTTTATCGACCGTTCCAATTCATATCTGAAGCAAAATATTATTAAAGGGGGATTTTACTCAACATTGTACATTCACCTCGGATGGCAATCTTGGGACCATAAGTGAGGTTTTTGACCAAACCAGCAAATATCTCTAGGATCCCACAGACGCACAAGAGCCATGTCTTAAGCGCAACATACATGATCAATTACTAACATCAGTAAAACTTTTTTTTGTTTATTACCTTGAAAGTTGATTGTTTCCTGGCCCTCTATGGCAGCATACATGTGTCGGAGTTCCTTGAAGTTTGGTGAGGCATATGTCAGTGACTTCCAGGCATCTGACTGGCAAGGCTTGATGGCTTTGACCATACACGTTGGCTCAAACCATACTAAACATCAAAAGAAACAAAGCAAGAAATAATACTAATTATTGAAATGTAAGGGCTAGTTGTAATAAAGGCTAGTACAGGAATATGTAATTAATATAGTATCTGACAAGGAAGGCTTGATGGCTTTGACCATACACATTGGTTCGAACCATACTAAACATCAAAAGAAACAATGAAAGAAATAATACTAATTATTGAAATGTAAGGGGTAGTTGTAATAAAGACTACAGGATCTGTAATTCATATAGTATCACACATGGAATGCTTGAAAGATTTCACCATACACGTTGGTTCAAACCATACTAAACAAAGCAATAAATAATACCAATTACTTAGATGTAAGGGGTAGTTGGAGTACAGACTACAGGATCTGTAATGAATGTAGTATCTGACATGGAAGGCTTGAAAGATTCACCATACACGTTGGTTCGGACCATACTAAACATCAAAAGGAACAAAACAAGAAATTATACCACATTACTGAACATTTCCTGCTTGCTAGATTACCTGTATGCTTCAGACAATGCAAATCACAGCTTTCAATCTACTTCTACTAGATGTAAAAAACACATTTTGATACTTAAGAAAAAAAATAACAAAAAATGTATAACTCACATCAAGCTATAATTTAAATATCAAAAAGTGATCTCAGAAAGGATGTCAATATTTTGGGGGCAACAGGTTTTGGGACATTCCGTCAATTCATATTCTTGTAATAGTCGTTTGTATATTTGATAAGAACCCCCCCCCCCCCCCCCCCCCCCCCCCCCGGATGGGGGTAAACGGGTAATTAATTTCAGAACACAACAGTGTATTGTACATCACACATCACATTGTGATAAGCTGCTATTTTTCTTTACTGCTTCAAAAGATTTAACATGTATTTTATTTCACTTCTCTATAATCACATCTAATCATTATAGAATGCTTACATATTATTACAGAGCATTTCAGATAAATTACTCCATGTACAATGTATCATTATAGTATCATTTTGTGAATGTTAGTTCAAAGCTCTTGTGCGACATAAATGATTGACTTACATGGTACTTCATGCTTTGCACACAGTGTGGAAATATACTCCACTGATTCAACTGGAATGTTGCCATCCATACATACAATAGGTGCTTGCACTATCTCTTCGGTGTGTTGGGATATCTGTTCAGGGTAAAAAAATAATAATAGTGAATAGTAGGCATGAGAAGCATGTGTAAGTACTATTCATTTGATTCCTGTTAGATTTTATGGTTTTTCTTTAACCCTTGATGATAGTTGTATTCCTTTCTTTTTAAGTTATATTCTTAAGTTAAGTGAAAGGGCTACCTGGCCAAGAATAAGAAATAAATGAATAATTGAAATGAGTTGAAATTGAAATAGTTTACTGAATTGAGCATTGAACTTCTGCCAAAAGAGTTATGCAACAAGCAGCTCACATGCTGAAGTTTTGCATGCACCAAAACTTGGAGATATAATACATCGATGTGAAAAATAAATGACAAAATTGATTAATTCATAAATAAATATTTGTGAAAATGCAGCTGGCATCATGTATCATTCAATGTACTTTGGGTACAAGATACATATACATGTGCCTTAGTGCTTGTATAGATTCTTATAAATACTGGTGCTACAGCAGGCAAGGCATGCAGAGACAGGGAGACTTACATATTCTGGGGATATGGTATGTACCTATGATTCAATATACTGTGGGCAAAAAATGCCTTAGTTTTTGTTTATCTTAAAGTAGGTTGACTGATGCTATAGCAGGCAAGGCGTGCAGAGACAGGGAGACTTACATACTCTGGGGATATGGTGTCATTAATGTCCATGTCCCCGATTCCAAGAATGACCTCTCCTTCCTCATTCAGGACCACACAGTAGGCTGCTGTGTTCTCACCCTCCCTCACTGCTACACGGCTCAAATCCTGTCAAACAGAAAACGATATCAATAAAGAAACAATGCATGTTATAACACCTCATACATATTCATGATATAGTCTAAGTCAAAACACCCTCATACATATTCATTAAGTAATCTCTCATCCAAGCTAGACCTTCCAATCATCATCTCTTCCTCCTCATTCAGGACCACACAGTAGGCCGCTGAGTTCTCACCCTCTCTCACTGCCACATGACTCTATCCTATCAATAAAGAAACAATGCATGTTACTCCACCTCATACATATTCATAGGGTAGAATCATTCCAAGCTAGACTTCAGACATGTATATTTTCATAGTCTCTGGTCCCATCATGACTTCTCCCTTCTCATTTAAGACTTCACAGTAGACTGCAGTGTTCCCACCCTCTCACACATATCCATTAGCTAATCACGCAATCTCATTGGTCGAAAATTTATATCCCTAGTTAGAGAAATTAAAAACAAAATGCATAAAATTTACCATCAATGGTAACTCTTTCATCAATCGTAACTACCATGGTAACACCGCTCAGCAGCCAATTAAATTAAAGATTTCCACAGAAGTTGCCATTTATAGCAAAGTTACTATCACTGGTAAGTTTTATGCAACAGGGCCTTTGAGTTGTTCCTTCTTCCCTTGTCCACTGCTCAATGGCACAAATGTACAACAATATCAGTTGACTATACAACGCAACGACCAAAGGAGAAAGAGAGAAAGAGAATGCAGAAGAAGGAAAGAGGAAAAGGGGAGTGTAACTTACCATGTGACTGCAGTTGCTTCTCAGTGCTTCTCCAGCCAGGTCAGTGCCCACAGCAGACAGTAAGATGGGTTTGGCGCCCAGTCTCGTGAGGCAGTCTGCTATGTTCCTTCCCACACCACCATAGCCGATCTGCAGCGAGCCCTGATTGGTCTGCCCACCAAACTGTTGTACCAATCACAGGAAAAGGAAAGATACATTCACACATAGCTAAATCAGTATCGTAATAGCGATTGTCAGATTTATTAGCCCATTTTCCCGATATCATACTTGATGCCACCACAGAAGACACCATCTGATCAGTCGTGCGACTCTCTGACTGCCTCAATCAAAGATGAAATTATCAAAATTAGGAGATGTCACATTTCCAGTCGTAGGCACTTGGGACTGCGAAATCGTGGCAAAATCATGTCAAATGTGGTGGCCTTACATTACAGTTGAGCCTGATATCCACTCCTGGCTGACTGGTCTGTCTTGCGCGATAAGCTCAAAAATATGTATTTGGGCTGCATCTAGTAGTAATTGTGCTGTCACCTCAACTTGCATTTCTGAATGATTAATGATTAATAAAGTCATATCAAGGTACTCACAACCAGTTGGTGGCCCGCCTTCGCTGCAGCCGTGTGATCCACAATGCTCGCCCCTATCACCACCGGCTGACCCCGCCCCTGCCCCGCCCCTCCAGGGCTGGACGACGAGTAGCACCTCTTCTCTCCTCCTCCCCTCCCTGTCAGTCTTCTGCGCCCCTCCCTCACAGCACCACCAGTCCACCCTCTTCTCCCACCCCATCCTGTCGCCGCTGCCGTGGTAGAGTAATGCCTCTTCCCAGATGGTCCACCATTGTTGTGATTCTTTGATGGATTGTCGTAGAGAGGGGCAGCCATGCCCCTCCTGCTATTTAGTCCGGCGCGGAGCTTGGAGAGTTCAAGCGCGATCTCGCTTCCAACCCGTGCATTATTCTTGATAAGGGCCATGTCTGGGAAAGACTCTAGTCAAAGAATTGTATTGAGAATTATTACTCTTATCATTTATTTCACCTTAGAAATATCAGTACAACAATGTAAACATATCATTTTGTTAATGTATTTTTGTTTATCTGCACGTAAGAAAAAGGATACATGAAAATTTTTGCGCCACATATGCATTTCCCTCTATAGCTGCAATTTTTTTGGATACTGTTAAATACTATTAAAGATAGCTCGCCCTTTTTACAAACGTCTGCAAACTTCATGAAAGTTTGCACATATTTAGCATGTATCTTTGGGATACCAACTGTGAAATCTTAACCCTATCTAGCCCGGGGGGGGGGGCAAAAACAGCCCCCCCCTGGACATTTTTCGCAATAAATTTGTAACGCGAAAAGATCGTGCCGCAACGTTTCATGACTATTTTCCTTCAAGCCTCACGCAACTTTTAAGACCAAATTTGCGACGCGGGGGTACACGGTTTCGAAGTTACGTAACATTTTGTATGTGCATGTCAGACCCAAAATTGCTCAAAAACGTGATTTCATGTACAAATCCAATGCAAATTCTGTATCTAGCCAAAATTCATAAATGTATCATTATTTCTATTATTACTGATGAAAAACAATAGATTTAATGTTATTTATGACTGAAATAGTGTTGGCAACGATTTTCATTGAAAAAACAATGAAAAACATAAAGTCGAAAAAACAAAGAAATACATAAGAAATTAAAAAAAACAATAAAATACATAAGAAAAACTTTGATATTGCCATTTTTTTCAATCCTAATTTGATAATGATCCTAAGAAGAGTGTCTGGACTGATATCTAGCAGTTTTGGGGCTATATATAAAGATTTACAACCAAATTATGATTTTTATGCATTTAATTAGCATAATTAATTAATCAAAAATAAATTTGAATAATTTTGGTGCAATTAACAATTGATTTGTGGAGATTACTGCATCGGTGACGTACGTGCCAATTTTCGTCGCGATCGCGCGATCAACGATCGAGATCTTAGGGGGGGGCTGTTTTTGCCCCCCCCCCCCGGGCTATGCGATTTCAAAATAGCCCGGGCTATATAGGGTTAAGGTCAGAGGTACCAAAACTCCTGTAGAATAAATGAAAATCTAACTAGTTTTCACTGAGATTTGACTATTTTTGTGGTATGAAAAAAAGAGAGCTTGATCAATTATCGAAGATTATTTCCTCAAAACCGAATATTATGCTTTGTCGATTCCAGGGAAAGGTTAGATAGCCACTCTCTCTCTCTGAAATGATGACAAAGTCAGGGAACTTTCATAATTGGGTCTGCAAAAGGGACAGGCTACCTTTCAAGTCACAAAATGAATGTCTGGTACTGTATTCTCACTTGTCTTCATGGATGAAAAAGGATACTGGCCTCAAGGGAGATGCCTCCTGTCAGGGTGTTGACCCTGTCCAGGATGAAGGGTGTGACATCATTCCCACCGATCCCCTGCTCCCTGGAGAGACAAGGAAGATACACATTTCAACGTTTCCATGGTAACAGTGTTATACGAAACATCTAAGAGATTTTTTAGGCTGACTCCAGTGATGGATTAGCAGTCCTTTACTTTCGGAACCCTAGATTCTGGAAAATCATTTGACCGTCTTTTACTGAGCCCGTGTATCCGATGGCTTTTCTCTACTCAGATACAGAGCAGCACGACTTCCACATAATCTGCTGCAACAGACAATTCCTAACAAAGCGCAATTAAGTCACATCGCTCTGTTTACTGCAGTTCCAAACTGTGAGTAACAGGACAAGAAAAACAAAAGGTAAGCATTCTACTATTACTCATCTATCAAAAACTATAATAATACAGTGATTATAGTCTTATGATGATACCCATATCAGTAACAATTTAATTCAATTAAAATTTATTCAATCAGTCATAAAAAATACATGAATATACAGACTTTGATAAAACATGGGATTAGGAGCCCCTGGAAGTTCAAAAATTGAATAATTGATAATATCAATAATATAACATAATATAACAATAATGATATAAATGTTATATTAGTTGGTATGGTCTTTTAGGGTGAACCACAGGTACAGGGTTGGCATCTCTCACCCATTTTCCGGTACAGGTATTCTGTCCACTCCACCGGATTTTTACCCTGCTCTTTATCAAGAAGTAAAGTGGAATCCTTCATGTGCATAGAGTGTGGCTCTCCTTTACTTACTTAAATTATTCCTTTGTTTCAATGAAAGCAAATATATTAAGAAAACATATTAGTGAAGGTTTGATGAAAATCCGCCAAAGGGTAAGAAAGGTATGATCTTTTCAAGTTTTGATTTTGTGTGCTTTCCAATATGTTGTGTTCAATTTTTTTTCTCGAAAATTTGTATTTTCTAAAAAAAAAAAAAAATATGCACCCTTTGACCTTTGCATTTGATACATTATAAGAAATACATCTTTACACATATATGTATGAAAAAAAAAACATTCTGTTGTCAAAAGAGCAGTTTGTACACAACATAATGGGAGAGCAACTCACAATGTGACGTCACAAAATTGAAATTTCAAAAGATCATAACTTACTTATCATTTGACAGAATTTCTTGAAACCTTTACTTATATGTTTCGTTCTTGTTTCTGCTTTGATTGAAGCCAACTTATCTTCAGGGTGAGCACTAACTTTAATGTCCTATATGCAGAAATATGATGTTGATGTTCATAAAATATGTAGACTTGAACTTACGTTGCTTCGGAGTAAGCTCGCTGAATGGCGCGTTCTATCAGCTCTCCGTCAGCTTCAAACTGACCAGGAATCGGGACCGCAATCAGAATACCACTCCCGAGACCGAGGGTTAGATTAGCGTCTTAATGAGAATAAACAAAAGCCACAGAAAGTTAGTGAAAGGCAGATTGGCGTCTTAAATAAGTAGTGATTTATGGAGCATACAGCCTCTGTAAATGTTGCTTATGACAATTTGTTTTAAATAATCAAAAAGCCACAAAGAGTTGAAATGTTTAAAGCCTAAAAATGCCCCCGCATCAGGAGTGTGATCCCCGCATCGGGAGTGCGATCAAAAGACCATTCCCAAGACTGAGTGATAGATAGGCATCTTAAAAATAAAAAAAAAAACTGGAGAAAGTTTAGTGATGTCAAAAACATACAGCTTCAGTAAATGTTGCAATATAGTCATACTTTCAAGAGTGTGATAACAGACTCAAGCTTGAGAAGTCAGAACTATAACAACAATTTTGTAGTTTTCTGTACACTTCAAGGATACCTTACCTATGAGTTCTGCAGCTTCCTTCGCTGTTCTGACATTGATGGGCGACTTTACTCCACTGTAACGTGTGAAGAATGCAGGAAACTCTTGAGATGGCCCATACGTTGCCACGGTAACACCTTGTGTCTCCTGCAAGCATGATCATATTGATAAAACATTGAGAAATCAAACTTATTCACAATTGTTGAAACTGCAAGTCTTTAATTAAATATGTTGATCTTCAAATCATGTATAAAGTTATTAAAGGTCCATTTATGAGTATGTCAAAAGGAATCCATAATTTGACAACTTTATATATACCAGTATGGGTTTTATGACCATCAACGTAAATTTCTAATATATACAATGTGACACAATTAGTAACTGTAACCAATCTTTTTTGAAAACCAAATGGACAGAAGAATGAACATATCAGCATATGGGCTATTCCATATGTCACGCGAGTCACGCATGCTGTGTCTTATAAGTCACATGTCAGGGTATAGATGATTGATTTACTTGATAGAGTAATGGATTCAGCTCCAAATTCTTCTCAGTTTTGATCTAGACCCTTGTTTGCGAACTGTGTGACATGAAACATGTGTGACTCACGTGACAATTACGTGGAATGGCCCAAATGATATGTTTGTGGAAGGATCAAGATTGATTTCATACCAGGAGACACCAAAGTGATGAATAAACAAGTAGATATGGTACTAGTGCCCACTTGAGTTTGGAGCTTTAATGTTTGCAACAACAAAAACATGACACTCCATAACCAGCCATGGAAGTGTACACTCAAAGTGTCAATTTGAGTGAATATATCACAGATACAGGAAGAGAGAAGCTACTGACTGACAGACAGAATAAATAAAGTGGTAGGTGAATGGTTAGGCAGAGGGATGAACATACCAGGTATTCTAATGTCCTTGGAATATCCAAGATGGACTTAACACCAGCGGAAACCACGGTAACAGGTGTACGCCCCAGTTCTGTCAAATCTGCGCTGACATCCATACCTTGAATATAGAATTTAGTCATCGTTGCAGAGATTAGCACTGATAGCAATGCTGGTAACTCACTCAGTGATGTAATGGTGTAGGTCCAGGGGGGCATTTCATCAAAGGACTTGTCAGATATTTTATCCGACAAGTTTGCTCTCAGCCGATAAGATGCAAGCATTTCAGTAGCTTATAACAGTTTGTCGGATAAATCGTCCGACAAGTCCTTTGATGAAATGCCCCCCTGATCACACAAATTAAGACTGAGGATACGACATCATACTTGACAGTGTGCTTCACTTAGCACATATATTTTCCGTACTGAACATCACTCGGTACATAATCAGGGTGCTGCTGCACATAAACATAATGAGAGTACGTGGTGCGTAACCATGCAACTACGGTAGCCAGTTGCGATACAATGGTAAACATAATGAGAGTGTGTGGTGTGTAACCATGCAACTATGGGTAGCCAGTTGCGATACAATGGTAAACATAATGAGAGTGTGTGGTGTGTAACCATGCAACTATGGGTAGCCAGTTGCGATACATTGTGCCAGACACAGTATTGCTCTATGGGATTTATGTCCATTACAGTTGCAAGAATACTTTAATGGTGATAGACAAATATATAACAGCACTGACAGAGCTCACTTACAAATCACTCCAGAAAAAGGGGCATTTCATTACGAGTATTAAAGCAAAAAAATGTAATTTTAGCTCACAAATTGGATCTGAAGACATGCCAGTGTCACAAGGATTTAAATGGTGTTTGGTGTGAGGAATATAGTTACTGAGCTGTACGTACAGTTGAACTATGGATGGAATTGGACAGAGTCTATCAATTTTGACCTACTTGTCTCCCCTCCTCTGTGGACGCCTCCAACACCCCCTGTGACAAAAATGGGAATGCCCGCCAGATGGGCAGCAATCATGGTGGATGAGACTGTGGTGCCTCCAGGCATTTTCTTTTAGGAAAACAAAAAACAAGTGCGAACATTTGTGTGAATCTTAAAATCATACACATCATCCGTGAAAATTGTCCCTGAGAACACACCACGATATCATTGATGATATAGATGAATAACATATTTATGAAATATTGAATACAGTGGTTATGTGCCTCGTACATGAACTAGTACTTTACACAGAAATGCAAACATGCAGGTGCCCACCAAAACTATGGCAGCACTCCAAAGAGTAAAAATTTGTATTTTACATTAAAAATAGTGTTTTTGTGAAATTGGAACTTACATCAATATTAACCCCATTATTATATGACCAACAAAGTTTGAGGGAAGATGAAGGTCATGCAATCACGTGCTAAATGTGTCACATGAGTTGCAGACTTGTCTAAAACAGTTATGTTCATGATATGAGAAAGGACTATCATATTCATATCAGTACATAACTGAGGGTATAAACAAAAATATGAATTAATTACAGAATAAAAAGTTATGCTTCGACAGATAAATGAACCAATTATTTAAGATTATCAGCTGTATTCACAATTGCAAATACTGTGACACACACACAGACACACAGACAAAAAAAAACCCGAAACTGTCCTTACTTGACTTAAAACCCAAGCCAGATCTCTCCTGGAAGTTTTCACTGCATCTTGACTGGTGGCCAGTTCTTGTAGCTTATCTTTACCCAGTCCTACACACAGTCTGCCATTCAGTGCTGCTACAGTGGAGGGTATGGCACCAGTCTGTCTCACTATCCCCTCCACTGTCTGAGCTGTCCTGTACAAGAAAGGCACGGAGACGTCAAAGTTAACTCTCTTATTACCATGCCAGGAGAACTCCATTGACTTATTATACACTTTATAACTGGTTACCAGCTGGTGCATAGATAAAACCACCAAAACAATGCCATTGTGTGTGGGCGGTGTTTCACCAAGCTGTTTGTAAGGTACAAACAACTTTACGAATGACTGGTGATCCCCTCTTGTGCTAAGTCAGATTCTCAGTGATCAGAGTGTGCAGTGGTATTGCATTTAGCACAAGAAGGGATCACCAGTCGTTCGTAAAGTCGTTCGTAACTTACAAACAGCTTGGTGAAACACCCAGTAGAGATTTTGTATCGTGTTTATACTGCAAACATGCCACCAGTGCAGGCAATGTGTACTGTGGTACGAAGACCTACAATGTTGAGTAAAATCTTTCTTTAAAAACATTTCTGCAAGTTCCACACATAATATGATCTTTAATGGTAGCTCTACTATAGAACTACAGATTGTTCATTTAAATGGTATTTAAACATCATGAAATATCAATAGAGTTAAAACAAGCTGAGGTCAGAATGTAGTAAGGCGCCTTGTCAAAACATGTTGACCGTCTCGCCCATATCTTTTACACAAAAGAAAGGATGAGCCTTTATATTTCCGTCTTTCCCGAAAAGCGGTCTGAAGGTTGAAAATACTGGAGAGATTAGTATTTTTAAAAAAATATCCGTCCAGTCTCTTGTTTAATTCTGCCGCATCATATTATAATATTATAGCATAGACCCTAAAAGGGTCCTGATCAGAGGAAAAGGACCGCAACCATCTGTTGAACAAAAAGTATGCTGGCAGCCACATATTGAGAAGGACGGGGGAATATCGAGCCTTTCATAGAAAAGATCGCACACAGGATTCCCAGATATAACCAGTCTTTCATGTCTTGAACTTTTGACAAGACGCCTAACCGGAATAAACATTGCAAATACTTGAGGTTCTGCGGGTAGGGCATTCCATGGGTGACGATAGTGCTCTCTAAGGCTACCACAGCTTTCCCCTCACTTAGTGCAGAAGATACCTCAGGGTGAACCTCTAATAAATCTGAGAGTAAAAACAAACATAGCATCAACATAAAGGGTCCGAATGAAAATTCGCCAAGAGCAGCCAAGAGTCCACCAAGAGCAGCCTCAGCCTCCTCCTCCTCCTCCTTCTCCTTCTCCTCCTCTTCCTCTTCTTCTTCTTCTTCTTCTTCTTCTTCTTCTTCTTCTTCTTCTTCTTCTCCTTCTCCTTCTCCTTCTCCTTCTCCTTCTCCTTCTCCTCCTCCTCCTCCTCCTCCTCCTCCTCCTCCTCCTCCTCCTCCTCCTCCTCCTCCTCCTCCTCCTCCTCCTCCTCCTCCTCCTCCTCCTCCTCCTCCTTCTTCTTCTTCTTCTTCTTCTTCTTCTTCAGGGTAGTCCTTTGTCCTTCACACTTGAAGATTAATACAGGCAATTTGTGTGGCTATAGTGCTTGTGCTGGACGGTGCAATTGAACAAAAAAAATATCACTGGTGCAAGTAACAAATGTTCAATCAACCATTCCATACACAGTACACAACAAAATATCTTTGTTGTTGAGAAATATAATGAAACTAATTAACTATATTTCAACAGCTCTTGAGACATTGCACTCAAATGTGACATTTTGGTTTGATTTATCAAACGGGCGTTTTTCATTCATTTCTTTTTTTTAAATGGAAAAACATATTCCTTTACCCTCAAATTTCACCCCAATTTTTATCTCTTTCTATAGACCGCTTCCCTTTTCTCTCTTCCTCCATCCCTCCTATTATAGTCTCGTTTATTGTTAATTTCCAAAATCTTATGTAAACACCTCGTTAACACTTGACCTACCGCTAAACTTTCTGCTGGTCGGAGTCGGCCTTCCATTGAAACCAAGCAAGCATCGTCTATGCCTCTCTATTCGTTGAAAAGAGTGTCGTCTGCACACCCTCGAAAACGTTGCCATGGTAGTCCAAGCTTTGGAGAAACAGGAAGTTAACACAACAGACAAATAATTGGAAAATGCGTCATCAATTATACTAACATGCGTTCCAAATGAGATGTCACTGCCATTCTAATGCAGAAACCTTCCACCGGCCTGGACACGTCCATGCGTGGCAATGCCATGGATCGCATGCTCAGCCGAACACACAATTCATTGAACACCTCGGACTACACAATTATTTTCGGATTTTTCCAATCAGATTTTAAAGGCCTCAAGCGCCTAAAATAAAAGACAGTCCATCTGAGGCACACATACCAATACATTGAGTACAGAAGATCCAACATTTATTATGATCTTACCTGTTACTCTTCATTCACCAAGAATACAACCCGTAGACAGTGGTAGATGAACGTCTACAGACGCAGCGGCTAGTGTCAGAGAGAGAGAGAGCTAGAGAGAGAGAGAGAGAGAGGGGGGGGGGGGGGAGAGAGAGAGAGAGAGAGAGAGAGAGAGAGGAGAGAGGGGGGGGGGGTTAGAGAGGGAGAGAGAGGGAGGGAGAGGGAAAGAGAGAGGGGAGGGGGGGGGGGTCGGAGATCGAGAGGGAGAAAGGGGGAGGGTCAAGAGGCTAAGGGCGAGAGAGGAGGGACAGCAAAAAAAAAAAATAAAGGGGGAGGGGGGGGGGGGAGACTGGACTGGGGAGAATGAGAAAGATCTAAAATACAGCTAGGGGTTGGGGTCGGGGTTGGGGGTTGGGGCGGGGTCCCTTAAGACCAACGTGCTCACGTACTGTGTGTGTGGGGGGGGGGGGGGGGGTGGGGGGTTGGGGGTATGTATTGTGCTGAAAGTACTGGGGAAAAAAAGAGGAAAACAGCAAACGATATATAGGAATTTATAAATTTTGAGGAATCGACGTTGTTCTCAAGCATTCATGAGATACTTATGCCCTGATACAGCTGTTTGTCCCGACCATTTTATATTTTGTGATCCAAGTACAAAACAGTACATTAGCAAAGCTGGGGGTAGGATTTGGATACAATGCGATTTATTTTGTTTTGTAGGTTCAAAAACTGTTTTTCCGCAAGTGCTCATAACTGTTGAGGTATCATTTTCAAAATTTGTTATGAAATAGTGCGAAAAATTAAATATAGGCTTGAACTTTTTACCACCCTAGGACATTTTATCAACTAAAAAAAAGAAGTTCAGTTGGTTTTATAAAAGCTAAAACATATGATAGAAATATATTAGTGAAGGTTTCACGAGAATCCATCATATAGGATAAGAAAGTTATGATTTATTTTAAGTTTGTGACGTCACGTGCGAGATGCTCTCCGAAATGTTGTGTGCTTGTATTCCCCCTTTGCTGTTTTGATGAAGGGGTATGATAGAGGTATGAGTAAAAACATGTGTCTAATGATAAAGCAGATACAGAGGTAATTATTATCTCTTTGAGAACACTAACATTTTCCCCCAAATAAAATCACAACATAATGGAGAGCATCTCTGTAGCATCTCGCACGCGGCGTCACAATATTAAATTTAAAAAATATATATTTTCCTTTGACGAATTTTCGCGCTGTTTTCTATTGCATTAACTCCTGCGTTAAAGTCCTAATAAATTATGACGAAGCAATTAATCAACGGCAGTTCGTAGCGGTCGTCCAGGAAATTGTGTTTTTCTGGTGAAATGTGTTGGTGTTCTATTGCAATTAATTTACTTCGAAGAATATCGAGGATAGAACAATGCTTAGGAAACTTGTTGGATCATTTTGCTTTAGAGGAGAATGTGAATATGATGATGGATTTAGATTTAAATTTGGATGTGTGAAAGATGGATTTACAATTCAATCGCCCATGGCTCGACCTTAAAAACCTAGACCTAGGCATAACCCTAACCCTTGGCCTGAGACCTATAAACTGCTATCCTAACCCTAATTTTGATGTATTCAGGACAGTTTTTAGATTAGAATCTTGAGGAACTAGCCGGGGAACTAGGTGTAGACACCCATGGCAATCGAAATTTTGACCTCAACTTGTAAGGACCCAATCACTGATCTAGATGATCGGGCACTCGTTGCTAACCTCCTTGACCTCGTTGCTAGAGGTAGGACGTAAGTCGGTTAAGTGCATAATACCCGTTTTAACTTGTTTTTTAATCAATTTTTAAAAGTGTCAAAAGTGTGTGTGTGTTTTTTTTTTTTTAACACTGTCCTAACTCCGGCCCTAAAAGAGAGTAATATTGAATTAGCTCTTTTGAGGATACCATAACATTCTCATACATGGGGTGGGGAGATCACCTGCACAACGCAGCGCGCAGCGCAGTTCGCTAGAAAATATGTAACTGCATTCCAACTGCGCTGTGCATCATGGCAGCCGTAACGCGGCTTTTCGGCAACCATCTCAAAAATTTATTGAGCAAGTCTAACTTAAATATCATATCAACTTCACAGAATGTAGCAGCACCACCGTGTTTAGTAAGTAATGAGCCATGCTTAATATTTTTCTTCAAATTTACATGTAGAAGTAAATGAGTACAACCATGACAACTTCCCGACAAAGAGATCATCTACTAAAAAAACTGCTGCGATTTTATTTATTCTGCCTCGGCTCTGGCAGCACCTCGGCCCTCGCCCGGCGGGCCGGGCCCGCCAGGGAAGCGGTCGCGAAAAACGGTCAACTCACACCATGTTCAGGCCAGGCCAAGTCGGGCTGATTTTAAAATAAAAACATTTGTGGAATCAATCAACCATCATGGTCATGCTACATGTAATGAAAGAGTACCTTTTGGGACAGCCACCCGATATTTGCTTTATCTGAGTAACTTGATCATTTTAAAAGTAAAACCAGAACAGAAGAGGGCAACATTTTTAATGGGGTTGAGTAAAAATGCTGCATTTTCCCCTAGATTTAACCCTAACCCTAGGACACCAAGGTCACGCTAACCTGATGTTACAAATTTGTTACAATATGTTGCAATGAAAAAATATGAATTTAATAATAGAAATGTGCATGCGATATTGAATGAATAATGCCATTATAGTACACAATAACAGGAACCAAATATATTTTTCATTATCTACCTGTAGTCTTGGATGTCCAGCCCCTTCAATGCCCTGGGTGCCATGGTAACAAGGACGTACTACGCTGATTGGCGTATGCTGAGGGACGTCAAGCGACGGCGGCTAGTTAAGGAACACCACAGAGACCGACTCCGCATCAACTGCATCCGCAAGAATACCATTCTGCCTGACGAAATAAAAGTGAGTATTGCATGCAGCCAGCAGTTGGATAATTACATAGGGGCTTTGGGCACCCACGATGCAAACTAGAGTTCCTGTGAAAACAATTTTCCAAATGTAAAATGGAGTACAGGCTCCTTAAACCATCAGGCTTGAAAAGTAGTATTTCACCAGTCATGGGGAGCCCCAAAAGAGCACCGAGAGAAAAGTGTGGAGAATTACATTGTTGAAATTAAAGTGAGTATTGTGTGCCGTCATCAGTGAAAAAATTACACAGGGGCTCAGGTTCCCTGCAATGCAAAATAGAGCCCCCATGAAAAATGGTTTGTCCTCATACAGTGTAACGCAAAATGTTTTTTAGGGTGCTGGCTTCATACCTTGAGACTTGAGGTTGCATATAGTTTATTTTTGGATATTTTTCCCTGCTGCAGTGAAAGAGATTAATGAGAGGGTATTCAGTTGTGGAAAACTCCAAAAGAGCTCAAGAAGCAGGAAACGAATGATTTTGTCACTAAAAAGGGTTTCCAAAAGGAATATATCATTACAAGAAAAAATGAATTCTGTATTGCTAACAGTGTCCTTGCAGTAACTAGATTTACTGCAAGTCATTCATTTACAGGATGGAGCACGCTATCCTTACTACTGGGTGTATGCCTAAAATTTCTTTGTAAATCGAAATTACCCCAGAAAGCCCTTTCACTAAAATCTAGCCGAATTGTCCCTAAGGCGGACTACTCATGAATATTAATGAGTCAGATGAAATGAGACTCTTTCAGTATTTGTTTCCATGTTGCCGTGTCTTGACCTGTGAACTAGAAATAGCTTGCATGGTTAAATCGCTGCCCGGTAAGCAGTAGATTGCAGGTTCAAATCCCGTCTGGCTCCAAGATTTTTGTCTGACTTGTTTTTCGTTCATTTTACAAGATGGAGCATGCTATCCTTACTACTGGGTGTATGCCTTTTTTTCTTTGTAAATTGAAATTACCCCAGAAAGCCCTTTCACTAAAATAACTAGATTTTGTTCTTGATAACAAGCGTCCATATTATCTCCATCACTCTTTAGGAAATAGCAGACAGAGAAATTGCGGCCTTCCCTCGAGACAGCTGCCACGTCAGGATCCGGGACCGCTGCGCCATCACGTCCCGTCCACGTGCCGTCCAGAGGAAATGGCGGCTGAGTCGTATCATGTGGCGGTCTGTCGCTGATGGAGGAAACATGTCGGGCGCCCAGCGCTCCATGTGGTAGATTCTTTCCTGGTGAAAGAGACAATTTGAATGGATTTTCATCGATTTTGAGAGATACTTTCAAAGAACTGTCCTGGAACGTGTAGACACCTTCATGTCGGGCATGCAGCACTTCATTTTGTAACAACTTTTATGGTGACTTCAGGAGACTGAGAGAGACACCTTGAATGAATTTTCATAGCTGGCTGGAGTTGCTCTCGGGCGCTGTCATGGAACTTGAGAAATACCTTCAACAAATTCTCATTGAATGTGGGAGAAGGTTGCCAGGAAATCACATTAGGATATTGGACAATTTGTCATAGATTCACTGAAACACATATTATCAGTGCATTAATGACAAATTGTCTTGGTATATTGGAGGAACATTTAACAGATTTCCATGGAACATTTCAAAAAGTTCTTATAAGCTTCTATAAGGATGCAATATTGAAGAATCTTCCAATAAATTTCAGTGGCAGGGAAAATATTAGTTCAATATTTTCGGGGGCTTCTTTTTTAGCACATTGGCTAATTTGTCTACATTTTTAAATTGTGTCTATGGGAATTTTGGGGGATCTTTTAACATTTTCCAGGGCTCTTTTAACCTTTTTTTGGGGAAAAAAAGAGCCCTGAGCCCCCGTGTATTATTTCCCCTGTTCAGTGGGATGTAGGAATTGCTACATCATGTAAGACATTACCAACTGTGTAATAAGAGTTTGTAGGCGATAAGAATGTCTACTGATGGTTAGGCACATGATACATTCCAGAGAAGAGACTCAAGTTCTCCCAAGGTCCATGTCTGATATGACTAGGGCCCCATTGCATAAAACTTTCCATTAATGGTAACTCTGCCATCAATGGTAATTACCATGGTAACATCACTTGACAGCCAATCAAATTTACAAGTTACAATTGATGGTAGAGTTACCATTAATGGTAAGTTTTTTGCAAGGGCCACTAATAAATCTAATCAAATTTGCTTTCCTCCACTAAAAGGAAAATATGAGAGTATATTATCACAACCACTATTGAAGATGTATTGATAAACAAGTCATATGAAGTATGACTATCCAACTGTCCTGTGTTTGTTCAAATCAGGTTGTTTTGAGGGATCTCTTCAGTTTCAGGCCAACTTTTTTTGTTCCTTCTGGTGCAGTGTGATGAAAAAGGACCAAGAAGTGGACAGAGAGAACTTAAACACAGATTAGCAAAGTAACATTATTTAAACAGTTAATTTGTCAGGTCATTTTAGTGAAGGATAGGTGCTTACAAGTTTTGAAGGATACATAAAAGCCAACCCTTATAAAATTGGGGTGTGTATGTATATGTTCTGTTGCAAGGAAAAGGTGATGACATCATGTAGCTTTGAGTGTAAAAGATCTGCAACCTGAAAATAAAGACTTACATATGATGTACAGTGTTATGAAATTTGATGGCTTGCATTGTGTTGTTTCTTTGGTAAGCTCTTGCTCACTGATATTTGTGCGTGTGTGTGTGATACACATGTACCATATGCTATAACTCTCTATTGGATGCTCCTGAAAGAAGGTAATCAAAGTTTAAAATCATTTAAAAACTACACTGTAAAATCTATGCACAAATTAAACATTTGGGCTGAGAATTTTTTAGAGTAACTCATATCTTTTATTTGTTAAATGGCCAAGTACATTGTTGACGATGACAGTCAATGATGTGCAAAGCCCACTTCTTGCAAGTTTGGGGAAATCAGGCATTTAGGTTCATGGCTTTCCTGATCAAAGTTCTCAAATAGTTGTAGCTGGTTCTTTCAAACCCAATTTTATATTCCAGGCCTGCAGAATTTTCTTGGAAATCTTTGCTAAATGTAGAATTAATGTGTGTTTGTGCTTTTCAAAAAGTTTTTAAAGTCCTTTTATACAAATTAATGTACACAATGAACCAGGAAAAGTTAATTATTTTGGCTGTGGCTCTCATCTTGCGAGAATGTGGTTTGTAAAAACACTCTGGTACATGTACAGTTGAGGGCAAAAGTTTACATACACCCATGGAATTCATTTGTTCGCTTGCCAAACATAAAATTTACTGTATCTTCAGAAATATAAATACTATTATGACGAATTTGGTATCAAATGAAAGAGCGCATTAAGCTCTTTTGCATGATTGGGTGCTGTTGGGATTAAATTATATTTCAGGTGGAAATCTCTTAGAAGAAAAAAAAAAGTAACATTTGTGCCAAATGTAATCTATTGTTTATTATATTTTCAAATATTGTTTCATAGAAATATGTAAACATCAAATCTATGATTTATATTACATTTTCTATCATGATATATCACCACTGAACTAAAAAGTGTAATCTGAAATATTTGTGTTGAGAACTAGCGCAAATATGAAATGTTTTTGTAAATTTTTAATTTGTCAGAAATTTAAGATTTTTTTTTTTTTTTTTTTTTTTTTTTTGGGGGGGGGGGGGGGGGGGGAATATGACACCTAAATATTTTTCAGCTCCTGATGACAAAGCAATGCGATGAAGGGGCATGACATACTTATTTGTTTGATACATGTATCCAATTTTTCATGATAGCACAAATATTTTATAAGATACAGTAAATTTTATGTTTGGCAAGTGTCAACTTTTCTTTGAATTTCCTGGCCTCCACTTCATATACTTCACTCTTAACAAGCACATAACATATGACAAAGAGTGGCCATAATCATTCCTGTATCAAAATAAATTTATTGCATCTTCATGATGATACGCAGCATAATTCTTCAGCAAAGATCTGATGGTACATGTACATGGAGTCCAATTTTAATCAATCGATGTACAATGTAATGCAAATATATAGAATTTGACAATTTGTGTCTGATGACAAATGTTTGTACAGTTCACACAAGACAAAAATATATGAACACATTTCATAATACATGTGCAATACTGGACTGAAATACACCTATTCTTTAGAATTAATATTGTTCATTGAGGTTCACAACGTTCATCGTATTAAATATCACACGGTCAACTATTCATCTAACAGTGATAAATGCATGATATAATTATAAACTTTTATTTAAAATAAATAATCCCAGTGTTTCTTTAAAATTCATAAATATACTGAAAGTCTGAAAGCTTGTAAAAATAAAAATTGCTTCAGTGTAAGAAATATATTGTATATCACTTTTCACAATATATACTTTCCCTTTAAAGTTCTTCTCTGACAGCTGCGCACCTGTTGATAACAGGCTTTTCAGTACAAATATTGTTAGAAAATTCAGATACAAGATAGAAAATTGTGATATAAGTCCATTTACCACTCCCCCACCACAAATCATGTTTTCCATGTTTATGAATTTTTCCAGAAGCCCAATTACTCTGAAGGTTACATATTGAACGCTACAATTTTATGGGGCTAGTCCCCAAATGACATTTACTGCAATTCAGGAACTGTGATACAGTTAAGTTCCACTTTCTATGGAAAATGTATGAGTCACTATACATCCAAGAAACTGACCCTCTAAAGGAGTTTCACCATAATTGTTTACTATAATCTTATTAAAGAAACGGTTTATATTCAAAGATATCAGGGTGTTGTAATCATACATAAATAAACTTCAGCTTCAGATTAAGAGATTAGTTATCACATTTATGATCGTTCATGAGAGCCGAGTATAAAATGTCCCACAACAGTAAAAACACATCAAACCCAGTTTTCTGAGAGCGGCCAACTCAACAATTTGAAAAAAAATGGTAAAATGGTAAAAATGGTAAAATGACATAAATCTAATCTGAGATAACATACAACATTGGACAAGCACACAAATCATTTTTGAGAGGCAACTTAAGAAGAATGAAACTGAATTATAAATTGAATAAAAGCAGACATTTTCAAAGTATGTCTGATCTTTTACAAACATTTGCCAATTTCTTTCTCCGTTTTTACTTCTTTTTTCAAATTCAAATCATTCCCAGTTTCACTCTCCTTTGGAAAATCCCATTTAACACTGAAAATTACACACAGATTACATTCCCGATATATCAAGTATCCGGTAATTAATTCCATAAGATGTACAAATAAATTTGAGGGACATAGAACATGTAATAAAAACTAAAACTAATTAATTTAAAAATCAAAATGGCTTATTACTCATTACAATGAGTAGTTATGAAGTCATTCATTTCACAAACCAAACACAGCAAATTACAGCAAACAATCATCTTTTTAAGTTGTTTTGTCTTTATCCTTCCTTCTTTTACAAATTTGCTTTAGATGCCCATATTCCATCTGTCCTAATTATGCTCATACAATAGTGGAGTATATGTGCATGTTATGCTCCCTCTTGACACAAGTAATACCTGTACACTCAAGTCCTCTGATCTTTACACATTTTTGCATTTTACAACAGGAAATTGAAAAGGAACATTTAACTGGCAGTAGTCCTATCACTAATCGCCCATGATTACAAAGTGGATTGTCACTATACATGTATGTATTTTCATTACTTTGTTTTAAATGCTTTGTCATTAAAACATAGTACATGTACATACATTTTGATAAAATGCAGATATAAGATCTATGGTAAATACATGTAGTTGTATTGGGTATCATCTTAAGCCTGAATCAAATTTTAATACAGTACTGGAAAATGTAGACATACATTGTAAAAAGGTAACATTATAAAACTGATATTACTTTGAGTAGCAATGCAATGCTCTGTTCAATTTCAAGATCATGCATGTGCATTTGTTTTAATCGTCAACACTATTAACAGCCAAACAATGATTTAGTTTTGCAGCACAGTGGCTTCAAAGATTGTGGCAAGATAACAATTGATGATACAAGTAAAACGCTCTGCACAATGTAGCTCAAATCTGAAAACTTACTTTTTATAAACCAGAGACAAGCAGGAGGCTGAAATTACTGCAATTGCACAACAAGCATGAAATAAATGCTCAAAAAAACTTTAAAGGCCGATTGTCAGATACATGTATTAGTATCATGTGACTAAAAAGAACCAACATTTAAAGAATGGAGATCTATCTGCACTTGATAATTTTGCATTGAATAACATTGAGGCAAAATGTTTTAGCTGACTAAAATCATACATGACAAGTAACATCATATTGCACATGGAAGATATTAAACTTGTAAGTTTATAATGAAGCTAAATTCAGAACCTGTACTTGGGAAGTTGGTCTAGTTCACACAATATCATTATGACACATAAAAATGTATCTACACTACGGCTAAAAGGCATCGGGTAAAGGGAAAGGGAAGAAAGGGAAGGAACCGCAGTTCTGAACCGCGGTATATTTTGTCCAGTTCAGCATGAAACGTGATGCTTTTTAGGCTAAAGCCCAGATAAATGCATACATTTCTTTCCAGCTGCTTTTTGGCGTTTTAGCGGAAAATCTTTGGGCGCACTGGGGGAACTCCCGCATTGTTGCGGCCTCGGTGCAAAAAGATTCCAGAAGATCCCTCATGATCCTGAAATATTTGTATACTATCTACCAGTACCTAAAATCTAAATGTACATTGTTGAAGGAAGACAATGCACATGCATCTGTCCCTTCACTGCAGTTTGAGCGAAGTACTGTATGTTGACATCAATTTAAATATTTGTGATTATTTCGTATTTGTTTGCATATTGCATAAAATGTATTTCAGATCACACTTCATGTTTACAATAAGAGCATTATTGACAGACACGATAACCCATACATTTTGCATTGTGAGGTGAAGTTTGATTATGCCATTGTATGGCGAGATGAAAAATCAATAGAAATACTTCAGATTGTTTCTACTTTGCATTTCAAATGAAGGCTAAGTGTACAATATCAGCTTTCAAGGGCTCCTTATGACTTGTGATGGATCACAACCTGCTTTGCGATTGATATCGACCATAACTTTGTGCATTAGAGATAGGGGATTGGAGTTGTGACAGATTAAGATCAAGCGTAACTCTTTATAAGATGGGGGCCCTGTCCTTTGGGACAATTTCTGCCTTTTGCTTGTCCTTTGATGTCCTTTTGGAAGCTCCTCTGAGAAAGAAGGGAAGACAATAGCGAGTACATGTAACTCCTGAATTGCAACTGATTCACTGTTGCAGTGTTCATATACACACCTTTGTGCCCTGTTGCATAAAGCTTACCATTAATGGTAACTTTGTAACCAATGACAACTTCTATAGAAAACGTGAATTTGATTGGCTGTTGAGCATTGTTATCATGGTAGTTACCATTGATGGCAGAGTTACAATTAAAGGTAAGTTTTATGCAACTGGGCCCTGGTTGAACTGTGTGCTGTATGGCATGGCAAGGGTTAATCTTGTTGGTCAGATGGAGGGTCCCTGTTCCGAGCGGCGTTGGCCTTCCAGCTGAGGTATGTGTTCCACATCATGGACACCATGTTGACTACCAGGACTCTGTGAGGATAGGCAGGAGTGGAAAAGGGGGTAAGCAGGGGTGGAAAAGGGGGTAAGCAGGGGTGGAAAAGGGGGTAACAGGGGTGGAAAAGGGGGTAAGCAGGGGTGGAGAAAGAGGGTAAGCAGGGTGGAGAAAGGGTGAAGATGAATGGAGGAAGGTGGAGAGGGATAGAGAATGGTGTTATGAGGGGTGGAGAGAAGGGGATAGAGAGGGATGGGGAATGGGAAAACATTGATGGAGAAAACAGTAAAGAGGGTTGGAAGAGGGGATGAATGACAGAGAAGGGGGTACAAACAGGGGTGGATAAGGGGGTAGTGATGAGATAGAAAGATAAGAAAGGGAAACGAGAGACAAATGGAAGAGACAAATGATGGCAGAAAGGAGAGGAGAGGATGGGAGAAAGAGAATGCAAGAGAGAGAGAGAGAGAGAGAGAAGGGCGAGAGAGAGAGAGAGCGAGAGGGGAATATAGAGTAAGAGAGAGAGAGAGAGAGAGGGGGGGGTGGAGAGGGAATGAGGGAAGAAGAGAATTTGTGATGGAGGGAAGAGACAAATAAATTGAAGGGATACATTACAGAAGAGAGAAGGGGAAAGAATGAAAGATGAGAGAGAAACAGAGGGAGAAGGAGAGAGATGTATAAATGGAAAGAACATTCAACAAAGAAAAGGACAATGAGAACAAGCAAGAGTGAACAAAACAAAGCAAAAACATGAATAACAAATACGAATAAGAAAGAGAAAGAGGTGACAAATGAACAGAAACGGTGGAAGAGAGAGAGACGAGGAATGGAGGGGTTAATAAACAAAGGAAGGAGGCTGACACAAGTGATAGGAAACCATGAGAGAGAAAGAGAAGGAAAAACAAATGGGTGAAGAGGGACAATGAAATATATAGAAAGACGGGAAGGGAGAGTAAGTGAAAGACAAATAGAGATAGACAGTAGGACATAAAAGTTAGGTGCAGGTGTAGGAACATGACCAAAACGCAGAAAGAGACAGAGGGGATGAGAGAAGGAAAAGATAGAAGGCAGAAGAGAGATGGGTCAACAGAACAGGAAAAGATGGGGAGGGGAAATAATTGCAGTGAATGGTTTCCACAAAACAAGCCATGCAAAATTTGAAAATATTTAGCATCACACTAGAAGAACAAAACAATACAATGATAGATAAAATCCTACAAAATTAACAGATATTTCATGAAATTGTACACCAATAAAAAACACACACACAAGTTTTACTACACTGAAGAACACTTTAATGCTCAATAAATATAAAAGAGACTACATATCTGTCATGATATCAGGTGGTTTGGCAGTACTGTACAGGTCAGAGCGACCAATACTTACACGGACTGACAAAGGTGTGAACTGGTTCTATGAAAATACAACAATCAAGGTAGAATTTCTTAACACTTTCTGATTGTAGTGCAACAATGGCCTGAGAAATACTTTGCTCATCAACAAACCTCAGCAAACAAAGGTTAAAGATTGTTATTTTTTAAAACAAAATTCAGTTATTTTATAACTTTGTCATGTTAGGCTGTGATGTCATAGGCTTACGCTCCTTAAATCATTTTGCAACTTGTTTTATATCAAAGATTGCCCATTTCTCTCTCCAAGAAATTGCATATACAGACCTTAAAGGAATAGGCATTTTCTTCCATTAACCTCAAATAAGTGATATTTCAATATTAAGTTTATATCAAACTATAACATTAAGTCCTGTTTTATCATATTTTACAAGACTTTCTTAATGTTTTTTCTTCACTACCAATAACATTATAGGTAAAAACATAGAAGAGCTCTATCAAATTCAAAGGGTTACACAAAGATATCACCTAAAAATCATAAACCTGTATATCAAGAGTAATAAAATCACAATCAAAAAGCAAGATTTCCTTTCCACCACCACAAACCCTTCCCTCATAACTTCCATTCAAGTGTGTCTTTGCAACATTAACTTCCAGTCTTTTTTAAAGGGATAGTTCACCCTGAAAATAAGTTGGCTTCAATAAAAGCAGAAACATGAAAGAAACGTATCAGTGAAGGTTTAAGGGATATCCGTTGAAGGATAAGAAAGTCATGATCTTTTAAAATTTTGATTTTGTGACATCATGTGTGAGGTGCTCTCCTATGTTTTGTACAAAATAATTCCATAAATTGCCCTTTTTATGTTTTTGACAAGGGATTTTTTTTCATACAGGTACATGTATGTGTGTAAAAAAATATTTATAATTATGTATCAAATGCATAGACTGAAATGATGCATGTCTTTTTGAGAAAATGCACATTTAAAAAAAAAAAATTGTACACAACATATGTAGGAGAGTACCTTGCATGTGACAAAATCAAAACTTTAAAAGATCACAACTTTCTTACCCTTTGACAGATTTTCATAAAACCTACACTAATATGGTTCTTTCATGTGTCTGCTTTTATTGAAAGCAACTGATTTTCAGGGTGAACTATCCCTTTAAACTAGAGCAATTCGACTGCCACCCAGTCGATAAATATGCCTCCGCCTCTTATGCTATTCTCAGAAAATGTGTATGTTTGGTGGGCAATGTACCATTGCTTCTATGTGAAATGAAAATATTACATTATGTTTTTTCCAAGTTTAGCCAAGTTTGGCAATGTTCAATGACTTTTGACCTCTTACTTCTTTGACTTCCAATCTAACCAGTCTGTCTAAATCCATCCTTGTATCAAGTTTGTTTAAAATTAGCCAATTTTTGGGTGAAGTTCATTGACCTTTGACCTTTCAAGAATTTTACCCAAACTTCACCAGTCTACCTCCATGAAGTAATACATCTCTTTACTATGTTTGGTTTGAATTGGATCATTAGTATTGGATTTAATGTGAAAAATATCTATTTGGGGGCAATTTTTAGCCAATTCTGGCAAAGTTCATTGACCTTTGATCTCTGACCTTTGAGAAATTTCACCAAAAATGTCATGCAATCTACCCCCAAGTAGTGATCCATCTTTGCATCATGTTTGGTTGGTATTGCATCATTGGATTTTGATACATTTTGAAAATTATCACTTTGGTGGCAATTTTTAGCTAATTTTTGGCAAAGTTCATTGACCTTTGACCTTTGAACTCTCAGAAATTTTACCCAAACTTTCACCAGTTTACCTCCATGAAGTGATGCATCTCTGCACCATGTTTGGTTAGAATTGCGCCATGGGATTTGGATTTGGGTTCATTGTGAAAAATATCAATTTTTGCAAAGTTCATTGACCTTTGACTTCTGACCTTCCAGCAATTTCACCAACAATGTCACCAGTCTAACCCCAACAAGTGATCCATCGTTTCACTATGTTTGGTTGGAACTGCACCATAGGATTTGGATTTATTGTGAAAATTTTAAAGTTTGGGGCAATTTCTAGCCAATTTTGGCAAAAGTTCATTGACCTTTGACCTCAGAACTTTCAGGAATTTACCAAAAATGTCACCAGTCTATCCCCAAGGAGTGATTTATCTTTGTACCATGTTTAATGAGAATTGCATCCTTGGATTTGGATTTATTGTGAAAGAGGTCAATTTTTGGCAAATTTTCACAAATTTCATTGACCTTTGACCTCTGACCTTTCAGGAATTTACCAAAAATGTCACCAGTCTATCCCCAAGGAGTGATTTATCTTTGTACCATGTTTAATGAGAATTGCATCCTTGGATTTGGATTTATTGTGAAAAAGGTCAATTTTGGGCAATTTTTACAGAGTTCATTGACCTTTGACCTTTGACCTCAATCAGATTTGACCCCAATTTTACACACTTCATTAGTTTCATGCAATACATACATGTACCAAGTTTGAAGCAAATCTGCTCAACGGTTCTCAAGATATTGCCAAAACGGATTCGGGACGGACGGACGGACGGACGGACGGACGGACTTACGGACGGACGGACGGACGGACGGACGGACGGACGGACGGACGGACGGACGGACGGACGGACGGACGGACGGACGGACGGACAACCCGAAAACATAATGCCTCCGGCCACTTCGTGGCGGAGGCATAAAAAATAAATGTATCAAAGTACACCTATGCATACAACATACACCCTATAAGGAAAGTAGGCTCTCTAGATGCAATATAAATATAAATCATTATATGTTGCTAATAAAAATCATCCCACACAGATCATCAGTGATGCAATGCAAAGTGGATAAAATATATTCAAGACACAGATTCATAGAACTATGCATGTAGAATGATACAAAGGTAGACATGTTTCTTGGACTGAGAAGTAAAATTAGCTTGTTATGATACAAGGGAATGCTAAGAAACAAAGTATGAAGATGGGTAACTGCTACATTTCTGTGATAAAATGCTATTTTAATCACTGTCACTGTATCCCATCATATTTTAGCACCAGTATAACACAAAGATATCATAGATCAGCATTCCATCTAGCACAGAAAACATGTTAACTGTTTTATGTAAAGTCCCATTGTGACAGGTTTCATTTACCCTACACATTACCAATGTTACCAATTTGAGGACTGTCAGTATGACACATACATCCTATAAAGAACGCTTTGTCTGGTACAGAAGAGGTTATAAAAAAAATAGGCCTTCCAAATGATTTTCTCCTTAACTCTTCATGGTTTTATTCGCATTATTGCACACCCGTACATGTGTTTTGTTCGCGTTCTGCACAACCACGTATTTCCCTATAGACGTCCCTTGTCCCATTGTTTTGTGAACAATTGCATGCACCGGAGTGTGCCTACATACTGTGTGACCTAATGTGTACTTTCTCTTCCAAAACCACTTTGATGGAGAGTTATTGTGTCTTTACAAGTAAACAAAACAAAAAAATCAATATATCCTCCAGCAGACCCAGGAAGTTCATTGAAAGAAGGAGAGGAGAAAATCAGTAAAACCCTCCTCACAAACAATACCACGGTCAGGTTCATTGTGAGGAGTTTGTGACTCATGGCACGAATGTGAAATGATACCCTTTCATTGGAGTACCTTGACCAGGATAAAATAATGCAACACACAGGGGTTTACGTGTGAACGCACACAGAGTTAAATATTTGAGTAAAATGGTATGACCTAGATTCCTCCACCTTCTCTAAACCAGCTAAAAGTTATTCTTAGTATAGTACAAACAAATCATATTGTGAAACTCTTTGCCTGGCAAAGAAGGAGTTAAAAAGATAAACTGTGTATAAGTTCTCTCCATCAATATATTAAACTATGGTATAATCTAAAGGTCCCTCCTCCTTTAAATGATAGTCCACCCTGAAATTAAGTTGTTTTTGTATGAATGCCGAAACATGAAAGAAACATATTAGGCAAGGTTTGATGATAATCTGTCAAGTTAGGGATGTTTGATTTTGTGATATCACGTTTGAGATGCTCTGCCATTATGTTGTATACAATATTTTTTGAAAATGTTGATTTCTCAAAAGGAAATGCATCATTCTACCTGTGCATTTCATACACCATTAGAAACACGTATTTACACACATATCTCTATGAACAAAAGCAAAAAAATCTTCATAAAACAAGGCATTAGCAATATTGTGTCTCGCCCACTTGCGAAAATAACCAGAAATATCGCGATCTCCGTTGCTACGCAAAAGAATTGTATCCCTGGCTGATTGTGAAATATCTGCCATAGAATGTAACATTCCATAAATGAGAAGGGCTATTTCACGCAATGCTACTTCCTCTATCTACTCCCCCTCCCCCACCTTCCCCCTTCTTTGAGATGGAATAAAAAGCCTCCACCAAGTTCTATTAGATTAGATTAGACAAAGACAGTGACCTCTTACAGCACAATAACATGCAGGTGCCCCCAGTGCATCCATCATCCAAGTTTGATTGCCATTGTAGCAACATGTGATGAGTTATGTGTGATAAGAGAGTCTTGCAAGTAAACTTTAACGTATGACCTCAAATGACCTTTGACCTTATCCTGTGACCTCCAACGGTACCATAACATGAAGGTACCCCCAGTGCATCTATGACCCAAGTTAGGTTGTAATCCAAGCAACCTATGTGAAGTTATTTGTCAAAAGAGAGTCTTGCAGGTAAACTTTAACGTATGACCTCAAATGACCTTTGACCTTATCCTGTGACCTCCAACAGCACCATAACATGAAGGTACCCCCAGTGCATCTATGACCCAAGTTAGGTTGTAATCCAAGCAACCTATGTGAAGTTATTTGTCAAAAGAGAGTCTTGCAGGTAAACTTTAACGTATGACCTCAAATGACCTTTGACCTTATCCTGTGACCTCCAACAGCACCATAACATGAAGGTACCCCCAGTGCATCTATGACCCAAGTTAGGTTGTAATCCAAGCAACCTATGTGAAGTTATTTGTCAAAAGAGAGTCTTGCAGGTAAACTTTAACGTATGACCTCAAATGACCTTTGACCTTATCCTGTGACCTCCAACGGCACCATAACATGAAGGTACCCCCAGTGCATCTATGACCCAAGTTAGGTTGTAATCCAAGCAACCCATGTGAAGTTATTTGTCAAAAGAGGGTCTTGCAGGTAAACTTTAACGTATGACCTCAAATGACCTTTGACTTTATCCTGTGACCTCCAACGGTACCATAACATGAAGGTACCCCCAGTGCATCTATGACCCAAGTTAGGTTGTAATCCAAGCAACCCATGTGAAGTTATTTGTCAAAAGAGAGTCTTGCAGGTAAACTTTAACGTATGACCTCAAATGACCTTTGACCTTATCCTGTGACCTCCAACAGTACCATAACATGAAGGTACCCCCAGTGCATCTATGACCCAAGTTAGGTTGTAATCCAAGCAACCCATGTGAAGTTATTTGTCAAAAGAGAGTCTTGCAGGTAAACTTTAACGTATGACCTCAAATGACCTTTGACCTTATCCTGTGACCTCCAACGGTACCATAACATGAAGGTACCCCCAGTGCATCTATGACCCAAGTTAGGTTGTAATCCAAGCAACCTATGTGAAGTTATTTGTCAAAAGAGAGTCTTGCAGGTAAACTTTAACATAGAAAAAGAGAGTCTTGCACATACTCTTTAATATATGACCTCAAATGACCTTTGACATCATCACATGACCTCTGACAACACCATAACATGAAGATACCCCTAGTGCTTCTATCAACCAAGTGTGGCTGCCATTGCTGTAACAGTTGCCAAGTTATGAATCATAAGAGAGTCTTGCAGGTAAACTTTAACATTTGTGACGGACGACGGACGACGGACGGACGACGGACGGACGACGGACGGACGCCATTTGGATCCCTTAGTCTCGCCTTCACCTCCGGTGGGCGAGACTAAAAAACCAGACATAGAGCAATTTATGGAATTATACAGCGCACAACATATGGGAGAGCACCTAACACTTGATGTCACACACACAAAAAAAGATCATAACTTTCTTATCCTTTGACGGATTTTCATCAAACCTTTTCTAATATGTTTCACTAATATGTTTCATTTTTTCTGCTTTTATTGAAAACAACATTACTTCAAGATGGAAAATGATGAAAAATCCATCCAAACCCTAGAGAGCAGCATTTTGTTCAGCGCAGAGGCAGTTAAAAATATAAACATATGTTCTCTCTCTCAGTGTTTGACAATATGATATGATCTAAAGTCCCTCAACCTCCTCCTCCTCATTCGAACCAGCCGAGCCTGGGGAGGCATATGCTTTCCACGTCAGGTATGTGTTCCAGAAAAGGGCCACTATATTCACTACCATCACTCTGTGCATGTCAGGTGGGATGGGCAGAGAGAGGGAATGGGGGAGAGAGAGAAGGGGAGAGAGGGAGAGAGGGAGAGAGGAGGAGAGAGGGGGAGAGAGGGGGAGAGAGGGGGAGAGAGGGGGAGTGAGGGAGAGAGAGGGAGAGAGAGAGAGAGAGAGAGAGAGAGAGAGAGAGAGAGAGAGAGACGGAGAGAGAAAGGAGTGAGAGAGTGTGAGGGAGAGAGGGAGGGAGAGAAAGAGAAAGAGAGAGAGAGAGTCAGAGGGGAAAAGAGCGAAAGTGAGAGAGAAAGAGAGCAAGAAAATGAGAGATACAGATAGAGACAGAGAGACACATACAGAGAAACAGGCATACAGAAACATAGAAAAAGAGGAACAGCATGGGGCATGGAGGGTTAGAAAGACACACACATACACACACACACACACACACACACACACAAGAGACATAAGAGAGCACAAAAAGATAAACACAAAGAAAAGAGAGAATGGACAAACGAAGAGAGAGGGATATACGCATACAGATAGAGAGAGAAAGAGAGAGAGAGAGAGAGACAGACAGACAGACAGACAGACAGACAGACAGACAGACAAATAAAGAGATGGTGCAAAGTGAGGGGTGCAAGGACACAGGAGTGAAATATATGAACAAACAAGCAAATAATGGGAACAGAAATGTGGAGATGTGGAGCAGGAAAGAGGAAATGGAAAATAATTCAGAGAGAGAGAGAGAGAGAGAGAAATAGAGAGAGAGAGATGAGAGTAACAGAAAAGGAAAATTAGATGTTGTGAGGGAAAATACAACCGGTATGAATCATCCAACAAGAGTATGTCATCCATACCATGATAAAAAAAACACAAATGGGGTATTTCGTATGTTAAATTATTGGAACTGCATGTATGCTGATTTAATCAACACTGAAATGATTATCACCAAGATGTATAGAGTACCAAAGCAGGGTCATATTTTATGCATTATTTTGTAAGAGGCGGGGGAAGAACAAAATTTTGCCAGGGGTTACTGTGATGAAACAAACACCCAGAACCATGTTGAGCATTAAACTGTATAAGGAAAAATCATTCATGAGGGCTCTTTCTTGAAATGAGGGGGCAACATTTCCCAGCACTCCCATGTAATTATTTCACTTTTCGATGGTTTATGGTTTGAAACAAGATATTTCCAATGAGATGTTTGATGGTGTGAGATTGGCTAGTGTTGGGCATTCTCGATGATAATCACTTTTATAATCATTGTGCTTTGCTCGGCCCAGTGTACAATCAGTGGCCTTCACAACATGACCATATAATGTCATACTTTGGTACTCTATAGACAAACTGAAAAGATCCGGGTGGTGTTTCACCAAGCTGTTCTTAAGCTAAGAGCAACTTTACGCACGACTGGTGATCCTTTCTTCTACTAAATGAGATTCTCAATGATTTTTATTACCATTAGCTAAAGTTCAAATCCAATAAACTTATAGATCAAAATTCTTGTTGTCCACAATTCTCCCTATGAGCGTGTGTGGCGCTCTAATTATTTACCTTTAATTTTTGGGATATGAACTTCCGGTTCACGAACATTCTACAGCCATTGTCTTGCTTGTGTCTTTTCATTCTTTCATTAGTCCATCCACAATCAATGTTGAGGTAGGCAAAAACATCGCCGTGAGTGATTGGTGGTATTTTTTTCAAGTCCTTCTTCCATGTAACAACCCTTCCATTTTAATATCACAAGGTTTACGAGGGTCGAAATTACAGATTCTGTGCGTTATTTCGTGAATTGAAACTCTTACCGGAAGTATACGTCCCAAGAACAATCGATCAGATATATTGGTATCGCAAGGTGATATCGCTTGATATCGGCTATATGCGATTGGGAGAATTGTCTGAATACAAAGTTTATGATTTGTCAAATTTGATTAGGATTGTTGTAAATCAACTCCCATTATGTTAAAACAGGTATAAAATGTGGTTCTCATTTATCACAAGAAAAGGGTCACCAGTCACACATAAAGTCGTTCTTAGCTTAAGAGCAGCTTGGTGTACATACACTCCCCCCATGCTTGACAATGCCGTCACAGAAAGAATGAAGGGTACTAACCTATGATGTAAAGGCACAAAGTAGAAATTCACTAGCTGTACTGCTGGCCACACCTGCACAAAAACAACAGGAAGAGACACACATGAATGAGAGTGACGGTTGATAACATCATCATTGGAAGTTATCCGTAGAGGCTTTAAACATCACTAACCAATACAGATAAGAGGCAAACAGACATCAAATCATATCCAACTCAACTCATTTCAACTTGGAGGTTGACTGTTGCTGTATACTGCCCTACTCTGACAAAAGGAAGCAGGTAACAAATCAGTCAAATCTGGGTTATTGTTATTCTTAGATTGTACCACATATGTTACTACATATGGTCAAAGTCTGGGCAAGAAATATTCATCTTGCTGCGATATTCAATCTGACACGATGTGGTGTTGCACTGATGCCAATGCAAGTGACAGACACATTTTGCTCATTTACAAGAAAAGACTCTTTGTTAGTTGCTTCCTTTTGTCAGAGTAGGGCAGTATAGTGATCATGTGATTTTACTTCATATCCTGTGTCTTCTAATTACAGACTGAATCATATGTAATCAATGTTATGTCTTTCATCTCAACATTCTCAGCTCAAACACTCTTAATAGCATGACTTATACATATCATGGCCATGTTGAGTATCACTGTATATGGCATGTGGAACTAAAATCTGATTGTAAGTACCATAGCAACAGCTAAAAAGCTCAAAGCTCATTAGACCATTCCCTTGAAGTAAAACTGAATTTCCAACACAATGATTGTAAAGCTTCATACAACATCTCACTTGCCCTTGTGTTAATCGGTTACAGTTCGATATTCTGAAGGTTCGTTATTCCGAAGGTTCTTAATTCCGAAACACGTAGACTGCCTATACCTCGATGTGCGTTATTCCGAAAACGAAAAAGGGTTCGTTAATCCCGAGCATTTGTGGTGTTATTCCGAAGGTTCATCGTTCCGAAGGTTCGTTAATCCGAAAATAAAATAGAGTTCGTTAATCTGAAAATAAAATCGGGTTCGTTATTCCGAAGGTTCGTTACCCTAAAAAGAAATAAGGTTCGTTTTTCCGAAGGCTCGTTAATCCAAAAACGAACTAGGATTTGTTAGTCCGAAACTGAAATAGTCTGTGGACGGGAAAACCGGAAGGGCATTTTCGGACTTACGAACCTTTTTACGTTTTCGGAGTAACAAACCTTTTTACATTTTCCGACAAACGAACCTTCGAATAACAGAACTTATTTCTTTTTCAGACTAACGAATCTTCGGAATAATGAACCTTTGAAATAGCGAACCTTCGGAGCATTCGAACCTTCCGAATAACGAGTCTGGGGAATAACGAGTGCTTCCTGTATTTAACAATAGTGCACAACATAATACCACCGAGATTGAGATGACCTTAGTCATATTTTTTATAGGAAACTAATCATTTTGACTTGAAAGACCCTCACCTTGAGCCCAGTTACATATGTTGTTGGTATATCCTGAGAAGAGAAAAGAGATGGATGAAATAATTGAGAATGATAAATGTACATAGATGTAGGCACAATGACTCAATCCATTACAAATACAATTTGTCAGTATGTATGCAATTTCTATACAATACATTACTCAAGGTAATTCCAAAGCTTGTTTGTCCAATTAGCAACAGCTATTAGATTCAAAGTGCATTCCATCCATTGAAATGCGCTCAATTTTCAAAATGAATGCAAATTTAATTTCTTATAAAAAATACATTACTCAAAGTATTCCCAAGGATGTCAGAGATTTGGCCGACCCGCAACAGCATATCAGAGTGCATTCCACCAATTGAGGAAAATTTATTAAAGGGCATATACTGTACTCGGAAGGCAAAAAAGCCTTCAAAAGGTAATTGTTAGCAATCTTCTTGCCAATGGTCTGAAATTAATTATTGTCTATTTTAGAAGCTTGCTGAAAGTTTTTTGCCCTCAAATGATCCACATTTGGAGTAATTAATGATTAATGATTAAATCCTCAAAATGTTCGGGCCAAACATTTTGAGGATTTGTGATGTAATCGCTCATTACTCCAAATGTAGATCATTTGAGGGAAAATCACTTTCAGCAAGCTTCTAAAATAGACAATACATGAATTTAAGACCATTGGCAAGAAGATTGCTAACAATTACCTTTTGAAGTTTTTTTTGCCGTCCTAGTACAGTATATGCCCTTTAAAAGGCTTATTGTATGACCATCTACACAAAATGCACAACTTCATGGTTAGTGCTTGATTTCCATGAATTCTGAACTTTCCTCCTTCTCGTTATGTTTTCCTCTCACTGGCGCCAAGCTCGTTCCCTCATCTTTCTACGTACAATACCCAGGATATCTCTTGTCTACCTTGAGTTTAAATCGCAAGATTACAGAGCTGACTGGTGCTTGACAATCTTAAAACACAAATAACTTCTTTGCAATATGTCTGATTGTTCTCAAGCTTTTCTCAATCTGTTTTCTCTACTTAACTCTCACCCTGCACCAAGCAATGCCATCTGTACCAGGAAAACCCTATTGACTATCTATACATGTACATTAAATGCACCTGCACTACAGCTCAAAGGATTAGGCATCGGGTAAAGGGAAGAAAGGGAAGGAGCCACAGTTTTAAACCGTGGTATATTTTGGCCAGTTCAGAGTGAAACACGATGCTTTAGCTTTAACAGCATCGTGTTTCATGCTGAACTGGACAAAATATACCGCGTTTCACAATTTTGGCTCCTTCCCTTTCTTTCCTTTCCCTTTACCCGATGCCAATTCCTTTGAGCTGTACTGTATGGTACTTAGGAGCGTTTACCAGTAATTAAAGTCAATTTCAAGGGTCATGATGCCCTTTAACCCTTTATAAGCCATCAAGGCATTCTTGCAGTAGTAATGCACAGAAAACACATTGAGCAGAACTCTGTCTGGCACAGAAAGAATTAAAGGATCATACCCGTTTTAAGATGGCTGGGACAGCTTTGGGTGGGGACCCTGTCGATAGCGCTACTGTTGAGAAGTACACCGTCAAGAACACTGGAGGGAATATTGTCTGCAAGAAAGGCAAAACAGGATTCATGAAAAAATATGTACACAGAGTAATAGTTATTACCAGTACTAGATTTTACTATTTTACATTGTGTTACATTTGTGAGAGTTCCTTAACTCAGAAGTACACCGTCAAGAACACTGGGGGGAATATTGTCTGCACGAAAGGCAAAACAGGATTCATGAAAACATATGTACACATAGTAATAATTATTACCAGCCGTAGATTTTACTATTTTACATTGTGTGAGTTCCTTAACTCATACATTTCTGAACAAAATACTTAATTACTTCTTTTAAGCTTAATGGTTTGTTCAATAATTATATTTTTTGTGTCATCTTGTGCAATATGTTACTCCTTTGTTTTTATGGTGAAACAGTGTGTGTGGGTCCATATGCCATCAGGCAACAGTGAATTATTTCACTTTTGAGGACACTCACCCACACACTGTCTCATTCTGTATTAAGTATTCTATTGCATTGTGCTTTTGTGTTGTTAGACATGTATTTCTGTGTTACAATGTTGTTATATGTACCGTAATGATATTTGTGTGGTCAAATCAATCAAAATAATGAAAATAAATGTCTAGCATAGCATGCATTGTATATTGAAGATAACTGTACTTATTTAATCACTACGGACCCTCTCTTCATTTAGTATAAAATATCAAAAGTAATTCATGAATACAATCCAGCACACAGCCTTCAGTCATCACAAGTTTCTTTTATATCACTTGAAACTTGAAAAAAGAGCTAAGTAAAAGAGAAAAGAAGAAACAAGGCATTAGCAATATTGTGTCTCGCCCACTTGCGAAAATAACCAGAAATATCGCGATCTCCGTTGCTACACAAAAGAATTGTATCCCTGGCTGATTGTGAAATATCTGCCATAGAATGTAACATTCCATAAATGAGAAAGGCTATTTCACGCAATGCTACTTCCTCTATCTACTCCCCCTCCCCCACCTTCCCCCTTAATGCTCACACATGCTCACACAATTCTGTGCACAAGTTAGGAAGCCTTCACCAAGAGTCTTGCAAGTAAGCTTTAATGTATGACCTCAAATGACCTTTGACCTTATCCTGTGACCTCCAACAGCACCATAACATGAAGGTACCCCCAGTGCATCTATGACCCATGTTAGGTTGTAATCCAAGCAACCTATGTGAAGTTATTTGTCAAAAGAGAGTCTTGCAGGTAAACTTTAACGTATGACCTCAAATGACCTTTGACCTTATCCTGTGACCTCCAACAGCACCATAACATGAAGGTACCCCCAGTGCATCTATGACCCAAGTTAGGTTGTAATCCAAGCAACCCATGTGAAGTTATTTGTCAAAAGAGAGTCTTGCAGGTAAACTTTAACGTATGACCTCAAATGACCTTTGACCTTATCCTGTGACCTCCAACGGTACCATAACATGAAGGTACCCCCAGTGCATCTATGACCCAAGTTAGGTTGTAATCCAAGCAACCCATGTGAAGTTATTTGTCAAAAGAGAGTCTTGCAGGTAAACTTTAACGTATGACCTCAAATGACCTTTGACCTTATCCTGTGACCTCCAACGGTACCATAACATGAAGGTACCCCCAGTGCATCTATGACCCAAGTTAGGTTGTAATCCAAGCAACCTATGTGAAGTTATTTGTCAAAAGAGAGTCTTGCAGGTAAACTTTAACGTATGACCTCAAATGACCTTTGACCTTATCCTGTGACCTCCAACGGTACCATAACATGAAGGTACCCCCAGTGCATCTATGACCCAAGTTAGGTTGTAATCCAAGCAGCTCATGTGAAGTTATTTGTCAAAAGAGAGTCTTGCAGGTAAACTTTAACGTATGACCTCAAATGACCTTTGACCTTATCCTGTGACCTCCAACAGTACCATAACATGAAGGTACCCCCAGTGCATCTATGACCCAAGTTAGGTTGTAATCCAAGCAACCTATGTAAAGTTATTTGTCAAAAGAGAGTCTTGCAGGTAAACTTTAACATTTGTGACGGACGACGGACGACGGACGACGGACGACGGACGGACGACGGACGGACGACGGACGGACGACGGACGGACGACGGACGGACGCCATTTGGATCCCTTAGTCTCGCCTTCACCTCCGGTGGGCGAGACAAAAAAGAAACAGTTGTAAGCCTGACCTGATCTGTGATCATCTTGAGCAGAGGCATGAACTTGCCATCGCCAGGATAGAGTCTGTTAAGAACCTTGTACCAGGCAAACACCGCCGGACCCTGATGACAGGCAACAAATGAAAGATCATATGATAATAATAATATTCAATTCTTAGAGACGCATAATACCATTCAAATAGTCTCTATGCGTGTGAAAGTAAAAATTGATTATGTGATAATTTGAAAATAACTAATAATTATCAAACAGATGTGTCTTTATGCTTGATTTGAATTGATTGAAGACTGTCAATGATCTAATGCCTGGGGGGAAATTATTCCGTAATTTGGGTGCCGTATTTGCAAAAGCTCTATCACCAAATGTCTTAGATTTTACACATATATCAGAGAGAAAATTTGTTGACTGAGAACGAAGATTACGACTAGCCTGGTATCGTTTGATGAGTTCAGTAAGATAGACAGGCATGAGTGGAAATCCTGGAGGGGGGGGGGGGGGGTTCCTGTCCCTCCTACCAATTCGAAGAGGGGGGACACAATATCAAATGTCCCCCCCCCCCCCCCCCCACACACACACTATTTTCGGTCCTGTACCCCTAAAATATCAAATGTCTCCCTCACCACCATAGGCATTTGAATACAAGAGTGAGGATTTTAAACTGAACACGAGCCCTTATCAGGAGCCAGTGGAGACTACGTAGGATCAGAGTTATATGTTCAAATTTCGAGACGGAGGCATAAAAATACATACAAGATAACACAAGAGGCTCGTGTACCAAAAAATAAATTGTATCCTCATATGGTAATAATAATGAAGAAATCTTCATTATTTGAGATGTAGTCTCCAATTTTTTTCATTTTTCTTTTCATTTTCCATGCATTATTTGAACACAATACAAGTACACGTAGTTGAGTTGTTGCTTACTGCAAATAAGAATCCAAACAAGGACTGACGAAATGTTCTCCTCTTGTCATGCTTGGCCCATCCCTTCTTCTCCACCAGCTGCTGTGAGATAACGTCAGATATACAGAACAGGGTGCCTGCATGGAGGAAAAAAACAGGATCAGTCATCTGAAATATTATCTTTTCTTTGCACTTACAACAACAAAGTTGGTATTTTGAAAATTGTCTTTACCTTTTGTTGTCTTTCCTCCTTTTGAATAACGCATAATTTACAGATGCCCATGCAGGCAATTCAACACTTAAAGGGAATATACTGTACTGGGGAAGACCAAAAGCCTTCAAAAAGGTGACCATGAGCAATCTTCTTGCCAATGGTCTTAAATTCATGTACTGTCCATTTTAGAAACTTGCTGAAAGTGATTTGCCCTCAAATGATTTGGAGTAATTCGTAATTAAATCACAAATCCTCAAAATGTTGAGGCCGAACATTTTGAGTAATTACTAATTACTCCAAATTTGGATCATTTGAAGGCAAATAACTTTCAGCAAGTTTCTAAATATAGACAATACATGATTGTAAGATCATTGGCAAGAAGAATGCTCATGGTCCCCTTTTTGAAGGCTTTTGGTCTTCCCAGTACAGTATATGTCCTTAAGAAGTGGTTTTGATTTCCTGACAGACCAATAAGTTTTGATTGGTTGTGTTGTATTACACAATCCTAATAGAAAGTTACAAAAATATTCAAAATTTGCCAACTCTGCATGAAGAGTTAAAGCATACTTTGCATACTAAATATGATTTACATTTTTTGTTCCTATACTCTTTACTGATTTTTTTTTCTTATAGCTCTCCAAAAAGGTCATGGGCTACTTTTTTGCCTTCATGACCAACTTGTGTCACTGACAGTGACACTCAATGAGGTGCAGTACTGTTTCATATTGCTTGTCATTAGTCATTTTGATTTGGTGAGTCACCCCTCAGGACACATACACTACAGCTCAAAGGAATTGGCATAGGGAAAGGGAAAGGGAAGAAAGGGGAGGACCCAAGTTTTAAACCGTGGTATATTTTGTCCAGTTCAGCATGAAACATAATGCTTTTTAGGCTAATGTATTGTGTTTCATGCTGACCTGGACAAATTATACCATGGTTTAAAACTGTGGCTCCTTCCCTTTCCCTTTCCCTATGCCAATTCCTTTGAGCTGTAGTGTATATATGGGACTATGAGAAGAAGAACAGATGATATAACATTGGAGAACAGGGTGCCTGGAAGAAAAAGAACACAACTGAAATGTGAAGGGTGGCAGTGGAAATGCTAAGCTCAAAATATTGTTTATGAACAATCCAGTCCACCTCCATTCTATATCTTCCAACTTGGGACTGCAGATTATGCGTTGTTCAGTCATACATGCAAAGATCCAAATGAAAAAGGTACCAAAAATGTAATATGCTGGGAGTGGGAGGATTACACTAGCAGGATATATTACTATATTTTCAAGGGGTAGAAGTAGGCTCAAAATATTGCTGATGATGAATAATCAAATGATTTGAAACGTTAAGTTCCTCCTAACCAGCCCTTCTTAAGACTCACTCAGAAAGAATAAAAATAGTCCTTTACAGGACTACCCCCCTATTGGTCCTTCATAGTTTCTTGGACTTATAATGATTCATACAGATCTTCCGACATCACAGTTCCTGAATTCCATGTCATTTGGAAACTAGCCTCATAAAATTCTAGTGTCAGCTATAACCTTCAAATTAATTGAGCTTCAGGAGAGTAGTCATAAACATGGAAAAAATGATTGAGGAGGGGGATTGGTAAATGGACTTATGTCACAAATCACATTACACTAGTTTACACACACTCCAACATACCTGATGTGCAAGCCTGGGTGCGGAACGGATACTTGTGCAGCAATGCAAGGTACGCCCTCCAGACACCTGCCATTCCACCAACAATCCAAGACCTCTGACTAGCTGATCAAGTTTGTTGTCTCCTTCTCCTCCTCAGTCTTGAAGACGTCGTACTAGAGCAGATGGGAGTCTGGTAAATCACAGCTTGTAGTGATGGACTACATGTACCTGGTACATGTACAGTGTTCCAACTCTGACACAGTTAATTAACCGATCAATCAATTCTTCTCAATTAATTGATATAGCTCCCTGCAAGTAAAAAGCAAAAGATAAGAGAATATATAAAAGGTCAAGATTAGACATAAAAATAAGTTTAGAGCCATATACTCACGTCTATCAAAATCTGATAATGCTAATCTAAATCAAAGTTTACAGGCTTGTGTCTAGTAAGTAGTATATCAAGTTCTACAAAAAATGCATTGGGGCATTAGACTTTTTGACTGTCACAATGACACATTAGATGTATTTATCAAGACTTTTTCAAACTGAGTCGATATGAATTTTGAGATTGAGTCAGCATGCTCTGCATGATCATGTATGTAAATGAGCATTAACACACATCGCACAGACCAAACATGAACTTGAATTGAAGTTGGACAATGACCAAGTCTCACCAGCTACCAACCCCATAGGCCGTGTGTACGAAGTAAGGCAGGACGGCCTATAAATTGAAATAACCAAAACTATTTAATTCGCCTAAATAAAATGAAATCACTTGCAGGTCTTCTTCCTTGCACTAAATGAAATACGATTTGCAAATTAAAATGAAAGACTTTAATCTTTTACTCACAATTTTAAGTAATTTTGCTAATCAGGTTTCACGACTCGTCAGCTTTCTCATCTACAGCAAAAATTGTGTAAAATTTCATAGCTCCCCCTCTAGCCCTCATTTGACACGCAACGAGGAGGACGATAGTTGGCTCAGCGAAAGAAGTGCTGATAGCACGTTTGTAAACATCCAGGCTGTGCACACTATAGCCCTTGCAATATTATTTGTGCTTAAATGCCGTTATGATTTATAATTTACAAATAAGTCACAAAATCTCATCATGTTGGCAATTTTATTTTTTCATATTCAATGACGAACGTTATAATATTCATTATAACCTAGGTACAATGTTTTTATTTTTTGTCTACCACAAAACTGGACATCAGTTGAGAGCTTCTACAAATTACGAGCTTAATAGTGCCATCAGACTTTGATAAATACTAATCATGGGGCAAATTTCTTTTCATATGCTTATAACGGTCATTCGACGTGTAAACATAGCGTTATGATTTATAATTTACAAATAAGTCACAAAATCTCATCATGTTGGCAATTTTATTTATTCATATTCAATGACGAACGTTATAATATTCATTGTAACCTAGGTACAATGTTTTTATTTTTTGTCTACCACAAAACTGGACATCAGTTGAGAGCTTCTACAAATTACGAGCTTAATAATGCCATCAGACTTTGATAAATACTAATCACGGGGCAAATTTCTTTTCATATGCTTATAACGGTCATTCGACGTGTAAACATAGCGGAGAGCAGACGCTGCTACAAAAGCTGAATGGGAACAAATCTTGGATTTTCTCCTAATGAATTGCAATTGGTAAGCCGATATGATTTTTAAGGTTTGGGGGCATGGCATTAATGTATGAATCTTGGGAAGACTTTTAAACAGTCCAAAAATTCATGGTTTTGAAGTCCCCACAATTTATGTGCACAATATCCACAATTCCCTATGGACCTGAACATACACAGCAAGTATTGGCTGCCGAGTCTGCAGAAGCCGAGTATGTTTACAAACTAAATACATAACACAGACAGCTGCATGCAATGGGGACCTAAACTAGTATTTATAAGCCATTTAGTTGGGCCCAATTAGTGACTTTTGTTATTTCCTAAGTTAAACTACGAGTAAAAAGTTTGAGCAGGAAGGTGTTAGAACTGGAGTCGGAACGAAGAGTAATTTATTCATATACCAGTCGCGATCATTGATACCACAATAGAATATTTTACGCGTTTGGTTCTTTGATCCAGTGATGACCGCCGCCAAATATGCAAGACAAATATTGGATGCATTTAGAGGAATATACAATCTGCATGCGCAGAAGATTTCAGAACCACTTCATGTACTGAAGTACATGTGCAGTAGTAGTACATCTTATAATGATACGAATCTGTGAATTTCAGATTATATTGTTGCGTCGTTTTTGTGATAAATCAAGAATACTGTAGAAAACATGTCAGAAAAATGCCTCAATATCGCACATTGGGCAATCATATTTCCTTACAAATATCTTGTAAATCGTTTATTGAGTGTTTCACCTTCCATGGAAACAACGTCGATTTCGTGTCCGGAGATGTCCGAAAACGTTACGGACCAAATTCTTTCTACAATTTTATCAAAATTTCCCTTCGCTCACCTCCAAACTAATTCCCAGTGTGTGTAATAAGATCAGCTATGAACTCCCAGCGAAGGCTGAACGGTTGACATATTTCTCAAAACAGATTTTCTTTTGTTATTCAGAGGAAGGCACTGCCTCATTAGAAATACAGCGTATTGTTTAAAACACCTGAATGTCTTGAATTTTTATGAGGCGGTGGTCATCATGGATCAAAGGAAGTCTATCCGAGCGCAGTCCATCCATGATAGGTCCATGGTTTGAGTTACACACGTGAAGCGAGGCTCACATCTGCATCTTCCCGTGGCCTAACGCCTCGGCTAGCCGGCTGGTGCCGGAGCAGAGCTCAGAGCGGCCGAGCAAGAGCGGCTCAGCTCGCCGAGGCTGGCTGCTGACGGAAAATAGGCGAACGGTCACAACACCATCACAGCTGGCCTATGCCCTTTTCATGAAACTGAAATATATTCAACAAAAGCCGGCCATGACATTGAATTGCTCATACACTACAGCATGGCAGTTAAGTTATATTAGATCGAAAGTTATACCAAATCTTACCAATTAAGTTTAGTACCGGTACCTCTCCACTCTCGGTATACCCGCCAAATGAATGAGTTGATTGATTGAATGACGAAAGGGCACACGAACCATTGAACTATACAACTAGTGGTATAGTTCAGTGACACGAACGCTATATATGCGCATAATGCATATGCATGCATGCACGATTCCAGCTATGGTAGCCATAAAGAGCGAAAAAGCTGTGGGATGGGGTGGGATGTAGCAATGCAGTCCTTCCCGTTTTCATGATTTTCTTTGCTTCTCCTTCTTCTTGTTTTTTTCTCCCCCTTCTCCTCCTCCTTAATTTCTCCTTGTAATTTACATGCAATTTTTACCGTTTTCCAATTGCAAGTGCCGGCTCATATGTTCCAAAGCTTTCCTCAAGTTCAGTAAAACTATTCATTAGTATAATCTCGGCCTTGGTGCTAGTTCTTGCTTTCTTGTTCATTGCCAGGATCATTTATCGAATTTAAACTCCACTACGACTTTCATTGTGTGGACCATGACTGTCTGCCCCCCCCCCCCCCTCTCTCTCTTCCCCTCTCTCTCCCTATCATCCCAAGCCCTAGCCTCCCTCACTTCATTTCCATGTGTTTCCTTAATTAAAGGGCATATACTGTACTGGGAAGGCAAAAAAGCCTTCAAACTGTATATGCCCTTTAATTTATTTTCCATTTATTGCATTCTCTCTTAGTCTCTCTTCCACCTTTTCGGTCTCTCCCTCTCTCTGTACCATTCACCTCAATCCCAGGCTCTCCTTGCTACTTCTTAATTTCCCTCTCTTCTCCTCTTCTTTCTACTCCTTCCATCCCCCCCCCCCCTCTCTCTCTCCCTACATCTCTCTCTCACACACATATAAACACACACACACACACACACACACACATACTTTCTCTCTACATCTCTCCACCCCCCACCCCCCCATCTCTCATATGCACACACACACTCTCTCTCTCTCTCTCTGTCTCTCCCTCCTCTCTCTCCCTCCCCCTCTTATGATTGTTTACAAAGAATATTGTCATTATGTAATTCTCTCAACAAATAAAAACTCATTACTGATTTGTTATAAAATGTGTTTTTTATTTCATTCCTCTGTCAGAAAGTGAGATATAACCACGATGAAGTTGTGTTCATCACTATCTCACTCTCGATGCAAACAAAGACAGATGAAATAACTTCATGTTCAACAGAATTCGGAAACCTGTGATTCTCTATGCAGCATGTGAAAAATGATGACTGCATGATTTTACCCCCTTAGCATTTTTGCTCATTTGGGATGAAGGTCATTTTAGAGCAAAAGTGATCATTATTTGGCTTTTAAATTGACAGTATTTGAGATAATGAGATTTGTGTTCCAAAGCAGAACGTACATTCCATTATATATGAGCATAATGTCAAAAATATACAATTTAGAGCAATAATATGATTTCAACCTTTCCAGTGCATTGGTAATTTTGAAGATATAGTGACCCTTATAACCCTTACTTTGCTAGGAAAAATAATTACAAAGATAATACCTATCACTCAATGCCACACATGGATTAATCTTGTGCAGAAATGTCTGTTCTTTCTTGTGATGCATCTAATTATTCATAAAAAGTCAACAAATGTTGCTTTTCTCAAATCAGCCTAGTTCATGGTTACAGAAGCCTCAGTATTTTTTGTTTTTGACTGAATGGGCACATCAACATCTTCGGCACTCTTCTGAAAAAAAGAAATGCAATTACCATAGTTAATGCACACAACCTGTTATAGCAAGCAATTTAACTGTGAAATACATATACACTGTTAAACCACTGGTGTTGTTTTTGTTAAATCAATTAAATGAGACACAACCCCACACTCTTTAATTCTGATGAAGTGCAACATGTTTGTGCATCAATCTTGCTGATGTTATAGCAAGTGATTTGACTGTGAAATGAACATATGAGCTTTATAAAACACACTGCTCTTGTGAATGTCAAAAATAAAATCACAATAAAACTCACATGACTTATTCAAATATTGATTTAATTACACTATCGTAAATCAAACAGATCTACTCTATTGTCATTAAAAGGCACCTACTGTTTCTGCCAAATCGAGACCATTTGGTCTCTCAAAATTTTGAAGACTGGATTTTTCTTTGCTTACTTTTTAAGATGAGTGTGAGTGTGAATGTAACATTGAAGTGAAGGTTAAGAAAATTGACTGACCTCTCAAGAAGTTAAGAAAATTGACTGACCTCTCAAGAAAAACATAGAAGAGCATATGTCATTGCAATGGTGTCCTCAATCAACAAACAAAATACAAACTACTCCCCTGGAATTCCCTGTATACAAAGACAAATACACACAAACACTGAGCCACACCTAAACATGTAAAAATAAATGTTAGAACTCGGCTGTTTTGGTTTTCAGCTTGATAGTGCCTTACTCCCTTTTAAGTAGTAAATCTCTTTATTGTATCTACTTTACAGCTCTTTGTGGCAACATACAGGTTAACAGGAATGAGAGTTGTAGTTCTCTCAACAGTATTTGCTAAAAGTATGTTTGAAAGGTCATATTTCACCAAGATGTCTTTTGCCTTTTATCATACTTCTTTACCTCAGTGGAACGATTCCATCACATCAGAAATATGTCACTGGTGGCAAAAAATATTTAAAATTTTGACTGCTGGTATGTTCTTGTCCAAATGATTAATTTGGGCTCTACAGGTCTTACATGTCAGCTTCTGTATTGATGCACTAGTCTGGTAACTTTGCCTACTCTACAGTCGAGGAGTTATCTACTACCATTTTTTGTTGATTGTATGAGGGTGTCCCAACAAAGCATCACACAACAAGTGCATAATGATGATCCTCCAAGATGAGAGCAGTTGACAAAACAGCAGATCAGACAATATTTCTACTTTCTACTATCCCTGAAATGCTGAAATGTACTACATACATACATACATACATACATACATACATACACACAGGTATGGTACGGTATGGAATACTTGTATGTATAAAGTGAAAAATAGATGCATGTACATAGCATAGTAGAAGGCAAATTACACAAATGAGTTTCACTCTGAACATATATCAATACATAATTATACAGCCATATGTGAAAGGAAGTGTGTGAAAAGTAAACTTATATACATTGCCCTGTGCCATATGTGATGTCTGAAACAGTCATCTCTTCCATGGATTTCCGCCTGTTTTTTTTAATACATGTATGCAGCAGTCTGGTTAGTCCCTATGAACATGTCACATGATATTACATGTCATGTGACATGTTAAGTCACCTCATATTAAACGCTGTCACATGATATTATGTCCTGTCATTTGACATATTAAATGAGGTTGTTGGTAGTTGTTGTTGTTGTTGTTGTTGTTGTTGTTGTTGTTTTTTTTTTGGGGGGGGAGGGGGAGAAGATATCCATTCTTGGCTAACATTCATGTTTTAAATCAGAGATTTAAATCAGCCAATCTTTCAGTACTGTAACAAATATATGTACCATAAATCTATTTTCATTAATCTCCATACAGTGTCAGCTCACTAGAACAAACAAAAAAATAGGACCATATATTAAGATAAAAAGTGGAATAAAAGATAGCAAATAGTGGATACCATACATATTCATACCCATAACTTTGTGAAAGATATCAACCTACATTTACAGGAACAAAATATATAATAAATATCATGATCTCGATCTTGACCACACTTTTATAACCATAACAATTAATTATAATTGAAAGGAGGGTAGAAATCCTAAAAATATTTGTTCAAACTTAATTTTGAAGAAAGTGAGACAATTTATCTATTCCTAGGAATGTTATAAGGCCATTCGTCTTGTAACTAGTTGCACACAATCTTCATATGGATCTACACAAGCCCACTTGTACCAAATATTTAAATTCTACAAATGTATGAGCTTTAATTTTTCTCAACCTATTCAATTTGGTCCCCTGATTTTTTGGTTTTTATTCATCAGGGTTTCACTCACCTCATGCATTCTCATTTTCCTTAAAATGACAAAAAAAGTACCTTTGAATGTCTTTCTTGGAAGCCATTTCCAAATGAAATTTAAGAATTTCAATCAAACACAGACTGAAATGTATTCTGTCCTTCAGTGTGGTGTTTGAGTTAAAAAAAAAAAATGAAACTCTTGAAAACTTGAAGTGTGCGAATGGACAAAATAAATGAAGCATGCATTTTTTCCTTTTTTAAATTTACTTAGTTCAATTGGGTGGTTTCCTTTGTTTGACCCGGTTATTTCTTCCTCTACATTTATATTCAACATGAAAGCCTTTTGTGGTTATGACATACAAAAAGTCCCCCAGCCTGATCATAAGGCTAACACAGAGCTGTGTTTGGGGCGTCATGGTAACTAAGAACACTGATTGGCAGGTGCACATCAGTTGCATAATCACTAACACTTCACAGTCCTTATTTTGTTTCATTGCCATGACTGTGACTGTATTACTGCCAGCTGGTCTTAACCCTTAATGTGACATAGAGGCATTCTTGCACAAGAAATGTACACATATCCTAAAGAGAAGCCTTTTATCTGGCACCGAAGGACTTAACGGTGCAATGCAAAAATCTGCAATTGCATCACATCCACCTGGGTGCCACAACAGAACATACAGATTCCACGTCACAGTCACAGTCATGATAATCCAACACTCTCCCACAACTCATGAGGAATGCTTTGACACAGGTTCTACACTGCCCCCGACTGTGACTGTGACTGCGACTGTGGCTGGCAGGTGCTCCTAACAGTAAAACGTGCATGATATTGTGTAATGTAATGTCCACTTGGATATTACAATAGGACATGGAGTTTTCACATCACAGTCACACAGTTATAGTCACAGTCATGGCAAATTAAAACTCTCTGACAAATCATGAGGGATGCTTTGACACTGAGCCCTTACCAGATTTGATTGCAAGTAGAATAAACACCATGTGCAAATATTTTTGGCATTAAGAAACTCGCAAGTAAACTTTTTGTTACGGTAAAACACACATGAACATTTGTATGCAAACACAATCGCACAGCAGACTTTTCCTTGACGACATGTTCAATCAATCCTGGTAGAGCTCTGCCTTGCAAACCATCATTATGCTGTTGATGTGCCGTGATACGCCTGGGTCTCTTAGATACGGAATGTCCTTAGTTACCGCCAGTCGCCATATTGCAGGGTTCCAAGGCGGAATAAATTAACTGGGTCATGTTGCATATAGATTTTAATCACCCGCACCTGAATATTGATTAGACATCCAGTTACCACGGAAACAGCTTTGATGCTCAGAGCTCATTGACTGTTTCTATGGTTTAAAGTCGATAAAATCAATGAAAATCTATATGCAACATGCCCCTGGTGACCTTTGGTCATCTCACCAAAGAGGGCAGTGTTTAGAGCTCTATCTTTGGGGCTGGTTCATCCTCAGCATCCATGTCAAAGTCGCTTAGGTCAATATCCTCCTCTTCAGGAAGCTGGGGGGGGGGGGGGGAGGAGAGAGAGAGAGAGAGAGAGAGAGTGTAATAAATACTACCCATCTCCATTTCTTTGATTTGCTGGTCAATATTACATCCTGCACTCCTGATTTCTGTCTTAGGTCTATATTTGTCATCCCGTCCTTCTTTGTTACACCTATTATTATTCTTTATTTTTGATGGGGCTACCCAGTTTATCTCTTTGTGCGTTCAACCGTAAATCCCCTTTGTGTTGCATTATTTTAGCCTGGTCAAGGTACTCCAATGAAAGGGTCTCATTCACATTCGTGCCATGAGTCCTAGCAATGAATCTGACCATGGTAGTGTTTGTGAGGAGGGCTTTATGGATTTTCCCCTCTCCTTCATTCAATGAACTTCCTATACTGATTTTTATACTGATATACTGATATTTTTTTGTTTACTTGCAAAGCTACAATAACTCTCCAACAAATTGGTTTTGGAAGAGAATGTACACACTAGCCCACACATCATGCAGACACGATACGGTGCATGCAATTGTTCACAAAACAATGGAACAAGGGACGTCTATAGGGAAATACCTGGTTGTGCAAAAATGCGAACCAAACACATCTACGGGTGTGCAATAGTGCGAACGAAACACACAAAGAGTTAAAAAAGTTTAAATGAAAAAAAATATGAGAAAATAAGATGTCTTGTCTCACCTCCCCATCCTTGCCATCCCAAGGCTCTTTGGTCTCCACGTCTGGTAAAGCGTCCCCTCTCAATGGGTCTGTTGAACCCCTTCCCACAGACAGAGCTCTGGAAGGGACAAAAAGAAATGACACCATTCTCATGTCAAACTGGACAATAAGCCATTTTTGTAATGTATCCACAACTTTTTCATACATAGTAACACAATATTACAATCACATTAATCTAGTGATTTAGTTTCAATTGGTGGAATGCACTCTGAATACATAGTTGTTGCTAGTGGACAAATCTCGGGCAGGTTTTGGAGTTATCAATAGTAACATATTGTTTGAACGACATGCATAAAATTTGCATACATAATTAAAACGGTCTATTCACTACAGTGAGTCGCGCTTTGGCGATCACCTGCCTATAAAGACCACACTTTGTGTCTCCATTGAAAAACATCTCTCCATTAAACCTGATCATAAAGACCAATTCTTGTCATCCTTGAGCGGTCTTCAAATACTGTTCTTAATCCTAATACTCCTGGGGTATTTCAAAGAAAAGATGTTCTTAATCCTAATACTCCTGGGGTATTTCATAGAAAAGATGTCCATTCATTAACCCCTAACCATGCATGCTAGCAAAAGTATTGCGCATTGATTCTCTGGAGAAGCACTCTGGCTTATACAGTAGAGGTTAGACCCTTAACCCTAAAACGGCCGGGGGGGAGGGGGGGGAGGGTTGAATCAACCCACCCTCGACGTTTCATGCAATAATGCTGCAACGCAAGAACGACTCACCGCGACACTTCTTGACTTTTTTCTTTCAAGTCTTGCGCATCTTTTGAGACCAAATTCGCGACATCCATGCATACCATTACGGAGCCACGCCCGTTTTCGTAATGCATGTCATCCCAAAATGTGACCAATTTTGCAATTTTGTGTGCATTTCCTATGGAAAACATTGCTCGCTCATAAAACTCATAAAACCCTAATCATTTTTCCTTTTGACAATTTTAATTGATTAATTTGATGCTAGTCATGGTTGCAAAGAGGTCAGTGACAATTTTCAATAAACAAGGCATTAGCAATATTGTGTCTCGCCCACTTGCGAAAATAACCAGAAATATCGCGATCTCTGTTGCTACGCAAAAGATGTGCATGAGTAATGTTTGCCTAAATCTACATCAGTAATGCTCACACATGCTCACACAATTCTGTGCACAAGTTAGGAAGCCTTCAGCAAGAGTCTTGCAAGTAAACTTTAATGTATGACCTCAAAATCACCTTATCATGTGACCTCTTACAGCACAATAACATGCAGGTGCCCCCAGTGCATCCATCATCCAAGTTTGATTGCCATTGTAGCAACATGTGATGAGTTATGTGTGATAAGAGAGTCTTGCAAGTAAACTTTAACGTATGATCTCAAATGACCTTTGATCTTATCCTGTGACCTCCAACGGTACCATAACATGAAGGTACCCCCAGTGCATCTATGACCCAAGTTAGGTTGTAATCCAAGCAACCTATGTGAAGTTATTTGTCAAAAGAGAGTCTTGCAGGTAAACTTTAACGTATGACCTCAAATGACCTTTGACCTTATCCTGTGACCTCCAACGGCACCATAACATGAAGGTACCCCCAGTGCATCTATGACCCAAGTTAGGTTGTAATCCAAGCAACCCATGTGAAGTTATTTGTCAAAAGAGAGTCTTGCAGGTAAACTTTAACGTATGACCTCAAATGACCTTTGACCTTATCCTGTGACCTCCAACGGTACCATAACATGAAGGTACCCCCAGTGCATCTATGACCCAAGTTAGGTTGTAATCCAAGCAACCCATGTGAAGTTATTTGTCAAAAGAGAGTCTTGCAGGTAAACTTTAACGTATGACCTCAAATGACCTTTGACCTTATCCTGTGACCTCCAACGGTACCATAACATGAAGGTACCCCCAGTGCATCTATGACCCAAGTTAGGTTGTAATCCAAGCAACCCATGTGAAGTTATTTGTCAAAAGAGAGTCTTGCAGGTAAACTTTAACGTATGACCTCAAATGACCTTTGACCTTATCCTGTGACCTCCAACGGTACCATAACATGAAGGCACCCCCAGTGCATCTATGACCCAAGTAGGGTTGTAATCCAAGCAACCTATGTGAAGTTATTTGTCAAAAGAGAGTCTTGCAGGTAAACTTTAACATTTGTGACGGACGACGGACGACGGACGACGGACGGACGACGGACGGACGCCAATTGGATCCCTTAGTCTCGCCTTCACCTCCAGTGGGCGAGACAAAAACAAAGAAAAACAAAAGTAAAAAAAACAAAGAAATACATAAGAAATGCCCAAAACAATCAAAAACATAAAAATTAAAATGAATTTTCATTTTTTTTGATGACCAATTGTTAAACATACTATAACAGATATACAAACGAAATATTAGACTCTAAATGTTTTTATCTAGTGTTTTATACAATTGTGGGTTAAATATGCATAATTAATCAATTAAAATTATTAATTAACAATTTTGAAAAATATAACAAAATAATCTTGTAGATTATGACACAGGTATCGTGCGTGCCAAATTTTGTCGCAATTGCGCGATCGATGGCCGAGATCTCAAGGGGGGTTGAATCAATCCCCCCCCCCCCCCCCCCCCCCCCCCCGGCCACAGAACAGTCCAAAAGGCCTGGCCTGATAAGGGTTAATTGGTCAAGGGATAAAAATGACAGGAAAGAACCTAATAAATAAAACCCAATAAAACACATTATTATGGGAGAAATAGGCTTAAGCCAGAAAAGGTGCTTCCCTGTGAGATTTGTGTGGATTGGTGGTGAAATATTCCACAAGTGGCATGTTGACAGCTTACCTTAAAAATTCATCGATACCGTCTTTTCCGAAGGAGCCTTTGAGCGTGGAGTACTTCTTTTTCCTTGGGTTGAGAGCCACCATAGCTGGGTAGCCAAAGCCTCCGATGCCTAGCGACTCCTCCAGCTTGGGCTGGTCACCGGCAGATGTCCACACCCAGCTATAGGGGGAGAAGGGGGGGAGAAGGGGGAGAGAAGGGGAGAGAAGGGGGAGAAGGGGGAGAAGGGAGAGAGAAGGGAGAGAGAAGGGAGAGAGAAGGGAGAGAGAAGGGAAAGAGAGGGGGCAGAAAGGGGGAGAGAAGGGGAGAGAAGGGGGAAGAAGGGGAGAGTAAAGGGGGAAGAAGGGGAGAGTAACGGGAGAGAGAAGGGGCAGAAGAAGGGAGAGAAGGAGGAGAGAAGGGAGAGAGAAGGGAGAGAAAACATGGAGAGAAGGGGCATGAAGGGGGGAGAGAAGAAAGAGAGAGAGAAGGAGAAGAATAGGGGGAGAAGTTGGTTAATCTTGACCCCATAAAATACTGCTTCTTCTAAAGACTTCTTCTTCTAGTGCCATTATCTATATATGACACATGCAACCATTCTGTACCAATCATCTATGTTCTGTGTGTATTTGATGAATTCCAAGGTTGACTTCCCACTCCATTCTGCAATTCTCTCGAGATACATCAATCTTTGCCTTGCTCTCCCCCCCCCCCTGCCCCCCCCCCCCCCACACACACACACACCCCATCTTCCCCAGTAAGGTCAATCTTTAAATCACTTCTTTTCGGAGACCGTGTCCAAGGAACTTGAATAAGTTGAATTCATCCTACTTTTTCCAATACTAGCGCTTTCTTAATACAAGATCAAAGCACACTGCAAATGAGATTGTACAAACCTCAGTAATCATCAGTGAGAGAAAATACAAATCTTTTTTCACACCTGATGTCATGAATAATGAAGCACCCTGAACTTTGTGTTGCCTTATACCCTTTAAAATAAGTGTTTTTCCAGGGGCACTTTGGTCATTCAACGGGGCTCCTTTTTGCATTACTAGGTAAATGTATGGGCTTTTTTTCCCCCAAGTCTTTAGCGCATTTATCCTAAATTGGCTTTTTGGAATATCAAAAGATAACATTTTTCATAACTCCCTGAGATGCAATAATGTTTTTCCTAAATATTGTTTTCAGAATACTGCCCCCCCCCCTTGATCATTCAATTGTGCTCTTTTTTGCACTACTCGGTAAATGTATGCGCTTTTTTCTCCCCAAGTCTTTAGCGCATTTATCCTAAATTGGCTTTTTGGAATACAAAAAGATAACATTTTTCATAACTCGCTGAGATGCAATAATGTTTTTCCTAAAGATTGTCTTCAGAATACTGCCCCCCCCCCCACCTCCCAGTACTCACCCCCAGTCTTTAGCCTTGTATTTATCGCCTAGCTTGGTGAGTGTCTTGAGGTAGTTGTTCCGGCCGGCTGCTCCTGTATCTAGGATGTGAGGTAGCACAGACAGGATGCAGAGCTGCTTCTGGTTGCATGACGTATCCAGGACAGAAGACTCGGTCAACTGAAAATAAGACAAAGATAAGACATTGCGCTTGTTAACCATTTACTCATGCGCAGCAACCATGACTACATCAAAGAGCAAATACTTGTCAAATATTCTATGATGACTAAAATGAATGAGGCAGGTGGTAGAAACAATTACACCACTTGTTGAGCCTTCATATAACGGCTCATTGTTGATGTTTACAACAATACATCAAACCATGACTTTTTCACCTCAAACTAGTCATACAAATGTAAAGTGCAATGTTGGATTCTTATATGCAGGCTGGCTTTTCTCCACTGAGACCCTAAGCAGCGCGAATCCCACATAATCTGCTGCACAGGTTTAACTTACAATTCCTTATAGACTGAAATTAAGCAACAACCCTTTGGTTACTGCAGTTCGATGGCAAATTTGGACATCCTAGCCAAACCAGGCTTCGTGAAACCCGAAAATCGAACAGTGAGCAAGCATGCTCCGAATGAATGAACGTACTGTGGCGCGGACCAAAGCGCACAGCGGTCTCCGGTCTCTAGGCCATAGATTTCGGATGACCAGCCCTACACCTCCTCAAAATCTAGCGATCGATATAATCTCACTTATAGTCTGTTTCCAGTTCTATTACTAGGAGGGAAGTTCTGATATGGTATTTTCTTCCACTTTCCAAGTTTTTGACACATTTTTTTTTTACCTACAAAAGGGACACGCTGTCTTTAACCGACTGGTGGTCAGCGAGACTCACCTCTAGGACCTCTGGGGGTGGGCGGGCGACAGAGTACTTGTCCATGCACCAGGCCACAATGTCCGAAGCGGTTCTGCCACCCCCATACTCTTGGGCGGACGCTGAGCTCGTGGAGCCTGCAGGGAAGAACTTCAGCGTTGGGTAGCCACGCACCTACAACGAAGATGGGTGCAGGGGAGGGGGGAGGGAAGGAACAAAAAATGTGTGTTTATGACATTTGAAGACATCAAATTTACCTGTTTCATACAATTTTGCACTACATTTCTTATATTTCCAACTGTTTTGAAGGTAGCAGGGTTTGGTAGCCACGCACCTAAAATGAACATGGGTGTAGGGGAGAGGGTGAGGAAACAAAAAATTAGTGTTGATGACATCTGAATAAAACAAAATTACCTATGTATCATGCAATTTTGCTGTACATTCCTCATATTTTCAACTGTTTAGAAGGTAGTATAGCAGGCTTGGGTAGCCATGCACCTACGACAAAGCTTGGAGTGGGCGGGGGGTTGTGTTGAGTAGTGGTGATGACATTTGAAGATATCAAATTCACCTTTGTTTCATGCAATTTTGCTCTCCATTCCTCCTGTCTCCAACTGTTTTGAAGGTAGTATAGCCATTTTACAAAAGTCATGAAACTCGGATTAGCAGTACCACGTATATCCTAACATGTATGAGCTCTCACTCATAGAGTCACAACCCTTTTCAGGTAAAGTGAAAACATATCAATGTTTCCGTTTCCTATAACCTAACAAGTACATGTATGAACTCTCACTCATAGCTTCACAAACCTATTCAGGGAAAGTGAACAAATATCTATGTTTATGTTTGAAACCCCCTGTGTCATGGTGACCATCGCCATCTCATAATACATAATAATCTCATAATACATAATACAAGTCTGCTTAAAGTCAGTTTCATTTCTAACATCTGAGGAAAGTTCTTATGCAGTATTTTCTTTCTTCCTTCCCTTTTCCATTAAATTTCATTTCATATCTTCGGCCTGCAAACTAGCTACACTACCTATCTCCACTTCTCCTGAGAACCCCATGTATTTAAAATTATGAGAAGCATCATTACCCCAAACTTCTGCGATATGGTGGTGTGGACGGTGGCGTCAACAGCTCCCAGCTTAAACTTTCCCTTCAGCTCAGTGGCGGCTTTCTGGTACTCGGGGGCCAGGCGCTGACAGTGGCCGCACCACGGCGCAAAGAACTCCACCAGCCACCCTGTCTCGCTGCCATAGACCTCATCCTCAAAGTTGCTATCGGTCAATTCAACCACATCCTCCTAGGGGTCAAAGGTCACATGGGGGAAGCAAAAAGTGTTACTAACCTTTGACCTTTCAGAGAAAAAGTGTTACTGAAAAACACAAATTCAAATAGCATAAACTTTATAGTACAAGGTGGAATCTTTGTACTCAACTTTATCTCAGCATTGCTGATAGAAACTAAACAAATAGTACAAACCTCACACTAAATGTTGGAGTCAGGTCAATGTAACCTATATTCATCCCCCTATAGGTTGAAAGTCATAGAGAAAAGTGTTGTTTAACATTGCTGGTGATAGACAAATATAACATGATGTTCCTTCATCATTATTAGGGGGGGGGGGGGGGGGGGTAGCTCTGAGAAAGGGCAAGTGTCTTACGTAAATGATAATAACATCATTAAAAGCAGAAAACATGCAAAAGCATGTTGGCAACGTTCAAGCCTAATATGACGGAAACAAAACGCTATGGATAAAAATACAATATATTTTGTCCATAATAATTTATATAACAAATTCAAAAGAAATTTTTACATCTTCAAAAATATTTTGAAATCTAGCTAGGATTATGTATGGTTAAAAAAAAGAATAGTTAGCTCACAAGGGGCCGATTAGCACGCCCTATGATGGGATATTTTCACACAAATGTATGCTGCTGAAAAAAGCGTATTTTTTCACCAAAAGAAATTGCAGTCACACAGCATATACTGTAGCGGGATGTCCCCTTCTTTTTGTAGAGAGTTGCCGGGTAGCATGAAGTAGTTAACACAAGTGTACCATCAATGAAATTCATGAGAGAAGCTAGCAAGCCAAACTGATCACAACACAACACAACATCCTGTAAAGGCATCAGTCACGGCACACAGCTCCGTCTCACAATCACTGAGCCATAGCATCACAAACAGCCAGCGACATAACACCATCATCAGACTCCATACCAGGGGCCATGATATTCATGAAAGCTGACTAGCCTAGTTGTTACTACAATGCATGCATTTTGATGTACTTTAGTAACTAACTGGGCTTAGTAAGGTTTCATGAATATGGTACCAGGCTGACTAGCCTAGTTGGTTACTACAATGCATGCATTTTGATGTATTTTAGTAACTAACTAGGCTTAGTACGGTTTCATGAATATGGTACCAGGAGTTTAGCAGCTGGAGGACACAGAATCTTGAGATAACCTCCCTTACTAGGAGTTACAGGCAATATCCATTATAATTCCATGTAAAATCAGCACTATCACTACACACATACCCACATACAGAGATCCATGCGAGAGCTGGTGTCTGTTCAAGTGCTAATCTTGTTAAAGGGATACTTCAACCTGAAATTAAGTTGTTGTTTTTTCCTCTTAGAGGTATGCGTGTAGAACCATGTTTCTAATGAAGTATCAAATGCACTGGTAAATGGATGCATATTTTGAGAAAATGTACATTTTCAACAAAAATTGTACACAACATATGGGAGAGCACCTCACACGTGACATCACAAAATTTAATTCTCAATGATCACAACTTTCTTATCCTTTTGCAGACATTTTATCAAACCTTCACTCATATGTTCTTTTCATGTGTCTACTTTTATTGAAACCAACTAGGTTTTAGGATGAACTATCCCTTAAAGCTAATTTCTTCTATGCATAATTTTGAATCCAAATACAAGTTTCCTATGATGTAGTTGTTGTATGCGTCTTATTTATCATTAACAAATGGAATTTTTGTTGATTGATATACCTAGGGCCCAATGGCCACGGGAAAGAAGTACGTACCTGGCTTATTGATGGGGCTTCCCTGGTAAAAAAAAGACTAAATAAATAAAAACCCATATATGTATAAACTTACCTTCTTTCCACTTCCTCCACTTCCTCCTCCTCCTCCTCCTCTTCCACCTCCTCCTCCTCCCCCACCACTGCCCCCTTTCATCCTACTATTGACAGCATCCTTGGCAGCTTTCATGGCTTCATCAACAATCCCAGAGGCTGTTCTGGCTCCTGAGGTCAAAGGTCACACAAAAGCATCTCATCAGTACAAAACAATATGCACAGGGGCTCAGAGCAAATTAACTCCCTCAATGTAAACAAAAAACAATAAGGAAGGAGCCCCTGCTCAAAATTATTTTCTCATAGAGTATCATGTACAATTTACAGGTAGATCAGGGTGTTCGTTTTATTGATTGATGGATTAATTTCTTTTATTTCAGATTCAGTAAAGACATATAAACATATTTACAAAGTACATATACATATAAACAGACATTAAGATGTGTAAAGAATGTAAAGGAAATCATACAAATTGTGGGAAAGTAAAAAAGGGTGTATCAGTAAAAGCCTATGTGGCTTGACAAGTTCATACACACATTGCAACAGATGAAAAAGAACAAAAAACATTATCAAGAATCTGAATGGCTGGTGGTTACGTAATTGAACTTAAATAACCTGTGACAATACTATGGTGTTTGACATGTTTGTATTTAATCTTGAAGGAGTTTCCAAACTGTATATTGCACACAGGGGGTAATGCAGTCCATACAATAGTAAATAGGACCGACAAACCAAATAGATTTAAAAAGAGAGTGAGATGTGACCTCTGATTTTGATGGAATAACTGGTAATGCCTAGTGTTATAATTGACATTAGGCTTGAAAAGTATCACTCATGAATTAACTGATAAGTTACCAGTATACTCGTCTTGCTATCTTATTTGGAAGCATCAAACATAAACCGATTACCATGCATGTTTGGAATACATACATGTACAACCAGGGAAGAAAATGATTGGACCACCTTCTGTTTTTTTTTTTTTTTTTAATGTTTGATGTCATTGAACCATGTTATTCACTGCCTTTCTGCCTTTCTCTCTCTCTCTCTCTCTCTCTCTCTCTCTCTCTCTCTCTCTCTCTCACTCTTTCTTTCTTTCTTTCTCTCTGTCTCACTCTCTCCCATCCTCTCTCTCTCTCTCTCTCTCTCTCTCTCTCTCTCTCTCTCTCTCCCTCCCCCCCTCCCTCCCTCCCTCCCTCCCTCCCTCCCTCCCTCCCTCCCTCCCTCCCTCCCTCCCTCCCTCCCCCTCCCTCCCTCCCTCCCTCTCTCTCTCTCTCCCTCCCCCTCTCCTTCCCTCCCTCCCTCCCTCTCTCTCTGGCTTTTCTGCAATATGATGCAATATACTAAGAGTACAATAATATCCTTAGGAAGCACCTGAGCAAATTTCATTTATACGAATACCAGACACCTTACCGTTGTAGTCTTTGGGGCTGTTCTTGTTGGCCCCGAAGATCTTGATGGTGGGGAATCCCCGGACATTGTAGGGACCCCCCACAGAGGCATGCTGGTCCATGTCCACAGCTCCCACCTTGACCACGCCCTGAGTAGGGTGGAAGAAAAAGGGAGGGGCCATAGCATTTATATTTCAGTCATTGTTTCAATAAAAATATCATTTGCTGATGCTATGTATACTGCAATATCAACTTCCACTTGAATTTTGTTTTACACTGAATTACACTACAGCTCAAAGGAATTGGCATAAAGAAAGGGAAGAAAGGGAAGGAGCCTCAGTTTTAAACTGCGGTATATTTTGTCCAGTTCAGCATGAAACATGATGCGTTTTAGGTTAAAAAGCATCACGTTTCATGCCGAACTGGACAAAATATACTGTGGTTTAAAACTGAGGCTCCTTCGCTTTCTTCCCTTTCCCTTTCCCTATGCCAATTCCTTTGAGCGGCAGTGTATTTGTAAGCCAGTGCGATTATCATCAGCACCCTAAAAACAACACGCCATAGGAAGAAGAAGTCCTGCCCCATACAAAACTATATTCAGCTATCTGTATTTGTTGGTCCAAATCTATCAGTTGAAAAATAAATGCACACATCATTCATTGCAGACACAGACAGACAAAACACTGTAGCAATATTTCTCTTTTTGCCATGTACTGGACCATGTTGCACATACTGTAGGTTATCAATTATTGTAACTTACCATTAACAGTGACTGCCATGGCAACAGCCTATGAGCTCTCATGATTGCACCTGTTACCATGGTAGTTAGCATTGATGGGAAGTTACAATAATTGAAAACCTTTAAGCAGCATGACCCAGTTCACTGTATCATAGTCTACTCTCTACAAGATTTATACACCATTAATATTAGGTAAACATGATTGATTCAGTAAAATGCTATTCATGAAATTACTTCTTCTTACAAACCATCAATGAATTTCTCACCTTCAAGGCAGTGGCAGCTTTCTTCCATTCTGGAGCAAGATTCTTGCAGTGACCACACCTAAAAAGCAGAAGTAAATGGATATTCTTGGACTCAGTTGTTCTGCCAGTGAAAGTGTTCCACGGATGTCCTAGTAATCTTATAAATGCAGCGTTTATCTTTCAGGTTTTTCCTTTCACAGACATTGAATTCTGCAATGCACAAAATGTTGTCGTAATGACACCACCTACAAAAGCATTCTTACAATAACCCATAATTTTTTAAACATATTAAAAAGCAATGTAGCAGTATATTACATCAGTGACAACAATTTCAGACATCACAAGAGGCTTTAAGTGGCAAGCACACCATCTAGATGTAATAAATAAGAATGCATACTTCAAAACATTTTTTTTTTGTCTACAGGGATCTCTAGAAGAAAGAATGATTTAATCATGCAGCAATTGTAACACTAATGTATTGTGCCTGCATCTCACTTAATTACGGCACATAATGAGGCCGATCAGAACTAAAAGAAGCAATGCCATTTGTCTATAGATACTAGTACTAGACATACCATGGAGCGTAGAACTCCACCATCCAGATTTCATCACTGCTAATGACTTTGGCATTGAAGTTAGCTGCCGTTAGATCCACCACGTCATCACTGGGACTATAAAGAGCCGACGCAGCCCCGATGGCTGCTAAGACTGTAAGGGGATAACAGATGCAAAGAAAATAATTCAAATTAGTCTCAAGTTAGATCTTAAGTTTAAGAAATGTAACCGTAGATTACTCTGCCAGCCAAGAAAAAATAAAGTCTTAACCTTCCCAGCAATTTTCACTATGATAACAGCAGACTATGCATCAAGGGATAGTTCACGCTGAGGAAAAATTGATTTCAATACAAGCAGAAACATGAAAGAAACAATCATATGAGTGAAGGTTTGACAAAAAATCTGTCAAAAAGGATAAGAAAGTTAAATTATCTTTTTGTGACGTCACATGCTACCATAGGTGCCCTCCCATATATGTTGTGTGCTGTATGATTCCATAAATTGCTCTTTTTCTGGTTTTGACGATGGAATAATTTTTTTCATGTGTTTGTGTAAAAACATGTTTCTAATTACATGTATGTGTCAAATGTACAGCTAAAATGATGTCTTTTTGAAAAAGTGAAAATTTTCAAAAAAATTGTACACAAAATAAAGAGCACCTAGCATGTGATGTCACAAAATCAAAGCTTTAAACGATTATAACTTCCCTATCCTTTGACGGATTTCCATGAAACCTTCATAAATATGTTTCTCGTATGTGTCTGTTTTTTTATGTAGCCTTGGTACTAGGCGGTGAGGTGCATGGACACAACCCAGTATGTTAACAACTATTTCTGGTAAGACAGACTATGCCCCAATCCCATCCTCGAAGAAGCTGCACTAGCATGTGTTTTAAGTGAGATGTCACTGGCACTCTAATGCAGAAACAGGCCCCTGGCTCCTCTGAGAGTCTGTGGCTCTGCCTCTGGGACTGGGCTCTGAACGAAAAGTAATTTTAATGATATGCCAGAATGAGATGATTATTCCCGTATAATTTACATGGTGGGTTGCCTTAATCATGATCATGATGACTCTTTGCAAATATAGTAGATTCTAACATTACCCCTCTCTGCCGTAGGTCAATTCAAGAGCATACCGTAATGGCTTGCTCTATCTCTGTAGGCTAACTCCAGGGATGTGTTATGGAAGGAGTAAACCCAATGTTGTTACATCAATGTATATATTAGACTGATCAGGGATGTGCTATGGAAGGATATGAAGCAACTTTCTTTCTTTGAACCTATGCGTGACAACGCCGAAAAATTATGTGGTTTTAGCATGTGCTTTTCAGGTGTTTTAACAATATATAGCAAACAGGATTGCATAGCAACGGTTTCTCAGAGAGAACAAAAGAAATGTAGAGTGTTATTTCGCTCGCCCAGTTCTGTTGGATTGCATCAATACTTTTGTGAGGAAAAGAGATATCAGCGAACAAAAATTAACAGTTTTTTCTAGTAAAATATCTCAGCTGCATGCAAATGCATACAAACTCTGTTCATGAAAATACACAGCTAAGTTAAGATATAATTTTGATCCCACATATCCAGAAAAATCAGGAAAGTGAAGAAATTTGTTAATTGTGTAAGTACGAATATTATCTGTTTGTGCATCATTAAACAATTATTTAGAAGAAAACCGGGTACAGGATCTTCAGTGGTGTTGCTCTGGCTTAATTTTCTTAAAAATTGTGAAAAATGTGATAAGAAACATAGCTTCGAGAGACAAAACAGGGAATTAAAGATATTTCTTTCCAATTTGACAGCAGCTAAATGTCGGTACTTCGCATGGGACATCAAAGAATTGTCGTGATTGTGGAATGCTTTTGAAATTTATTAGCACGCTTTAGTATCCATTTGGATGTTTGAATATTATGCTCGAGTTGTTTCTCCTTCCTTCATACTGTTACTAACAGTAACAGTATCAAATCCCTGCTCGCTCGCAATGCCTGGCTTGCCACACACGCACGCACACTGTCTGGGTCACACACGCCATAAGTACTGAGCAAGTGGGTCCGCGTCCGCGCCGATGCCGCATGCGCCGGAGTCTGCGGCCCTGGAAACTGTGGGTATACCGAAACTCTGCTGCTGCCTAGCCATCCCATCGGCCTGGCAAATCTCTGCGAGTCACACAGGTTTACAGCATCTCGCACCGCAAAATGAAAAACACAAGCACATTATTATTCATAAAATGCCATATATATAGATCTTACCTAACAAGATGCGCATTGTCTGCGTTGTATCCTAAGTCGCTTTGAATTTATGAAAATAGACAAATTCTGCAGCTCCAAAACAGACCTTCCAGAGAGAAACGGACGCCGAAGAACTACGATACACAAATTATACGGTAGCGGTGAAGGCGAAAATATCGTGTTTTCTACGTGTTAAAACTGTACGATATTCGTGGCTTGCTCTCATTGGACACGTACAACACACGTACACGTGTACGTACCTGCCAGCTACGTTGGCCACGCCCACCAATCTAAACGTCGCCTAAATTCCATACATCAAAGGTTATTACTGAGTTAATATGTTATGATAGGAAAAATCACTTTAAAAAGTGAATAAACTATATAAATAATTTATTTTCTCAAAATTATGTAGTGCGCTTTTCATTTATTGTCACTCTACGCAAACAAAATAATATGACAACATTTTCCTTGTATGAAGGCCAAGCTAAACTACAAAACGTAAACACTGATATTTTACATGCATAGGCCATAGAGCGCGCAATAACACCTCAGAGTTCTACAAGAACATTGCGATAACGTTATGGTGCATGGGTATGGTGATGCGATGGTTACCGTGGTTGATGTACATGTATGTATGTCCAAGAATTCTCTATGCTGGTACACAGTCAATGACAGTATGCTAGCTTGAGCGCCTGTAAACGTTGTAAACTTTGACCAAAGCGTGACAAACTCGTCTCAAGACGCAAGCCATCATGAATATTTTAAAGGAATCCGCCGTCGAAAATGTCATGAGGGGTAAGAAACTATCAATCATGATATCTTTTTTTTTTTGTATTTTAATGATGATGAATTATCAAAAACATCAATCATGTTGTCATGAATTATTCTAAACAAAATCAGTGAGCAAATTTATGTATAATTTATACATAAATTTGCTCACTGATTTTGTTTAGAATACAGATTACAGTTTGTTGAAAGACTGAGTGAGTGAGCATATATCACTCACCTAAACTGGATCTGGATAGACCATTTTTGTTTTGTATGCACATTTTATTCACATCGTTCAAACAAAATGTTACTTGGTAATGGGAACTCCAAAGCTTATCCGAGGTTTGTCCGAGTAGCAACAACTAAATAGATTCAAAGTGCATTCCATCCATTGAGTCTGAATAACTAGAGCAAGTTGTACGAAGATGGTGTATTAACTGTGTGATGTGAGGGGTTTTCCATGGGCCTAATCTTGATGTGTATAGTCTATAGAGGTGTGTAACTTTGGCAGTTGGGCATTGCCAATTTACAGTTTTTGTAATGTCCTCACAACTTTCCCTCTAATAGAGTGGTTCACTAACATATTCAAATTTTATGCATACCAGTTTAACAAAGGTTGCCCCTGACAGCCAGAAAGCTTGCCTGAGGTTTACCTAACATAGCAGCAAGTTAACAACTAATGTATGCAAATTGATTCCAAGTACTAAAATACCATTGTTAGGTACAGGTTAATGGAATAACTCATTACTAGGCCCCAAGGGAAGAAACATTCATAAATTTGACTAAATTAGTAAACCGGACTATATTGCGTAATAACATGTTTAGTATTTTGTGATTTAGTTTAGGTTTGTTGCTAGTCAGACAAACCTCAGACATGGTTTCGGGTTACCCTTAGTAACATTTTCGAACCACATGCTTAAACTTCTGAAGAGAAACGGACGCTGAAGACATACGATACACAAAATATATAGCGGTGAAGGCGAAAATATCATGATTCTACATGGGAAAAGTGTACGATATTCGTGGCTTGCTATCTCATTGGACACATACAACAAAAACAACAAAAATAGCCTATATTGTGACAAACAACTCAATCACCAAGTCCGTGCAACGAATGAGCATTTTGTTTCTGTAACAACAATTCTCCCTATCACATATAGCCGATATCAAGCAATCACCTCGCGATACCGATATCTGATCGATTGCTCTTGGGACGTATACTTCCGGTAAGAGTTTGGTACATACTAAATTCATGCAATAATGCACAGAATCTGTCATTTCGACCCTCGTAAACCTCGTAACATTAAAATGGAAGGGTTGCTACATGGACAAGGGCTTGAAAAAAATACCACCAATCATCACAGCGATGTTTTTGCCTACCTCAACATTGATTGTGGATGGACTAATGAAAGAATGGAAAGACACAAGCAAGACGATGGCTATAGTATGTTAATGAACCGGAAGTTCATATCCCAAGAATAAAACGTAAACAAATTAGAGTGCAACACACATTAAGATTTGGAGAGCTATATGCGATAGGGAGAATTATTATGAGATGGGTTTTCTAGCAATACCATCATCATATATGACTGCAGTTTGTAAAAGGTGAGGCATTTTCACATGAAAAAGCTATAATTTATTTCAATCTCTTTTTTTGCTTGCAGACATTGGTGAGGTATCATCCCGTCTATTGGATCACAGGGCAGTTCTGCAGGGAGAGATTAAATATTTCACCAAGGAGTTTGAAGTAAGATTGTTGGGGACTGCAGAATTTTTAAGATTAGTTACAGTTCTTTGTGATCTTTGGTATAAGGAACCCTTTGTATGAATTTAGTATTTTTGTACATTATTGAATATAAAAAAATATGATTTAGGAGTAAAAAAAATCTTCCTGTCTTAATTGATTCAATGTCCATTACGGTCAATGCTAATCCTTTGATGCTAGGCTCGAATATTTGTAAGTGTCTATTTACAATGTCTTACACAGGTTTATTGTGTCTAAAAGGATCATTGGAAAGAAAGAAAGTTTCAGTATTGAAAGGTATACCATAACTCAATAGATCAGCTTAATGAACATGGCTAAAATAATAAATTGTGACTGACTAGCTGCTATCTACACTACAGCTCAAAGCAATTGGCGCGGGTAAAGGGAAAGGGAAGAAAGGGAAGGGGCCGCAGCTTTAAACCGAGGCATATTTTGTCCAGTTCAGCATGAAACACGATGCTTTAGCCTAAAAAGCATCATGTTTTATTTTGAGCTGGACAAAATATACTGCGGTTTAAAACTGTGGCTCCTTCCCTTTCTTCCCTTTCCCTTTCCCTATGCCAATTCCTTTGAGCTGTAGTGTATAAGAGATAAAACTAAACTGATCTTACAAGTTTTTTTTTATAATGTTAAATGAATTTTATTCTGGTAAAATTGTGCCAGTCTATCAGCATTTTTGCATTGAGCATATCATATAGCATAGCATGTCATAGATGTGTTTGTAATGCCGTGCAATTTTTTTTTTTATCTCTGAGACTAAGATTGGTTGTGCTTAATCACAAATACTATACCATGTGCTTTAGTTCCAATAACATTTGCCTGAACTGGTTGAATAGCTTTAGTGTGGTATTTGGTGCAATTCTAACACCAAATGAATGAGACTCTCCATCTCAGAAACTCCACTTATATGGCTGACATGAAAGTGCACACTGCTCATGCTAGTGGATAATAAATATTCATTTAATGTATAACCCTTTCCTTCAGACAAAGAGAGGTGATCGTGAAATCAAGAGACTTGAAGGTGACCTTGCGAAGTTGAAGGAGGTCAGAGAGACTGTGGCACCGGAGTGTGAAGAAATGATGAAGACACACATCCCTGTCTTACTGGACCAGTGTGAGTCTAATACCCAATCTCTCAATCAGGACAAATGCCTTTTTACAGCAACACTGATCATTATTTGGCCTTCAAATTGGCAACACTATTTGTTTTAATCAGATAGTAATCCTTAAAATCATACTGGTAAAATGACATGAATGCATGTTGGATATTTTTCTTGTTTCATTTTTTTTTCATCTTGTTTTCATGAATGCATGTTGTGATATTTTTCTTGTTTTAATTTTTTTTTTACAGTGGAAGCTGCAAATCAGATTTGTGCCAACTTACAGTGCCATGAAGAGAAATACATGGAGGTGAGTCAAAATAAAATTGTTGGGTTTTTTATCGAGTCAGATAGGATTCATGTGTCTGTGTGTGTGTGTGTGGGGGGGGGGGGGGGGATGGGCATGGCTTGTACAAAACAGAGAAAGATGTTGAGAAGGAAGAAACTAAGGACATGAGGACAAGGGAGAGTGAGAAACAGCAACAGAAAGTGAAATCTCTAGAAAAATATCTAAGAAGAGAAAGATGAAATTAACACACCAAAATTAGTCAGATTTTAAAGGGATAGTTCACCCTAATGATAAGTTGATTTCAATAAAAGCAGAAACTGAAAGAAACATATTAGACAAGGTTTGATGAAAGTCTGTCGAAGGATAAGAAAGTTATGATCTTTTGAAATGTCAATTTTATGACGTCACGTGCGAGGTGCTCTTCCATACGTTGTGTGCTATATGATTCCATAAAAAAAAAAATTGGATGAAAGAATTTCTTTTTTTCATTGATGTGTAAAGCAAGTTTCTAATGATGCATTAAATCCACAGGCAAAATGATGCATACCTTTTTGAGAAAATTGACATTTTCAAAAGGAAATCTGCACACAAAATATGGAAGAGCACCTCGCACGTGACGTCACAAAATGAAAACTCTAAAAGATTATAACTTTCTTATTCTTTGACAGATTTTCATCAGACCTTCACTAAAATGTTTTTATCATGTGCCTGCTTTGATTTAAACTGACTTATCTTTAGGGTGAACTATCCCTTTAACCATGGATATGATCTCACTAACTTGTGTGCGTGAGCTTACCTAATGACACTATGACTTTGTGTTTGTACAGATCAAGCCGTTGCCTGAGCAGAAGGAGCGCCGGGACGAGAACTGGAGGTACTTCTTGGAGCAGCTCTCCAAGGAGAGAGACAGGGAGGACGTGGAGCATGCCAAGGAGCTGAGAGAGATTGATGACCATTTCACAAAGCTAGTAGAGACACTCAGCACTTCCTCTTCACCGTGAGAAGTGGTCACCACTCTATACCTGGTGTGTGTGTGGTCATGGTGAAAGAATCAGCTTGTAATTCTTGAAAAGACTGGTAAATCATCACCGTTCTACACATACAGTCCGCGAGTTATAAAGCTATCTCCATGAGAAAGGGTCACCACTTGCCTGGGGTGCCCGATGGTGTCTCTTTACATTGACTTAGTATGCGCTTGATCATTCCTGAATTTACATAAAAAAGAGGATATTGATGTTTGCACAATGGGGTCCTTTTTTAGGGTCCTTTTTTATAACAGCATACTCAGAATTGAAAAGTAGGATCTACTTTCATGAGTCATGAAAAGATGGAGTTTGTTTGTGTTCCGTGAAATGTTAAAAACGGTTTCTTTTCGTAAAGGTGTAATACCAGTATTTATTTACTGGCTCAGGTTGTCCCATATCATGACAACTGGCTTAAAAAGAAATCCTACAATGATTTGTTTTCCACTGTGATATGTATTAAGTGTTGACACCATTGTGAGTGTTGATTCTGTCAATTAGAGAAGCTATAGCCTTTGCTTTGAGCTTAGTGTGTGAAATAGTTTGCATGCGATTGCATGCACATCAGTTTTCAAAGTGCAAACAAGTCTTTTTACCACAAAGTGTAAAACCCATTTGGGCAAAATCCAGGAATGGTGTGTTATTTTATGTACTGTGAGAAATAATGCTGGTAAATCTTTACTGGCTTTTACTGGGGCCCGGTCTTATAACGAGTTACGATTGATCTGAATTAATCAAAAGTCCAATTCTCCTTACATACATGTAGAGAGTAATGATTGATATCAGCCGCACAGCTTTATAAGACAGGGTCTAGGGGCCATATTCATTCAACCTTTCTAAGCCTAGTTATTGGCTGCTTAAGTGCATTCAACTACATGTTGCATTTTATTAACCAACTAGGCTAGTAAGGTTTCATGGATATGGCTCCTGGTGCGTAGATCTGTCGGCCAATCCACTAACATTCAATTTCAAACAAAAGATGTCCGAAGCTAAATAGCTGTATCTCTGGAACTTGCAATTATATGAAACATTATTTATTGATTGGTCCATATTGTATGATTTTGCTTTATATTCATGTTTATATTATATTGTATTGATATTGTGTAAATATTAAAGGATAACAAAATTTAAAAAAATATCAAGTGATGTCATGAGCTGTCCTGTGTTTAACATGTCCGAGGTTCAATTATTTTTTTTTTTTGGAGGGGTTAACTAGTACATGTATTTTATTTATGTGTATAATTTTCGCTGCAAGCTAATGTCTGTGTTGGTATCTTTATGTTGTTAGTGCATGTGTGTGTATGTATGTATGTATGTGTGTGTGTGTGTATATATAGAGTGCTTGCAGTCCTCAGGAAGAGCTTTGAAATAATAAAACACAAGTTATTTATGATTGCGTGAGTTAATATGGGTCTATAGTTAGTGTAAGTAGCTAGCTTTGCCTTAAAAAACTAACCAAATTTAAGATTGGAAAAAAAAGAAGACTTATATTTAATTCATGTATAGTCCAAGCTTATATACTCCTTGCAATAAGCAAATTCCTGGCACATAACAAAAAAAGTGGCTTG